>JAAGEH010000012.1:13395502-13433612 GCA_011751065.1 Lasiurus cinereus | reverse complement strand
CCCCCCCCCCCCCGCTGCCTAGTGAAAGAAGTAGACTTACAAGTCCAGAAAGTGCACAGAATCCCAAACAAAAGGAATCCAAAGAGGACCACACCAAGACACATCATAATTAAAATGCCAAGAGCAAAAGACAAAGAGAGAATATTAAAAGCAGCAAGAGAAAAAGTTAATTACCTATAGGGGAGCACCCATTCGACTGACAGCTGATTTCTCAACAGAAACTATGCAGGCCAGATGGGAGTGGCAAGAAATACTCAAAGTGATGAATAGCAAGAACCTACAACCAAGATTACTCTACCCAGCAAAACTATCATTCAGAATTGATGAGCAAATAAAGAGCTTCACAGATAAGAAAAAACAGGTAGTTCATCAACACCAAACCAGTATTATATGAAATGCTGAAAGGTATTCTTTAAGAAGAGGAAGAAGAAAATGGTAAAGGTAAAAATTATGAGCAACAAATACATATCTATCAACAAGTGAATCTAAAAATCAAGTGAATAAAAAATCTGGTGAAGAGAATAAATTGGTGAATATAATAGAATCAGGGAGTGGACTGACAATTCTTAGGTGTGGGGGACGTAGTATTGGGGATGTAGGAAGAGACGGGACAAAAATCTTACACATATGGATGAGGACAGTGGGAGAATGGGTAAGGGCAGAGGATGGAGTGGGAACCGGGTGGAGGGAACTATGGGGGGAAAAGGAGGAACAATTGTAATAATCTGAATAATAAAGATTTATTTAAAAAGGAAAGAAAAGTTCTGAAGATCTCAAGTCAATATGATCTAGTCAGTCATTTAAGATTGATGTTTCTTTGTTGATTTTTTGTTTATAGGATTATCCAGTGGTGTCAATGGGGTATTGATGTCTCCAATACTATAACTGTATTGCTGTCAATCTCTCCCTTGATATCTTCCTGAAGTTCTTTTTTTTTTTTTTTGTAATGTATTTGAGTGCTCCTGCATTGGGTGTATATATGTTTACCAGAATCATATTCTCTTGTTGAATTTCTCCCTTTAGCATTATGAAGTGGCTTTCTTTATCTCTTGTTATGGCCTTCACTTTGAAGTCTAATATGTCAGCTATAAGTATTGCTATCCTGGCCTTCTTCTTTTTTTTTTTTTTCATTTCAATTTGCCTGAAAAAATTTTTCCATCCCTCTATTATCAGTCTGTGTGAGTTTATTCTGAGGTGGGTCTCTTGTAGACAGCACATATATGGGTCATGTTTTCTTTTTTAAAAAATATATTTTATTGATTTTTTACAGAGAGGAAGTGAGAGGGATAGAGAGTTAGAAACATTAATGAGACATTGATCAGCTGACTCCTGCACACCCCCCATTGGGGATGTGCCCACAACCAAGGTACATGCCCTGGACCAGAATCGAACGCGGGATCTTTCAGTCTGCAAGCCGATGCTCTATCCACTGAGATAAACCTGTTTTGGCATTAGTCATGTTTTCTTATCTATTCAGCTACCCTATGTCTTTTGATTGAAGTATTTCATCTATTTACATTTAAAGTTATTATTGATAGGTACTTCTTTGTAGCCATTTTTATTCTTTATTGCCTGTGTTCCTTCTTCCCTTCCTATTTCTTCTTTTTATAGCAGTCCCTTTAACACTTCTTGCATTGCTGGCTTAGTAGTAATAAACTCCTTTAGCCCTTTTTTTTAATCTATGAAGCTCCTGATTCACCCTTCAATTTTGAATGATAGCCTTGCTAGGTGTATTATTTTTGGACTTGCTTTGCATCACTTTGTATATTTTATTTCATTCCCTTCTTGCCTGATGTGTTTCTGTTGAGAAATTACTTGATTGTCTAATGTGAGAATTAATGTATATTAATGAGAGATCCCTTGTAGGTAACATTCTGTCTCTCTCTGGCAGCCTTTAAGATTATTACTTTGTTGTTGGTGTTTGCCAATTTAATTATGATGTGTCTTGGTGTCGGTCATTTTGGGGTCATCTTGTTTGGGACGCTGTAAGCTTCTTGGACTTGTGTGTGTTTTTTCTTTCCAACACCAGGGAAGTTTTCTGTCATTATTTTTTCAAACATTATCCCTTGCTCAGTTTCCTCTCCTTCTGGCATTCATTCCTATTATGTGTCTGTTGTTTTGTTTTATGTTGTACCAAAGCTCCCTTAGGCACTCCTCCTGTTTTTTAATTTTTTTCCAGTTGCTGCTCTGCCTCAGTATTTTTTTCAGCCTTGTCTTCTAGCTCACTGACATGGTCCTCAGCTTCTTCTAGTCTACTGTTGATTTTCCCCCCTATTGTGTTCTTTATTACAGCAATGTCATTCTTCATTTCTTCTTGGTTCTTCACTTCCTCTTGATTCTTACACATGTTTTTGAATTTGTCTTCCAACCTTTTCAGGGTCCTTATAACCATTGCTCTGAATTCTTTCTCTGACATATTGCTTGCCTCCACTTTATTTACTTTCTTTTCCAGTGATTCCTCCTTTTCTTTCATGTAGAGGCTCTTTCTTTGTCTCAGCATTTTCACTCCTCTCAGGGTGTCTGGTTATGTGGCTCACTCTCTACCACATTGACCAAAAGGCACAAAATATAACTCAAGAAGATACGACACAGAGAGAATAAAACACAAATGTATTCATGACACTGATAACCCCAATTAAAGGTTACCACCAGAGAAAGGAAAATTAGCATAGAGAAGAGATCACAAAAATAATATTGAGAAACAGAAAAGGGTATGAGAGAAAATAAAAAAAAGAAAAAAGGTGAAAGAAAGAGATAAGAAAAAAATATGTATATGGAGAGAATAACACCACAAAACCAATAACTAAACCAAAAAATGCAAACAACCAACTGCCAGAAAATAAAGGAGGGGAGCTGAATGTGAAGGGGCAGAGTTTATTTTTAGAAGGTAAAGTAAAGGAATTAAATGAATGGGGAAATGGCCATGATTCAGTATAGAGGAGGTAGAAAGAGAATTAATGTATAAGAAGAAAAGTAAAAATCAAAATACTCAATTAAATATATAATAAATAATAATAATTTAAAATAATAGTAATAAACTATATTCAAAATATGTATATATAAAAATTTCCCCTTTCTTTAATCTGTTTATCTAAATATCCATCTATTTTTTTAAAAAGGAGAATAGAGTAGGAAGCAGATAAGCCTGAGTTTGGTGAGTGAAACTAAGTTATTGGTGAAACTGCACTGCTAGGAGGGGCCTGGTCTCCAGGAGAAAAATAGCTGTTCAGGGTTGGCGGGATCGGACTGTCCCATAGCTGGCTTCCTGATCGCTTCTCTGTTTTGCTCCCAGCTTCTACAAAACCATCTTTCCCTACATCACAGCATGATGTGTGTTTGTAATTGAAAGATCCTGGGTTTAGCTAGTAAAACCAAGGAAATTATAAAGACAGAGCAACTTCCCCACTGCAGGTTTCTCTTCCCCCAACCCTGCGTGGCTGGTGCAGAACTTGAGGCTGCCTTTCTGGCACAGCCTCCCATGGCTGTGGGCTGAGGTCTAGAATCCCCTGCCTGCCAACAGCCCTATGGACACCTTTCCACAGTCAAACACTACCCTTGTCCCTAAGGGACATGGTGTTGGTTTGTGTGGTCCAGGCTATATGTATTTCTTCCTCCAGCCCAGATGCCAGATCCCACTGGTTTCCCTGCTAACTCTGACCTTTCTGTCCACAGATTGCCTCTCAAGCTGAGTTTAATTCACCAATTCCATGTGGATGTTATTCGCCAATTCCGGGTGATTGTTTTTTCTATCTGTTACATGAGAAGGCTCTGGACTGTCTGCCTATTCAGCTACTATTTTGTTTTTCCCTGGACAAACTTTTTAGGAACCTCAGCTGGGAAGGCTGGAGTCTAGGTGTTCATAGGTTCATAGCCATAGCAGCTGATGTCTGGCTGGTATGGCTATAGGGTCCCTGGTAGTGTCTGAGGTCTCCCTGAGTGGAGGTAAGGATGGGCTCCCAGCCACAGCCACTCTCCCTCTCAAGATGGCACGTCCCTGCACTGAACCCTACTTCTGACTGCATTGAACCCCATTTCCAGGGGAGACTCATAAGGGGGAGTCTGGACTGTTGTTCAAAGGAAGGAGTGCAGGGAAACTTAGGGGAGCCATGAAAGACAGAGGTCTGGGGATGCATGAAAGTGCACATGAAAGTGTGCACACAGAGCACTGACTGCTGATTGTGCCGCTGGCTTTCTCTAGCAGAAGGAAAACAGAACCTCCCAACATCACTGAAATCCAGGTCCAACAGCACTGAATCCCAGTTTCAGGTGAGACCTTGGGGACCCAGACTCATACTCATACAGGTCGCTAGAGCACACAGAAACTCAGGGGAACCAGAAAGGCTGAGGTCTGGAGGCAAGTGCACATGCGCAGACACAGCTGATCCTCACAATCAATTGGCTTAGAGGTCAATTCCCCACAGTGATACCAACAACAATCAAGAATTAACTACAACTAGACTATACATACAGTTCACAAAGAGGTGCACCAAGAGTGTCCACTTCAGATAACTGGGGAGGCAGAGCTATTGGGCCACATAGGACAACTAGCACATAAAGCTACTCTACCAACCCAGGGAAGCAGTGAAATATGCGGAGACAAAAAAAAGATCACAAATGAAAGAAATAGAGGAAAACAAATGACTGGATATAGAGTTCAAAACCACAGCTAAAAGGTTTTTTAAGAATTTCTTAGATGCCGAAACCAGTTTGGCTCAGTGGATAGAGCATCGGCCTGTGAACTGAAAGATCCCAGGTTCAATTCCAGTCAGGGGCATGTACCTTGGTTGTGGACACATCCCCATTGGGGAGTGTGCAGGAGGCAGCTGATTGGTGTTTCTGTCTCATCGATGTTTCTAACTCTATCTCTATCCCTTCCTCTCTGTAAAAAAAAAAAACAAAAAAAAATATAATTAAAAAATAAATTAATTTTAAAAAATTTCTTTAAAAAATGGATAAATTTAGCAAGAACCAAGAGGAGATGAAAAAGGACCAAGTAGAAATTAAACATACATTGATTGAAATAAAAAATATTATACAGAGACTTAACAACAGACTAGAGAAACACAAGAATCAAGTCAAAGATTTGAAATACAAAGAAGCAAAAAACACTCCACTGGAAAAGCAAAAAGGAAAAAGAATAAAAAAATGTGAAGATAGTGTAAGGAGCCTTTGGGACAACTTCAAGTGTACCAACATCAGAATTATGGGGGGTGCCAGAAGAAGAGAGAGCAAGATACTGAAAACCTATTTGAGGAAATAATGACTGAAAACTTTTCCCACCTAGTGAAAGAAATAGACTTACAAGTCCAAGAAGTGCACAGAATCCCAAATAAAAGGAATCCAAAGAGGACCACACCAAGACACATCATCATTAAAATACCAAGAGCAAAAGACAAAGAGAGAATATTAAAAGCAGCAAGAGAAAAACAGTTAATTACCTACAGGGGAGCACCCATACGATTGTCAGCTGATTTCTCAACAGAAACAATGCAGGCCAGAAGGGAGTGGCAAGAAACATTCAACGTGATAAATAGCAAGAACCTACAACCAAGAATACTCTATCAGCAACGCCATCATTCAGAATTGAAGGGCAGATAAAGAACTTCACAGATAAAATAAAAGCTAAAGGAGTTCATCAAATCCAAACCAGTATTATATGAAATGCTGAAAGGTACTTATTAAGAATAGGAAGAAGAAGGAAAAGGTAAAAGATAAAAAATTATGAACAACAAATACATATCAACAACTGAATCTAAAAATCAAGTGAATTGAAAATCTGATGATCAGAATAAACTGATGAATATAATAGAATTAGGGACATAGAAAGGGAGTGGACTGATATTTTCAGGGGGAAAGAGGTGAGGGGGGTACAGGAAGAGACTGGACAAAAATCATATACCTGTGGATGAGGTCAATGCGGGGGGGTGGGGGGAGATAAGGACGGAGGATGAAGTGGGAGCCAGGTTGAGGGGAGCTATGGGGGGGAAAAGAGGAACAATTGTAATAATCAGAATAATAAAGATTTATTAAAATAAAATAAAAAAAACAATGTTTGGGGAATGATTCGCACAAGTTCACACCACATCTCTAGTGGTAATTGGTTCTATTGTCTGGTAGCCTAACTTTCCGCAGCAGTTTTAACTCCTGCCAGCTGACCATCTGACATGCACAAAGCCAACGCCCCTGCCGTGTGCCTTTGTTTGCTTTAGGTGATTGGTGAGTGAACACATTTACTAGACCTATTTAGTATAAATTTAATAAGTTTTTTTTTAATTGATTTCAGAGAAATAAAGGGAGAATGAGAAAGGGCTAGGAACATCAATGATGACAGGGAATCATTGATCAGCTGCCTCCTACCCCCTACTGGGAATTGAGCCTGCAACCTGGGCATGTACTCTGGCAAGAAATTAACCTGTGACCTCCTGTTTTATGAGTTAATGCTCAATCACTGAGCACACAGTTCGGGCTCAGTATAAATTTAAAATTACAATAATACATATAGAAAATTTTTCTGTGAAATTAAAGTTTTTATACATACTTAATTTTAATTACACAAATGTGTCTACATAAGTAGAATCGGGTAAATGAACTAATTTGTCAATTTTTTAGCATACACATTTGGAAAATCTACTTTATTACATAATGGATTTTCAGTTTTAATGGACACTCCCATGCCCAAATTAGTCCATTATATCGAGGTTTTACTGTATAAGGATAATATAATACAAGCATAGCAATGACAATAAAATTTGATTGTGTTATAACAGACCAGTATGCTTAACCACTTAACTTTGGAGTACTTGAGGCTGTGGCTTGACCCTCTTATATTTTCTTTGAACAACTACTCTCTTTGTGTTCTCATTCAGTGTCGGGCTTTAAATATCAATTGTATGTTGATGACTCCAAAATTTTTATCTCCAGTAGATGTCTCTCCCAAAATCCAGACACAAATATCATACCTGTGGATGAGGTCAATGGTGGGGGAGAGATGACAATCTGAGATCTCTCCTCTAAATGTGAATTAGCTTCCCAAACTCAACATGCCTAAAACTAAATTCCTGATCTTCCCCTCTAAATCTACCCCTTCCATAGCTGTCATCATCTCAGTTCTGTATCCATTTTTGTCAACTGTCTTTTCAGTTCCTCAGGCCAAAATCCCTGGAGTCATCTGAACCTATGCAGCAAGAGGAAGAGCCCACAAATTGTCCTCTCAGGACTGACCTAGTGTGAGGCCTCTCGATCTGCTTCTTTTTTTTTTTTTAAATTAGCACCTTATAATCCATTTTCTTGTTGGCTGGTGGTCCTTCCCTTTTCTTTTTGATTGATAGGTTTTATAAATGGTCCATTGTCCCAGAATACTAGAGTTAGAAGGAATTTGCCCCAATTCTTATATTTTGTAATTGAAAAACTAAGGCCAAAGAGGATAACTGATTTGCCCATGATCATATAATTAAAGCTGCATTCCTGCTTTAAAGTTCACTCTCCATATGATCAAATCACAGTCTGTAGGACATGTGCTGTAAGTTCTAAGAGTGTGGATGAACTACAATGATTCATCCACATGCCCTTGCTCAGTCACAGGTAACACATATCTGAGACTCTGCTGTGGTGTATTGAAAGCCTTCAGACTGGGTCATGTTGGGAGGGAAGCTCAGGAGAGATAGAATATTTGACCCTGGACTTGTTTACAGCACACCTAAGAGCAGATGGTCTTAGAGAAGAAACAAAATAACATTCATTTGTAACCCTAACATACCCTAGATTGCATATCTAACCACTCAACAAAAATTCCAAGTGGGAGTTAAATAACTCAGAGTATAGGGCTCTGTCTGTATCTTACCAATCACCTGCATTTCTTTTTTTTTAATATTTTATTGATTTTTTACAGAGAGGAAGCAAGAGAGAGAGAGAGTTAGAAACATCGATCAGCTGCCTCTCCCCCCGCCCCCCCGACACACACTGGGGATGTGCCCGAAACCAAAGTATGTGCCCTGGGCCAGAATTGAACCTGGGAACCCTCAGTCCTCAGGCTGATGCTCTATCCACTGAGCAAAACCGGTTTCAGTGATCTGAATTTCTATATTCAGGCAGTATATGTGAGATATAGTCTATATTACTTGAAAGAACTTAGTATCTGAAATTCTATATCCATATTTGCCAGAGAAAAGATTATGGAATGCTACTGCAGAAAAGTCTACTTAGCCCTATATTGCTGAATGTGGCACTGATGCCAGGAATTGAATTATGCTCCCCACTCCAGCTTTCAGATGTTGGAGTCCTAACATCCATGTGAGGCTTTGAAGAGAAGATAAAGATAAAACGAGGTTATGAGGGCAGAGCTGTGATCTCATAGAACTGGCTGATAAGAAAAGGAGGAGACACCAGAGCTCTCTTCCTTCATGGGAGGACACAGGGAGAAGGCAACCATCTGAAAGCCAGGAAGGGAGTTCTCACCAGAACCTGACCATGCTGGCATCCTCATCTTGAACTTTTCAGTCTCCATATCTGTGACAAAATAAATATCTGTTGTATAAGCCACCTAATCTATCTTACTAACCTCCAAGAACCACATGGATTCTGTGGGCATGGCATTCAGCTTCACAGCATGGGCACCAGGAATACCAGGTGCTCCTTGCTCTGGCTGCCAAAGAGCAAGTTTTTGGTGTAGGTCCAGAACTGGTAATAGTAATGTAAGTTCTGATGCCAGCTTGGCCAGCTACTCACACGCAAGGTGGTCAGTAATGAGGTGCTTTCATATATACACATGACAGACAGCACAGCTGCATACCAGTGTATGCACCCACTCATCCAGCAGATAGTCACTGAGTACCAACTATGTGTCAGGCACATGGGTGTTGGGGATATAGTAAAAAACAGAATGGGCACTATGGCTGGTGTCTCATAGTGTCAACCCACACACTAAAGAGTCTCGGGTTTGACTCCAGTCAAGGGCATGTCCTTGATGGCAGTGCTGATCCCCCAGCCTGGGTCGGGGCATGTACAGGAGGCAACCAATTGGTGTGTTTCTCTCTTTCTCCCCACCCCCTCCTTCCTTCACTTCCATTCTCTCTAAAAATATCTTTGGATGAGGATTAACAAACAAAAGAAAAACAGAACAGGCAAAACTCCTTGTCCTTTGAGAGCTAATCCTCTGTTGAGGAAGACAGAGGACAAATGAAATAAGTAAGTAAAATATATTATATACTAGACAATGATAAGTACTAATATAAAATAAGGCAGCAAGTGGGTTGGGGAATTGGTGGTGATTTTCTAAGTTGAGAGGTCAGGTGAATCTTCACAAAGAAGGTGCCGATGGTGTAAAGATGTGGGGGAGGGAGCTGTGTGAATATCAGCAAAAGAACATTCCAGAATGGCAGAAAGGCAAAGGGCCTGAGGTATATTAGGAAAACACCAAGAAGGGCAGTGTGGCAAAGAAGAGATGAAATGAGTTGAGAGCGATGGGGCTGGTACAGATCACATGGAGCCTGCAGACCATTCCATTGAGCAGAGCTGCACAATCTGCTTTACATTTCAACAAAATCTCTCGGGCTGCTGTGGAGCAAAAACTGTGGAATACATGCTGCATTGGTTTCCTAGGGCTTATGTAAGAAATTATCACAAACTGGTGACTTAAAACAACAAACATTTACGCTCTCTTATTTCTGGAGGCTGAAAATCTGAAATCAAAATGTCAGCAGGTGAGTTTCTTCTGAGCTGCTGTGGGAGAATCTACTCCCGGTCTCTCTCCTGGCTTTAGCTGCTTATGTCAATCCTTGCTCTATGGGTGCATCAGTCCAATCTGCTTCTTCTTATGGCCCTTTCCCATGTATGTTTTAGTGTCTCTATTCCTGAATCTCCCTCTGCTTTCTCTTGTAAAGACACCATTGTTTTTAGGACCCACCCTAATCCTGCATGACCTCATCTTACTAATTACACCTGCAGAGACCCTATTTCCAAATAAGGTCACATTGACAGACTCTGATGGACATGAATTTGGGGGAGATACTATATTGTACACCATTTACCTATCATTAAAATGCTGCATTTAGATGTATAATCTGGAACAAAACACAAAAATTAGTTTATGTTTTTTAAAATAAATACTAAAATCAGGTCATGCAGTTTATGGGAAAGAAAACACCATGTGAAATGAGGGTTGACCCCTCAGCAAGATGGAGTTAACCAAAAAACATGTACGTAACAAGGCCAAATAAAGTACAAGTCTGAGGGACTAATCTGTTCTTTCTAAAATAACAGGAAACTAATATGAAAACATACATCTAAAAAGAAAACAAAAAGGTCTTCCTCAAGTACTTTCAGTAATGATGGTCTGAGTCCTGGCTCTGGGAGTGAATGGCTGTCACTGGTCAGGTGGTCTGGTGGGTCTGCACTGGGAGTCTCCAATGTAAAGCAGGGCAAGGGCTGCCAATTCTTTCTTGGTGACTTTTTAAAAGAGATCATGTTTGTGCTCCATGAAACAAAAAATGTGGAATGAATTCACCCTCTAAAAATAATAAAAATCAAACATATTCTTAAACCACCACCACATCTCTTTCCCAGACTCACCCACTGGGCATTTCTCTCCATGGTAATTTCTGTGCCTGTTTGACTGAATGAAGTTCAGGAATAAATCCCAGGAATAAGGTCAGCAAGGACAACATGGTGCTCTGCCTCCTTTACCTGCCCAGTTCGCTGCTGCCAGCCAAGCTCCTGTGACATTGTCTTAACACGTTTTTACATGACTGTGTCCAATTCAGGATAAAGTCAGAGAACATTGCTGCAGACAATACTGAACACATGAATCTGCTTTGTAACTATGAGATGTGATCACATGAATTCTCTCTCTCTCTCTCTCTCTCTCTCTCTCTCTCTCTCTCTCTCTCTTACCACTCTTTAGTGTGACACACACACACACACACACACACACACAGCACTCTTTAGTGTGTTGCCCTTTCAATGCACCTTCCCTACCCTTCTGGTCTAGCTGTTCCTCCTTTCCATACCCTCTCCCCACACATCCACAATTCACCCCCGCCACCACCTGCCCCAGGACCTGGACTTACAAAGGCCTGTACCTCCAGCCTTTGCATCCACATGCTTCCTGCAATAGGCAGTTAGACAGACATGAGAGCAGGAACCGCAGATCAGCTGCAGAGGATCACTAGGGCAGAGAGCTCCAGGTGCCTAGCAATGGTCAAAACTGCTAGCCTTCATTATTAACCCCTGAAAATGACACTTAGACTTCCATGACACTGTTTCAGTGACATCAGGACCAGCAGCAATGGCTAATGATCCCCTCCCTGGCACTGACCAATCAGTGGAGATCAAGACCTGAGGAGACATACCAGGAAAGCTAATAAATATTCTCTTGAGATCCTGCTCTGAGACCTCAAGACAAAAGGCCTCAGGATGAAACCAATGCAGCTCTTTGGATGGAGTACACCTCACCTTTCCCCACCTTTTCTTTCCCTAGGGCAGCTCTTTCTCTCCTGCCCTCCCCCAGGCTCCAAAGCACTTCTGCTGTAACTTGTTTTTTGAGCCCATTTCTTCTATGGTTCACTGCTTCTACCTCTGTGGCTTCCTAAATAAACTTTTCTTACCATTTGAGTCTTGGCTCTGAATTCTTCGCTTAGCCAGAACTCAGGAACTGAGGTTGCTGAACTGAGGTTAACCCTCACCTCTCCCCTGTGCACAAAGATTGCCCACATTATACCTACGTATATTTCTGCCTCCTTCCCATTCAATGTGGCATATAGAGCTTTAGCTGGATCACACATAAAACCAAATTGCCTGCAACACAGATCTGTATACAATTCAAGACATGTTGGGAGAGAGTCACCTCACCAAAGCCTCTAGGTGCCCTCCAAGTGAACAGGAGTACAGACATCTGTGCCTCTTCTCTCCATAGACAACCCTTGTACCAAGCCCATATTTTTCGTATTTCAATACTGAAGCTAGACTGAAGCACACAATAAGCCCAAATATAAAGAAAGCTCTCCACTCACACTAAAAATTTTATTTATTTAACCTTTTCATGAAGGGTTAGCCTTTTTGCCTTACTTTTTGGTTTCTGCTTTTTAATTTCAATGGTAGCATGTTGCCCTGGCTGGTGTGGTTCAGTTGGATGAGTCGTCCCATGCACCAAAGGGTCACTGGTTTGATTCTGGGTCAGGACACATGCCCATTTTGGGGGTTCAATCCCTGCGTGCAGGAGGCAACTGATAGATGTTTCTCTCTCTCCCTCTCTCTTTAAAATTCAATAAAACATATTCTTTTTAAAAAGAAGAAAAAAGTAAGTGGTAGTAATTTAAATACTCTGCTATACACCTTGCTCTTTACTATACGTTATTGATGTACATTTTACAGATCATATAATTCAATGATTTTTTTTTTAGTAAATTAGCAAGTTGTGCAACCATAACCATAAGTCAGTTATTGTTTCCACCACTCTAATAGGGTCCCTTATGCCCATTTACAATTAACCTTCCCCACATCTCCTCCAGCTTAACCTTGTTTGCTTGCTGATTAGCAACTATAATAAAGTAATTTTGGGTATTGTCAACATAGTCTAAACTTGGCCTTGTTTCCTTTCCATCAGAGGAACCAGACATTTTCACAGGGCCCATCTTCTTACTAATCATGATGGTGGAACTGCAGGTGGGAGAGGAAGCTGTGCTGGTACTTTAGTCTCAAAAGCTCCTTTGCCCCCAAACCACACCATACTTCTGCCAAGAACAACTTTTTAAAAAGCTTGAAAACAAAATTCACAGGAAAAATGACTGTATACCTGTCTTAAATTTTCTTTAAATTAAATTTTAAAAAGTAACAAAAAACATCCTGAATTATTCTGACCTGAAAGGTTTTTCCTAACTGAAAAAGATCAACTGAGATAAAATAAGACATCACCATGTTCAGATACACAGGGAAATGCCTGTCACTGACCATCTAAAGGTTTTTTTTTTTTTAAGAGTCAAAGCAAACATAGGAATCAAGAACCACAGAACTCAAGTTAAGACTCCAACAAAGCTATTGTGAAGAGTGGTAATGGATCGGAAAATGAAAAGAAAGGCAATTGATTTTTAAAATACCCAGCCTTGCTACCTCCATTTTCCTCTATGCTCCAGGAGATTAAAAACACAATAGTTCCTCAATGAATATTTGCCTAAAGAATGCATAAGTGAGTGAGGGTTTATTATGTTCTAAGTGCTATGCAAGAAATTGGGGATCAAAAATTACAAAAGCCCTGATGTCAAGACATACAAGTACAACGGAGAAGAACACACGTAAATAATTTCTATATAGTATGATAATCAATAGAAATAACTTAAAGGTATAGAGATAGCCCAAAGTGGGTAATCCTATCTAATAAAGAGGGAATATGCTAATTGACCTTTATGCCATCACAAAGATGGTGGTACCCACAGACAATAAGGAGGGAATATGCTAATTGACTATCCTGTCCACTCTGGGGTATCTCTATACCTTTAAGTTATTTCCATAGATTATCATACTGTATAGAAAAATCAAATTGCATTGCAACTTGATTCAATTGCCTTTCTTTTTCCCTCCACAACCAATAAGAAGAGAATATGCTAATTTACTGCCATGGCTTCAAAGATGGTGGCGCGCAGAGCCACAAGATGGCAGCACACAGTCCCCTCAGCCTTGCTGAGGTGTCTGCCTCCGGAATCTCCCAGTATCCTCAGCCCCTCAGCCCCCAAGGCCAGCCCAAGGTGCAGGCAAGCCTCGGATGGTGGCTGCCCAGCTGCCCAGGGCCAGCCGAGGCTTGTGTTGCTGGAAATAGCAGCAACAGAGGTGTGATGGGGCATCACTTCCCCCTGATCACTAGGTTACCTCCCACCCCTGAGAGCTCCAGGGCTGTGAGAGGGAGAAAGCCAGGTTGAGGAACGCTCCCTCCAGTGCATGGATTTTCATGAACCAGACCTCTAGTGATTGATATAATTGAGAGGGAAATAATTAGGGAAACTTTGCATATGCTCAGATTCTCTAGGAAAGCAATGACAAAGAAGGGTATTCTGAGGAAAGGAAATAGTACATGCAAAGGAAATAAGTAGTTCAGTTGAACTAGAGTATAAAATGTATCAAGATAGGTTTTCCTTTGGAGCCATTGGGTACAGTCCTGGGTGAAGTCAGATGTGAGAAGTAAGAAGCAGTTTGATTAACAAGTTCCAAGGCATTATTGAGCCCTCACTGGTTTGGCTCAGGGGATGGAGCATCAGCCTGCAGATTGAAGGGTCCCAGGTTTGATTCTAGTCAAGGGCACATGCCCAGGTTGTGGCTTGGTCCCCAGTAGAGATTAAACAGGAGGCAGCCAATCAATGATTCTCTTTCATAATTGATGTTTCTATCTTTCTCTCCCTCTCCCTTCCTCTCTGAAATCAATAAAATATATTTAAAAAAAAAGATTTTGAAAAAAGTTCCAAGACATTGGTGGAAAACAATGACTGGCACAAAGCAAAGGGTCTTCAACAGAAGATGGACCAGATGGTATGAGCATTAGTGTGCAGAATAATGGATCAAATTTCTTGTGCTAATTTATATGCAGGAGCTCAGTGCTAAGGATGTAGAAAGGTGGCAGGAAGAGAAGCCATAGCTTTGATAAAATATGGGTACACATGGAAGTGTATGTGAATTTTGTGGTAGAAAAGTAGATTTACCAGACAGAAGTAAAGGAATGTAAATGCTCTTCAAATATGTGGTAAAGTTTGTGGAAAGTGGGTAGTAGATGGGTAAATGTGGACTTGGATGAGTTTAAACAGTATCTGTCTGAAACCAAACATTGTTCTTACTAAACTGATGTAAACAGGAGGCCAGAAGGCTGGTCAACCTTAACTGCTCTGAAAGGTCAGAGCTAATCACTCACTGTTTACTTGAAACATTGTTGGTTGAAGCAACCTCTACCTGTTTGTTTCATGTTAATTTCTGTTTTGTTATTTCCTGCCTACAGGCTAGAGGTGTGTCCCAAAGCCTTAATAAAAGGGAGAAAAAGGCCAGAGCAAGTGGTAGTCCTTTCCACTAGAGGAAGGCTCCCACCTGGCCCCCCAATATCGCCAAATTAATGTTTTCTAGTCTCTCATTTTGTTGGCATGCGGCCTCCTTCAGAACCCAAACCCTGAACCGAGAACACTGAACCACGCGGGACGTGGAAAGAGGTTCCCACAAGTATCTCCTAAACCAGTAGAGAAATAAATAAAATGCAATAGCAGGCATATAGGTGGATTGGATTAGGATAAATTACATCCTATCACATGTGCACACAGTGGTCTGTGTAGATACAATGCACTCACTCCTTCCCTCTTTTTTAAAAAAATATGATTAGGATTATTTATTTATTTATTTTAATCCTCACCCAAAGATATTTTTCCATTGATTTTTTTTTAGAGATAGTGGGAAAAAAAGGGAAAGACAGAGAGAATATCAATGTGGGAGAAACACATCAATGGGTTGCCTCCTGCACATGCCCCAACCAGGGCTCAGACAGGAGGATCCTGCACTGGGGTATGTGCCCTTGACCAGAATCAAACCTGGGACCCTTCAGTCTGCAGAGCATTGGCCTGCAAACTGGGTAGGGCCACTCCCTGCTTCTTGAAGAATCCATACTAATAATAGAGGACTATGCAAATTGCCCAGGATACCATCACAGTAACAAACAAACAACAGGCTGTGTGGGGCAACCAGGCAAGAAGGGGGTTAATGAGTGATGACCAAACCACTGAACAGCAGGCTGCATGGGGTGACCAGGCCAGTGAGGGGAGGGGCAGTTAAGGGCAATCAGGCCAGCAGGCAGAAGTAGTTAGAAGTGGTCAGGCAGGCAGGTGAGCAGTTAGGAGCCAGCGGTCCCAGATTGTAAGAGGGATGTCCGACTGCAGGGATTGGGCCTAAACCTGTAGTTGGACATCCTCCGAGGGGTCCCAGATTGGAGAGGGTACAGGATGAATTTTATGCACTAGGCCTCTAGTTCACTTATAAGGACTATAAGGGCAAAAGAGTGAGAAAGTTCTGCCTCTTGGGACACACTAGAAAGTCTTTGTCTCTGAATAGGAAAAGAGCAGCTTCTACTCTTAAACTTGTGACATGTTGTTCATCACCATATGGAAGTCTTTTGGCTAGATAGTTCCTCAAACACTCTTTTTTTTTTTCTCTCATTAAATTGTGACAGATTTTTGGTAGAGTTGTTTCCATTAAAAAGTACTGATTTTAAAAACTCATAACTTAAAAACTGCCACATACACAAATCCCAAATGGTCCACAAAAACATTCTTCTTTCCTTCTGAAGTTTTTATGATGCATTATAATCATTAACCAGTCTTTTAAACTTAAATGGCCAATTGAGACAAACAGTTCTGAGACCATTCATCCACCATCGATTAAGACTGGCAGGTACTGGGGAAAATATTCACTTAGCCTTCTGAGCTTTCTGGGAAGACTTGGTGACTGCCAACTCCAGCTGCTTTCTTGTCCACTGATTTGCACCAATGGAAATAACTGGCTTCACAGCTCAGGTGATTTTCCTGAAGCATCCAGGCCAAATCAGTGCTAGATAGGCTCCTGTGCTGGATTGTCATACCGCTCATACTGCTTGCAAATTTTCTGAGCTGAAGGAGATTGATTGTCATAGTGGAAAAAAGCTGGAAGAGGGCCCAAAGTTTTTGAAATCTGGTGATGCTGCCATCATTGATATGGTTCCTGGCAAGGCCATGTTTGCTAAGAGCTTCTCTGACTACCTTCCTCAGGTCTGTTTTGCTGTCATGACACGAGACAGCTGCAGTGGGTTCAGACACCCTTACACAGGATTCTTGAAAACCCATTTCTTAGTACTAGCTAGAATTCATTGCTATAGGCAGTAGTTAAAAACTGCCCAGACTAGAGTACCATGATATGTGAATCATTGCTTTCCACTATCAAAAGTCATGCAAAATGCTGGTCATTAACCCACAGCCTATGGGAATACCATTCTTGTAAGTGGAGAATCCAGTATGACTTGGGTTAGTGGACAGAGATTCTGAACTGGATATGAGAGTATGGGGAACCAAAAAAAGGAGACAAAATTTCTGACTCAAGTAATAGTGAACTTGGGGAGAAAAGGACAGACTGAGTACCAGACTCAAAAGTGTAGACAGAAAGTGAAAACCAGATTACAGTGAAAGTGCAAACCAGGAACATTCCCTGAGATTGTGGTATGCAGAGAAAGGAGTCTGTTCCTAGGGTCTAGACTAGTCCAGACACAAGTTGAGAGCTACTTAAGATGCTGCTGATTAAAGCCCTCTCCTCAAACAAAAGCCAGGTTGTCACCATATATTTGAGGTTTGGAAAGCAGAAAGTTTTTTTTTAAATCATCCTAAGAGATCTCATTAGAAAGATCTGGTGAATGATGTCAGAAATTTTTACATTTATTTCAGGAAAAAACAGTACAAAGCAAGTTGTATATTTCTGTACAATATACCTCTAATTCTGAAGAGTAAGGTCATCAGCAACAAATATTTCTGGGGTCTTTATAAAGTTCCAAATCAGTAAATACCTTTGGAATTTTATATACATATCTTGCCAACATGGGCAATATGTTTGAGTCACGATCTAGGTTTCCAGATTAGTCAAAGCTAAGTAAACAGTCCCCTAACTAAATTCTTTCATAAAATATTTTTATTTATTTTATTTATTTTTATTTATTTTTTAAATAGTAGAGCTGGGACTCAAGTTCTGGTTTCAAAGCTATATTCTTTTTTTTTTTAATTGATTTCAGAGAGGAAGGGAGAGGAAGAAAGAGATAGGAACATTGATGATGAGAGAATCATTAATTAGCTGCCTCCTGCATGCCCCCTACTGGGGATCAGGACACAAGCCAGGTATGTGCCCTTTTCTGGAATGGAATCTGGGATCCTTTAGTCCACAGGCCGATGCTCTATCCACTGAGCCAAACCAGCTGGGCATCTTATTTATTTTTAAAGGTTTGTTGCTGTTGTTATTGTTTCCTTTAAGGGATGGGGGGATCTGAGCATGCTCCTATCCATCTACATAATACTGTAATAACTTGTAAACAAAATAATCACTTGGTCTCTTTGACTGTGAAATAACAAATCATGATTAGTTCTCTTTTTATGTGGACATACTCCTAATAAAGGAAAGGCATGGAGTAATAGAATAAAGACAACTCAATGGATACATTAATGTCTCATTCAAGAAAAGGGAAACAGGAAATTTGAAATGTGACTTCATTACAAGGGTCGTGTGGTAGTTTGGGAATGGGGTGCGGGTACTTGCCTTGTTTCAGAGTTGCTAGACTGCACACTAGCCATCCTCTCCAGTGCTAGAGTTCCACTGCTTCTGGAATGCCAGCAAAGGTCCCTTCAGGTCATGTGTGCTCCTCAATTCCATGATACTGGTCAGGAATGAATGTGGGAGACCAGGCATCACCTTTTCTTTGCATCAGAAATTGTTCATCAAATGATTCACCAAAGCAAAAATTTATAAAATTTATGGTAATTACCTTAAGCTTTAACAATGTATCAAAATAAAATTTTGTTGTTCTTAAAAATTAAAATCGAGCTAAAACTTCAACTAGTTGATTTTTTGGCATTTTGAGAAGTCTTAATTGAAATAGAAGAGACAGCATCTTGCTTCACATCGTTAACCCTGAGGCAGCTGAGGGTGCAGGCAACCCTGAGGCAGCTGAGGGTGCAGGCTTCTGCGGCTGCTCTTTCAGGTCTGGAGGTGGGAGATATGAGGGCCTGCCTCCTGGAAAGGGAGCACTGACCTTTAGAATATTCCCCAGACTTTAACAGCTGCAGCTGGGCCTGCCAAAGAGATGCTTTAGTGATACAAGAAAGACTTTCATTACAGTTCTCAATGCTATTTGTGATGTTTGGATTCTTCTTTTTTTATTGTTTTCCTTGAGAGCTGTTTTTTGTTTGGAGCACCAGTTAAAACTTGGAGATATTTTTTCCTTAGATCACAGTTATTTTGTGCACACAGACATAAAATATAAGTACACTAAACATAGCTTTGGTCAAATGATCTTTGAGATGGGGTGAGAATACCTGAGTTATTCAACACAAGCCCACATATCTACATTTTTAGTGTCTTATCCTTCTGACTTCAATTCTTCATCCCACTTTAATGTGAAAATTGTATTCCATCCTATTTTTTAATTTAATTTTTATTTTTTTATTAATGTATTACATATGTACATATCTTCCCATTGCCCCCCCACCCCACTCCATGCATGCCCTAACCCCCCCGTGTCTTGTGTCCATTGGTTATGCTTATATGCATGCATACAAGTCCTTCTGTTGATCTCTTATCTACCCCACCTCTCTCTAACCTTCCCACTGTAGTTTGACAGTCTGTTTGATGCTTTACTGCCTCTATATCTATCTTTCTGTTCTTCAGTTTATAATATTCTTTATTATCTATAAATGAGAGAAATCATGTGGTATTTTTCTTTTATTGACTGGCTTATTTCACTTAGCATAATGCTCTTTAGTTCCATACAGGTTCCTGCAAGTGGTAAGAATTCCTTCTTTTTAATGGCAGTATAGTATTCCATTGTGTAGATGTACCATAGTTTTCTGATCCAGTCATTTGCTGATGGGCACATAGGTTGTTTCCAAATCTTAGATATTGTAAATTGTGCTGCTATGAACATATATCTTTTCTGATTGGTATGAAAGAACATATTTGCAAATGTTATCACTGATAGAAGTTTAATCTCCAACATTTATAGGCAACTTATACAACTTAATAAAAGGAAGATAAATGACCCAATAAAAAAATGGGCAATGGACCTAAATAGAAACTTTTCCAAAGAAGACAGAAGGAAGACCAAGAGACACATGAAAACATGCTCAAAGTCACTAATTATCTGAGAGATGCAAATCAAAAGGACAATGTGATACCATCTCACACCTGTCAGAATGGCAATCATCAGCAAACAAGTGTTGGTGAGGATAAGGAGAAAAAGGAACCCTCAGGCACTGCTGGTGAGAATGCAGACTGGTGCAGCCACTGTGGAGAACAATATAGAGTTTCCTCAAAAAACTAAAAATGGAACTCCCATTTGACCCAGTATTCCATCCTATTTCATTTTTAAAATTTATTGATTGATTTTAGAGAGAAAAAAGAGAGAGAGACAGGGGGAATATTTGTTATCCACGAATTCATTAGTTGCTTCTTGTATGTGTCCAGACCAGGGATCAAACCCACAGCCTTGGCATGTGGAGACAAAGCTCTAACCAACTGAGCTACCAGGCAAGGGCTCCATCCTATTTCTTTTGTTTGTTTGTTTTTGTTAATCCTCACTGGAGGCTATTTTTCCATTGATTTTCAGGATGAGTAGAAGGAAAGAGGAAAGACAAAGATAAATATAAATGTGAGAGAGATACATTGATTGATTGCCACACATGCACCCCTACCAGAATGGAATCTGCAACTGAGGTACATGCCCTTGACTGGAATGGAACCCAAGGGTAGATCTTTTCTTCACTGAGCCAGGAGAGGACTCCATCCTATTTCTTAATGAAAAAATAAACTATTAGGAATATAAATAGTTTAGCAATTTTAAGTGTATGCTGTAGGGATGTTGATTTATTCACTTTGTAACCCTTGGTGACACAAATAAAAGAGATTTTCAAGCTAACTTAAATGTTAGCAGGGTTTACACACACACACACACACACACACACACACACACATGAAGAAGTTAGTAGGGTTTTTCCTCTTAAGCACCTGTGCAATAAACTGGGGCAAGACTTCCATGAAAATTGTATCTTTAGGCTTACACTCTTAATACTAGAGGCCCAATGCATGAAATTAGTGCAGGGAGGGGGGTTCCCTCAGCCCAGCCTGTGCCCTCTCATAATCCAGGACCCCTCAGGGGATGACCAACTGCTACTTTAGGCCTGATTGAGCCTAAACTGACAGTCAGACATCCCTCTCATAATCTGGGACCCCTTGGTCCTAACTGCCCGCCTGTTTACTCTTACCGCATGGCTCACTGCTCCTTAGCACTGCTGTGGAGACGGGAGAGGCTCCTGCCACTGCTGCTGTGCTCGCCAGCCATGAGCCCAACTCCTGGCTGAGTGGCACTCCTGCTTCAGGAGCCTACTGACCACTAGATGGTAGTTCCTACATTGAGTGTCTGCTCCCTGTTGGTCAGTGTGCATCATAGCAACTGGTCATTCTGGTCATTCCACCATAAGGGTTGCTGGGCTTTTATATATATAGGCGAGAGGTCCAGTGCATGAATTTGTGCACAGGTAGGGTTCATCCGGCCCAGCCCCAATTGGGATGGATTGGTGCTGGGCCTGTTGGGAGGAGGAGATGGTGAGAGGTTGGCCGGCCGGCCCGCCAGTCCCAATTGGGGCTGATTAAGACTGGGCTGGCTAGGTGGAGGGGCCACAGGCGATTGGCAGGTGGGCCCCACCTCTGATTGGAATGGAGAGGTCAATTAGGGGTCAGCAGCTGAGGGAGGTTGGCCAGCTAGCCCCACCCCTGATTGGTGAGTGTGGGGGTGATCAGGGGTGGAGCTGGCTGGGGGGAGGGGCCGAGGGCAGTTGGCCAGTGGCCCTGCCCAGATTGGGGGGGGGGGGATGATCTGGGTTGGGGCCAGGTGGGAGGAAGGGCTATAGGAGGTTGGCCAGCTATTTGGGTAGAGGGGCCAATCAGGGGTGGGACTGACCAGGGAGAGGGGTTGAGGGCTGATCAGGGTGGTGGGGGCCCATTGAGGGTAATGGACAGCTGGGGGGAGGAGGTGTAGGAGGTTGGCCAGCCAGCCCCACCCCCCTTTTGGAGTGGGGCGGGAATCAGAAGTGGGGCTGGCTGGAGGAGGAGCTACAGGCCAATTGGGGTGGTGGGGGTCTATTGGGGGTGGGGCAAACTGGGGAGAGGGGCTGCAGGAGGTCTGGCCAGCTCCACCCCCAGATCAGGCTGATTCATTGGCCACAGTGGGCATCATAGCAACTGGTCATTCTGGTTGTTACAGCATTCTGGTCACTGGCTTTTTATATATATAGGTAACATGCTGGTTTCTAGTTTTTTCCCTCCCTATTCTCCCCCCAATCATTTTCAACCAATCAAAAAGCAAAGAGAAAGAAAAACAAATGTAATAATCTGAATAATAAAGATTTAATTTAAAAAAAAAGCAAAGAGATTTTCTAAGACTATAAGCATAATATATTTAACATGATAAATCATATTTCTAATTTCAAAGTATAGCTTTAACTCAGGGAAAATGCCATTAATATAAGTTATTTTGTTCAAACCACAGTAAATATTACAATTAATTTTGTTGATTTTTATCTATGAATAAACATTATAGACTTCCAGATAGGGTCTTAGGTGTATGCTACATGTTACACTTCTTTTTAGCCTGATAACAGTCAGGGATCTATCAGAAATGGTCTTATTAAATTCCAGGGAGAAATTAAGTGGGACTATGGGAAAGCATCATTACCAAGCTAGTCTTTGGTATTTGTAGTGGAGGCTCTAAGGTACTCTGTGGAACTCATTTCCCTAGCTGCTGGGAGTAATGGTAACGCACCACCTTCAGCCAAGTTCTTCTCCCAAAATTGCCCTCAATCAAAGACCATCCCTCCCTTCACCCTCCAACCTGCTGCCAAGGCCATGCTCCTTCCCTGAAATCAGCCTGCATCCAAAGCCTGGTGATTATGGAGGGGTACTAGAGCCCACACGCAGTTCACTGAGCCACATCAGCAGGGCCAGGAGGCCCAGGTTTTGATCTCCATCCTACCACTATGAGGAGACAGCAGTTTCTTCTGAAGGGAAGCATTAATTTCCAAAGTAACATACCTCTAAAGTCTGAGGTCACTGTAACTAAGTATTCAATCTTGACTGTTCTCCTACAAATTATAACTAATATCTGTCAACATTAAAAATGTTCAAACTGCTCTAACTAGTTGGGTTCAGTGGATTGAGTGTCAGCCTGTGGACTGAAGGGTCCCAGGTTCAATTCTGATCAAGGGCATGTACCTTGGTTGAGGGCACATCCCCAGTCAGAAGTGTGCAGGAGGCAGCTGATCAATATTTCTCTCTCATCAATTTTTCTAACTCTCTATCCTCTCCCTTCCTCTCTGTAAAAAAAATCAATAAAAATATGTTTTTTTTAAAACTATGAAAAAAAAACTACACACACACACATACAAAACAAACAAAAAAGAAACCCTTCCAAACCTGTAGAGAATTTTTATTAGAGTTTATTTCAGCCACACTGATGACATCCTGGGAAGCAAGATCTCAATGCTCTGGCAAAGGACCATTTTGCAGTTCCTTTTGTACATTTGGAATTAAGTAGAGAAGCTAAGCAATTTTCTATGATTGGATTAGAGAATAGTTAAAATTATGTGCTCCTTTGATATGGTTACCCTCTGAGGGGTCTGGAAAACAGGATCTTTCTAGCGTTTCTAAGGTGTATTAACTGAGAACACAAGAACAATGGGCAGGGCTTTCTTAAGGCTGATAAATCTTTTAAACCTGTCCTGTTATGAATTTATGATTAGTTCATTTTATTAGGTTGCTTTTGGTCACTGAGCATATCAGCTTTATTACAGAGTCCCCCTTTCACTCACAGATCAAATAAAATAATTCAAAATCCATGAATCAGTTTTTCAATTTAATTATGAATTTGTGGCATACAAAATAGATTTTCCTCCGTGTGTCCAGTTGACAACAGAAAATACTCTTGTAAATCATCCTTATACTGAGTTTAAAATTCAATCACTTTCACTCCTTTCTTCTCTCTGCTCAGGTTTACAGGAGTAAGGGAAAGCCACTCATATCTCTCATCTCCATCTGGAGCCAGATCCATGATCCAATAGAGGGTAGAACCTATCTGGAATCAGGTATTTTTAAAAAAATTAATATTGTATAAGTATTCTTTTTTAATTAAATCTTTATTATTCAGATTATTATATTTGTTTTTCTTTTTTTTTCCTCCATAGCTCCCCTCCACCTGGCTCCCACCCCTCCCTCTACCCTTACCTCCCCCTCACTGACCTCATCAATAGGTGTATGATTTTTATCCAGTCTCTCCCTGCACCCCCCTCACCACTTCCCCCTGAGAATTATCAGTCCACTTCCTTTCTGTGCTCCTGATTCTATTATATTCACCAGTTTATTCTGTTGATCAAATTTTTAATTCACTTAATTTTTAGATTCACTTGTTGATAGATATGTATTTGTTGTTCATAATTTTTTATCTTTTACCTTTTTCTTCTTCCTCTTCTTAAAGAGTGCCTTTCAGCATTTCATATAATACTGGTTTAGGGTTGATGAACTCCTTTAGCTTTTTCTTATCTGTGAAGCTCTTCATCTGCCCTTCAATTCTGAATGATAGCTTTGCTGGATAGAGTATTCTTGGTTGTAGGTTCTTGCTATTCATCACGTTGAATGTTTCTTGCCACTCCCTTCTGGCCTGCATTGTTTCTGTTGAGAAATTAGCTGACAATCGTATGGGTGCTCCCTTATAGGTAATGAACTGTTTTTCTCTTGCTGCTTTTAATATTATCTCTTTGTCTTTTGCTCTTGGTATTTTAATTATGATGTGTCTTGGTGTAGTCCTCTTTGGATTTCTTTTATATGGGGTTCTGTATGCTTCCTGTAAGTCTATTTCTTTCACCAGATGTGGGAAGTTTTCAGTCATTATTTTTTCAAATAGGTTTTCAGTATCTTGCTCTCTCTCTTCTTCTGGCACCCCCATAATTCTGATGTTGGTACGTTTGAAGCTGTCCCAGAGACTCCTTACATTATCTTCACATTTTTGGATTCTTTTTTCTTCTTGCTTTTCCAGTTGAGTGTTTTCTGCTTCTTTATATTTCAAATTTTTGACTTGATTCTTGCCTTCCTCTAGTCTGCTGTTAGGTCTCTATAATATTTTTTATTTCAGTCAGTGTATGTTTAATTTCTAGTTGGTCCTTTTTCATCTCTAATTGGTCCTTTTTCATCTCTTTTTCTAGGATGTTCTTGAAAAACCTTGTAACCGTGGTTTTGAACTCTATAGCCAGTCATTTGTTTTCCTCCACTTCTTTTGTTTGTGATCTTTTCCTTTGTCTCCGCATTTTCACTATGCCAGGAGAACTTCTGTGTTGGACTCAGCCTTATGATACAAGACTTGCAAAACTGCAAAAGCCTCTCTGTTGAGCTTGGGAGAGGTGGAGTCTCAGGGCTTAATGGACTGCCTTGCCTTCCAGTCAGCCCTGCCCTACACAGCCCCTGGGTCTCACGTATCTCTGGGTAATTGCTAGAGCAGTCCCTGTTCTCTGGGACCATATGAATCTGGGTTCCCAGGGTCTTGCCCGAAACTGGAGTTTAGTGGAGTTAGAAGTGGCACAGTTAGGAGGCTCTCCCACCCACCCACTCATGAAAGCCAGCGGCACAATCAGCAGTCGGTCTTCTGCGCACAGTGCTATGCGAACCATCAGACTTCTGCCTTTTTGCGGCTCCCCTAAGTTTCCATGCACTTCTCCCTTTTCACAGTCCAAACTTCCCCCATATGAGTTTCGGCTGGACCTGGGGTTCAGTGCTGTAGGATAAGGGGTTCAGTGCATTTGGGAGTATCCATCTCTGTCCCGCTAGAGAAAGCCAGCCAGGTACTCTGGCACCCGCTTTCTCCACGCGGGCGTCTCTATACCTCAGCTTTTTGCAGCTTCTCTGGGTCTCTATGAACCCCTCTCTTTCCTTCTAGTTGTAGAATTTCCATTCAACCAGCTTTCCTGTGGTTCTGGATGATGTCCATTCTGTCTTTTAGTTGTAATTTTGAAATTGTTGTGCGAGGCAGCAGTGTAGGTGTTTACCTATGCCGCTATCTTGGATTCCCCTCTGTATAAGTATTCTTAAGTGTTGATTTGTGAAGAAAAAGCAGACTCCTTTAAAACAATTTAATAAAGAATATAAAAAGAATTGTAACCAATTTATTAAATAAAATATATTCAATTAACTATGATTATGACTCCACTCTTTAAAGTCACAAGTTCTTTGTGTCTTGTTTTATCTTTTTAGGTTACTTTTTTTGACATAAATATTGTTAAAACATTGCAACTTGCATTAACTCTACCCTTCCTGGTAGGTGCCTTAAGAGAGCCTAAACTCTCTCTGTAAGTAGCACGGGGTCAGTTCCTGCCATTAACACTAGGGCATTCTTGATCTTAGGATAAAGATTTTTACAAATTCACATTGTCTCCCTATTTTCACCTTCCTTTCATGTTTTATATGTCCTGATTTGGGATCCTTCTCTCTGGTGTACACTTGGTCTTGCATCTTTTCTACAGTGGCATCCTTCATGCCTGCATTTGACTGCTGTTACTATTACTGTTTCCACTCTCTTTCTGCCTGCTCACTGCACAGCTTGCTTGAGTGCTGTGGAGCTCACTCTTCCAAGGGCCTGCCTCAGCATTCAAGCTGCCTTCTCCCAGCAGTGTGGCAAGGTGTGGGGAGGTGATATGAGATGAGGCGTGTTATAGTGTGAGTGGTGTGTGGGAGATGAGGTATGGTTCTATTTTTCTACACTGACCCAATGCATAGTGGGAGGAATTATAACCTGCTCTGGAAGACCTATCATCAGTCAAAAAGGCTTATCTGGCAAAACTTTCTGGTTATCAGTTGACCACAAAAAAGCAGACACAGTCTCTTTGTAATTTGTCTCCCTAACACAGGAAAGCATCCTGCATTACCTACCAGCTTAATAGCACTTTGCTTTTCATCTATTACTACCAAGGAGGCATGTGCAGACTTTTATCAAAAGCTTTTGAAAAGGTTTTTGGAGAAGTTTTTCTACTTCCATTATCCCTTGAGTAAAAATGCTACATGAAAAGAAAGTAAAGAAACATTTAAAACCTTACATCAATCACTACTTAATTCCCCAAGTTTATCTTCCACCCCAAGTCTCTTCATTTAGTTTACTTCCTACTTTACTCACTTTCCACAACCTTTCCACCCATCCCACACATCAATAATATTTGTATGTAAGGAGGACTAAATTAGCCCCAGCCAGTGTGCTCATTTAGTTATAGCATCATCCCCTGCACCAAAGGTTGTGGGTTTGATTCCCGGTCAGGGCACATACCAGATTGTGGGTTTCATCCCCGGTCTGAGTGTGGAGGGAAGACAATCTATCAATATTTCTCTCACACATTGGTGTCTCTCTCTCTCTCTCTCTCTCTCTCTCTCCTCATCCTTCCTTTCTCTAAAATCAAGCTTTAAAAATGTTTTAAAAGGAGGACAAGCCCTTGCCAATATGACTCAGTTTGCTAAGTGTCATCCTGAGCATCGCAAGGTCACCGGTTGATTCCAAGTCAGAGCACATGCAATCGATATTTTCCTCTCACATTAATGTTTCTCTCCCTTTCCTTCCTCTCTAAAAAAAAATAATAAGAAAAACATTAAGAAAAGAGAAACATTAAAAAAACATACAAGAGGATAAGGTTAGTTTTCAAGAAGGTAGGCTATATACATTTAATTTTTAAGACTATTTTTTAGAGAAGTTTTAAGTTCATAAAACTGAGAGAAAGGTACAGAGATTCCTCATATGTCCCCCTGCTCCCACACATTCATTATCAACATCGCCCACCAGAATAGTACATTGTTGAAAGAAATAGACTTACAAGTCCAGGAAGTGCACAGAACCCTAAACAAAAGGAATCCAAAGAGGACCACACCATACGATTGTCAGCTGATTTCTCAACAGAAACTATGCAGGCCAGACAGGAGAGGCAAGAAATATTCAAGGTTATGAATAGCAAGAATCTATAGGTTAATATAATAGAATTGTACATTGTTGTACATTGTTGCAACTGATGAACTTCAATTGTTACATCATTATCACCCAAATTTCATAGATTCCTCCTTGGTGTTTTACATTCTATGGGTTTTGAAAAATGAACAATGACATGTATGCATCATTATAGTTATTAAAGACAGAGTATTTTCACTGGCCTAAAAATTCTGTCTCTCCAAAGTATTCATCATTTTCCATCCCTTACAACTCCCCTCCTCCTTACCCGTCTAGCACTTGGCAACCACTGATTGTTTCATCGTCTCCATAATTTTGCCTTTTCCAGAATATCATATGGTTGGATCACACAGTATGTAACCTTTTCCAATTGGCTTCTTTCACTTAATAATATGCATTTAAAAATCCTCTATATTTTTCATAGCTTGGTAGCTCATTTCTTTTTTTTTAATTTAATAAATTTTTATTTTTCAGATTATTATATTTGTTCTTCTTTTTTTCCCCCATTGCTACCCTCCACCCGGCTCCCACCCAACCCTCTGCCCTTACCACCCCCCATTGTCCTCATCCATAGGTGTATGATTTTTGTCCAGCCTCTCCCCTCATCCCTTCACCCCTTTCCCCTTGAGAATTGTCAGTCTACTCCCTTTCTATGCCTCTGATTCTATTATATTAACCTGTTTATTCTGTTCATCAGATATTTTATTCACTTGATTTTTAGATTAACTTGTTGATACATATGTATTTGTTACAATTTTTATCTTTACTTTTTTCTTCTTCTTCCTTTTCTTAAAGAGTACCTTTCAGCATTTCATATAATACTGTTTTGGTGCTGATGAACTCCTTTAGTTTTTTCATCATTTCCCATCCCTTACAACTCCCCTCTTATCTGTGAAAACTCTTTTATGCCCTTCAATTCTTAATGATTACTTTGCTGGGTAGAATAATCTTGGCTGTAGGTTCTTGCTATTCATCACCTTGAATATTTCTTGCCTCTCCTGTCTGGCCTGCATAGTTTCTGTTGAGAAATCAGCTGACAATCGTATGGGTGCTCCCTTGTAAGTAATTAACTGTTTTTCTCTTGTTGCTTTTAATATTTTCTCTTTGTCTTTTTGCTTTTGACATTTTAATTATGTTGTGTCTTGGTTTGGTCCTCTTTGGATTCATTTTGTTTAGGGTTCTGTGCACTTCCTGGACTTGTAAGTCTATTTCTTTCAGCAGGTGTGGGAAGTTTTCAGTCATTATTTCTTCAAATAGGTTTTCAGTATCTTGCTCTCTCTCTTCTTCTGGCACCCCCACAATTCTGATGTTGGTATACTTGAAGTTGTCCCAGAGGCTCCTCACACTATCTTCACATTTTTAGAGTGTTTTTCTTTTTTCTTTTCCAGTTGAGTGTTTTCTGCTTCTTTTTATTTTAAATCTTTGACTTGATTCTTGCGTTTCTCTAGTCTGCTGTTAGGTCTCTGTATAATATTTTTTATTTCAGTGTATGTTTAATTTCTAGTTGGTCCTTTTCATCTCCTCTTGGGTTTCACTAAATTTATCCTTCTTTTCTAGGAAATTCTTGAAAAACCTTATAACTGTGGTTTTGAACTCTATATCCAGTTGTTTGTTTTTCTCCATTTCTTTTGTTTGTGATCTGTTCCTTTGTCTCTGAATTTTTGCTGATTCCCTGAGTTGGTAGAGTAGCTTTTGGTGCTAGGAGTCCTATATGGCCCAGAAACTCCGCCTCCCCAGTTACCTGAGGTGGACACTCTTGGTTCAGTCTTTTGTGGACTATGTGTACAGCCTTGTTGTAGTTAAGTCTTGAGTATTGTTGGTATCACTGGGGGGAATTGATCTCCAAGCCAGTTTGTTGTGAGGATCAGCTGTGTCTACACTGGGAGAATTTCTGTGTTGGAGTCAACCTTATGATACAAGACTTGCAAAATTGCAAAAGCCTCTGTGTCAGCTTGGATGGGGCGGAGCCTCAGGGCTAAGCAAACAGCCTTGGCTTCCCTTCAACCCTACCCTACGCAGCCCCTGGGTCTCAGTATTCCTTGGTAATCACTTCAGCCCTCTCTGTGTGCACTCGCACTCCTGCACCTCCTTTTGTGGCTTCCCTGGGTTTCTGTGTGCTCCGGGGATCTATATGAGTCTGGTCCCCAGGGTCTCACCCAAAACTGGGGTTCAGTGCATTTGGAAATGGAGTTCAGCGCAGTTGGGAGGTTCCCTCTTCCTCCTGCTAGAGAAAGCCAGTGGCACAATCAGTAATCAGTCTTCTCTGCACAAACTGGCTTGCGCTCCTCCAGACCTCTGCCTTTTGAGGCTCTCCTGAGTTTCCGTGCACTCTTTGCTTTTTCCAACAGTCTAGTCTGACCCAGAACTGGGTTTCAGTGCAGTTGGAACTAGGGTTCAGTGCAGTCGGGAGTTTCCATCTCCCTCCCACTACAGGAAGCCAGCCAGACCCTCCTCTGCCCATCCTCTCCACTCACATGTCTCTGTACCTCAGCTTTTTGCAGTTCCTCTGAGTCTCCATGAGCTCCTCTCTTTCCTTCTAGTTGTAGCATTTCCACTCAGCCAGCTTTCCTGTGGTTCTGGATGATGTCTGTTCTGTCTTCTAGTTGTAGTTTTAAAATTGTTGTGTGAGGCAGCAGTTTAGGTGTTCACCTATGTCACCATCTTGGATTTTTTGATAGCTCATTTCTTTTTCATACTGAATAACAGTTCATTGTCTAAATGTACCACAGTTTAGCCCTAGCTGGTTTGGCTCAATGGATAGAGAATTAGCCTATGGACTGAAGAGTCCCAGGTTTGATACTGGTCAAGGCTCAATCCCCAGTAGGGGGTGTGTAAGAGGCAGCTGATCAATGGTTCTCTCTCATTATTGATATTTCTCTTCCTTTCCCTTCCTCTCTGAAATCAATAAAAATATGTTAAAAAAAATAAATGTACTGTATACAGTTTACTTATCCATTTACCTATTGAAGGACATCTTAGTTACTTTCAAGTCTTGAAAATTATAAATACAGCTGCTTTAGGCAACTGTGTTCAGGTTTTTGTGTAGACATAAATTTTCAACTTCTTTGTATAAAGACTGAGGAGCAAGATTGCTGGATTTTATTGTAAAAGTATGTTTAGTTTTATAATAAACTGCCAAAGTATCTTCCAAAATAATTGTATTATTTTGCCTTCTAATCAGCAATAAATGAGAGTTCCTGCTGCTCCACATTTTGTCAGCATTTCATGTTGTCAGTGTTTGGATTGTGGCCATTCTAATAGGTATGTTAATGGTACCTCATTGTTTTAATTTGTATTATATTTAATTTTAAAAAATTATGTCTCCTATAGATACAATTTCATTTGCAAAACAAAAACAACACTTTAAAAGAATCTTTAACATGATTGAATAAAAGGTGATATCTGATTTTTGAAAGCCTAACTCAACAGAAGAGTATGGTTAATTGTTTAACCATAGAATATCCCTCAAGAATTTTATACCAGTGTTAGGTATAAATAAAAACCCACTGTGCTTCACTGGCTCCCCACTTCGCTTTCAGTGACTTTTTGTGAGTTTTTTTTTTTCTTAAAATTGTGGACTTCCTTGCTTAACATAGCAGGTCCAGGACTTTATTTGTGCTGTTCTCAGAAAATCCTCCAGGTGGATAAGGGTTGAGATAACCTTGGGAAAAAGAAAGAAAGAAAGAAAAAAGAATTGCTATTCATACAACTGGAAGACAAACAATCCAGTTTAAAAATAGGCAGAAGACTTGAATAGATATTTCTCTGAAGAGGACATACAGATGGCCAAGAAACATGAAAAATGCTCAAAGTCACTAATCATCAGAGAAATGCAAATTAAAGTCACTTTTAATTTTTAAATTGGATAGGTTATTGAGAATCTGAACAAAATCTTTGCTGGTTAATGAAAAACTGAACTTTCTTGAGCTCCAAAGAAGAAAGAAACTTGCTTTCCCAACCCTAATATCAAGTACTTTTAAGTAACTAAGTATATTTTTGAAGTATGCTGTGGAAAAATTTTCTCTGGGCATGAAGCAGTCCTATTGGATTATCCACTGCATTTGGCTCTTCTGGAGACATACATGTATGTAAAGGCTCGTTTTTCCTAGAAGTTTGTTCAAACTCTACATATCTCTAAAGAAAACTACAATTAACATAGCAACTTGTGCTTCTGAGGCTGACAAGTCCCACAACTGTCAGCCTACCATTAATAGTCCTGGAGGAAGATGGCCAAATGAGGATCTTACATTACTTCTAAGTTAATCTATTGTGTGCACAATTAGAAAAAGCCAACTAAAATTAGGCAGAATGAATAGAAAGCATCTTTATTTGGTTTCAAAATTTCAAAAAGAGGATTTAGATAAATGGGTCAACCTGTGATATTATTTAGGTATTAATTATTTCAGGTATTAAAAACAGCTGTCTTTACCTTAAAAGGGTAAATTTGGAACTTGACTTATCATGGATAGATCTTATCCCAACTGCCAAAACTAAATTTAGACCCAGCTGTTCTTTTGTAAAGTAGTTTTTCTCATAGCTAAAAGGTTTCTGTGTCTATCTGTGTGAAATGATGTTCTCTCTCCAGATGATATTGTTAAAAGCAATTTAAAGCATCCTGCCTGATTGGCTTAGTTTGTTGGAATGTCATCCCATACATAAAATGATTGTGGGTTCAATTCCTCTCTCTCTTTCCCTTCCTTTTTTTCTAAAATAAATAAAAACACATTCTCAGGTAAGGATAAAAAAAACAATGCTTTAGTAAATAAAAGCTAGTTTAAATGTTTTATGTAGGAAAACATGTCTTTGAGGAACTGATATCAATATATTTACATTTATATTTTGCTCAGGCTTACAAAAATAAGTTCATCTTAGTAATTGACTTTAATGTCTATAAAATATGTTTTAAGAGATTAAAAATGTCTTCATAAATTTGCCTTCTTAGTTTTCATTAGAAATTGAGGCTTTAAATCTCAATATATTTAGTTAAAAGTGATAGAAATAACTTTGTGGTGTTCCAGAAGAGCCCCTAGAATACCTCAAAAGATTTACTTTCTCTCATTACAAAAGATAAATTTCATTAAAAGGAGGTATCTTACACTATTACCAAGATTTGATAAAGTCATTTCAAGAAAATGTCAAATAGTTCATTACTTCTTTTCACAGCAAAATCTCTGAAGACTTGAAAGAACATTGACTGCCATGTGGAGATTTTATTTATTGCAAAGGACATCAAATACATAGTCTGGCCTCATTAGAAGGGACTTTACCCGGCACCTAACCACAAATGGAATTTATCACTGTCTCTGACACTTGCTTTTGCCTACAACAAACACCAAAAACTCTTTGAGGAGGAGAAGCTGCCAATATCAGATGTACACAGCTATCCTAAAATATCAATAAGGCCTGTATACCTATAGGTTGATATTGAACTCAGAAACCAATTGTTTGATTGCCTTAACTCTCTGCTAACAATATTAGTTATAATTATAGTTATATTTATTTTTAAGATTTTCCTCATAATAGCAGTCCAACTGTTTATGACTTCTGAAAATATATGATAACTTTTAGTACTCTTTTTATGGCTTATGTAAATGTGATGTAGATTCAAAACACATAAAAGTAAAATAGATGGCAAAACCCAAATCATGATCATTCACAAGATAGAAATAATCCAGAGTTTTTTTCACAATGAAGGCCATAAAACCTGACTGCCTTCCATTTCCCTTCCCTCCCCTTTGGGAAAAATTCAGCCTCAACTCATATTTATAGTTAAGGTATTGCCCCATCCCCAATGGTCCACCATTTCAACAAGACCATGCCAATACTGAGACTTCCTAGGAATGAGCCTTCCTAGAATTGAGATCACACTATTTGACCAGAAGTTTGGTCTTCAATGCATTCCTCGAATTGACCAAAAGGTGTAATTGTGGATGAAAACTGTGTAACAAATCTTCCAAGTCCAGTGACCAAAAGTAATCTCACAGGATGATCTGATCATAAATTCCAAATAGGATAGGTCATAGTAGGAAGTCATGTGTCAGGCATATAACTTTATCTTTGCCTTAAGCAAGCCCTGTCCATACTTCTTGAGCATCTAGGTTAATACACTTTCAAAATGCCAGAATAATTCTCTTTTCCAGACCCATTGGAGGCAAACCACCCTTAAGGAAGCACATAATCTTGGTACCTAACTTCCTTCCACCTTTCATGTAATCTCCCTCTTTCCTCCTTAATTCCAAATATATACTAGAAACCGCAAAACTTTCATTCTCTGGAGTATTTGAGATCTTGCTTTCAGACATGTCTTCAGTTTGGCTCAAACAAACTCTTACAAAAATTCTCTACAGGTTTGGATATTTCTCACATCAACACATTTATGACTTCTAACCACAGACAATTCTTGCACAAAGGTGTGGAGTTATCCTACATGTTCTTAAACAGCCACCTCCACCCTAAATTTCTAAATGGTGCTGCCAAACCTTTATTACTCTCCTTATGGACCCTTCCCACAAATCATCATCAGATGGGAACTCCCTCAATCTCTTGCCTTTCCTCTACCCAACTGTAAATTTATCTTCATTTACACCTATCTTTCCCTCCTTGCACCTCATTTGAGAGTGTGTTTCACCACTTTATCAAAGTTACTCTTGGTAGGACCCTTCTTATCTCCTTTGATGCTTTAGTCTTTTCCATCATCTATGCTAAGCTATATTATAAATTTTTCCCTTTCTACTGTTTTCTTCCCTTAGATTATGAGCATGATCAATTCTTTCATTTTTAAGGAGAAAAATGGTATTCAATCTTCTACACGTTCTTTTTTCCATTCACAAACAACCTTCTTCAAAGATTAGTCTATAAAAACCCTATCTGTTTCTTTACTACCTTCCCATTCACTCCTTAACCAACTTCACTTTGGCTTCCATCTGCATTCAAATAGTAAAGCAACCTTAGCAGAAGGCAGAGCAGACATCCGTATCACCCAAGCCAACAGAATTCTTAGACTTTGGTTTCTGTGTCATTGATCACTGACCACACCTCTTTCTCAGTCTTCTCTTTTCTTTGGCACCTGTGACATCACTCTCTCCTGCTTCCATGACAACCTGTGATGATTTTTTCTCAGTCTTCTTTCCTAATCTTTTAAATTCTAATACTATTTCCTAGAGGACTTCATTTAATTTACTCTTTCCCTTGGTGATTCCAAAAACACATAGCTACAACTTCCACCTATATTCTGATGTATCTACCAGCTACCCTATGCCTTTTGATTGGAACATTTAATCCACTTACATTTAGGGTTATTATTGATAGGTACTTATTGCCATTTTAATTCCCTATGGCTAGGTTTCTCTCTGTTTCTTCTGCTCATTACTGTAGTCCCGTTAGCATTTCTTGTAATGCTGGCTTGGTGGTGATGTACTCCTTTAGACCTTCTTTTTTGTGTGTGGTTTCTTTTTTGTGTTTTTTTTGTTGTTGTTGTTTTTTGGTCTGGGAAGTTCTTTATTTGACTATCTATTTTGAATGATAGCCCAACATATAGTAATCTTGGTTTCAGATCCTTGCCTTCTATTGCCTTGAGTACTTCATGCCATTCCCTTCTGGCCTGTAGAGTTTCTGTTGAGAAATTAGGTGCCAGCCTTATGGAACCTCTTTTCTATTGCTGCCTTTAAAATTCTCTCTGTCTTTAATTTTTGGCATTTTAAGTATAATGTGTCTGGGCATGGGCCTGCTTGGGATCTTCTTGCTTGGGGTTCTCTGTGCCTCCTGAGCTTGTGTGACTTTTTCCTTTATCAGGGTAGGAAAATTTTCTGCAATTATTTCTTCAAACACATTCTTTATCCCTTTTTCCCTTTCTGCCTCTTCTGGCACACCCGCTATTTTAATATTGTTATATTACACATTTTCCCACAGCTTCCTTAAACTGTCCTCCTGTTTTTTAATTGTTTTTCCTTTTTGGTTCTCTGATTGAATGATTTTTTTCAACTTTGTCTTCTAATTCACTGATTTGATCCTCAGTTTCCCCTAATTTGCTGTGTCTTCCTTCTAATGTGTTCTTTATTTGTACCGTATCATTCTTTATTTCTGTTTTCATAGTTACTATATCTTTTCTCATGCTGTTGATCATCTTTACCATCATTACTCTGAACTTTGTTTCAGATAAGTTTTTTATCTCTATTTCATTTATATCTTCTTCCATAGAATTCTCATGTTCTTTCATTTGGGTTGTTTCTTTGTCTCCTCATTTTGCCTGCCTGTTTGGATTTATGACTATGTATTAGGTATATCTGCTACACCTCTCAATCTCTAATGTAGAACAAAGTCAAATGCTATTTCTGACTAATTAGATCAGGCAAAGTCTCAAAGCTTCCAGAGACCACCTCTGCCTACTGACTGATAGGATTCCAACTTGAATTGTCCTAAGGCAATCATCCTCAGGTGTGATGAGAGATTTTTTTCAACAGGGTGGGACAGTTGCTTCTGCCTGGAGGTTAATTATTTTTAGTCTCTTAAGTGGCCTCAGGAATTCCACACCAAGGGGCAAGGTGTTTCCCAATAGGGTGGATCAACTATCTTCCCCCAAGACAAGACCACCTGTATATAGCAAATGTCTGTGTGAGAGAAATATTCTTTGCCGTGTGAGGGAATGACTCAGTACAGAAATCTGGCAGTGTCTGCCACCTGAGCTCTAACCCCTAAATCCCCAAACCTGGTTTCTGCTCATATAACTCCAGTCCACTCTGCTCTCCCTCTGCCAGAGTAGAAGGTGAGTGGCTCCACAGGGAATTTTGTGTGTTGACCCTTTAAGAGGGTGCATGAATTTCCAGCTGTCTCTCCCTAGCAGACAGCAACTCTGCTGCTTTTCACAGCCAGATGTTATGTGGTACCCTTCTTAGTTCTGGTGTTCTCTGCTGGGTGGCCCGGCTTGGGGATTAGATCACAGAGTTCTCAGTGGAAACCCCTTACAGGGATATCTCTCCAGAACTTTGGTTGCTGGCTATTGGCCAGCCCTTTTGCACCTCCACCCCTCCTACCAGTCTCCACTTTTGGTCTTTAGGTATCAGTGTTATCTCCAGTGAGTCTTCCATTGATTATTAAGGAAGTTTTTCTGTATTTTAGTTGCAATTCCAGTTTGTTCCCGGGAGCGTGTCTGTGCAGCATCTACTTACTCCACTGCCATTTTAAATCTCCCACTGACTCTATATTCTGATGATTCCCTAAAATACCTTCCTAGATATCTCAGACATCTATCTGCACCCTAGAACAGTAACTATCCTATGGACGCTTCCACTGGTAATCACACAGACTTATCAAATTCAACATGTCCTAATTCAAAGTCTTCACTCATACCTGCTTCTCCTGAGCTCTTATCTTGCTCAGTGATGTTAACTATACAAATTGGAAATCTATTATTCTAGGTCCTCATTCAAATCCAATCCTTTGTCTTCTATTCTCAATTAGTAAAATCTTATCATGTCTGTTTCTTAAATCTCCTGAATTTTCTCTTTCTTTTCTCATCTACTGCTCAGTCATCTCCAACCTGGGCCAGTCTCCCTGACTTCAACTTTATTCCTTTCCATCTATCCTTCACAAAGCTGCTAATAGTTTTCATTCCTTGTTAAAGTAACTTTCCAATACAGACACACCTAGCCCTGGCCAATGTGGCTTAGTTGGTTGGGTGTGGTCCCAGGCACCGAGAGGTTGCTGGTTTGATTTCTAGCCAGGGCCTGCAGAAGGCAGCTGAACAATGTTTCTCTCTCTCTGTCTACCTCTTCCTTCCTCTCTCTAAAATAAAAAGCAACAAAAATACATTAAAACTAGAGGTATGGTGCACAGATTCGGGTACTGATGGGATCCTTTGATGTGGCCTGTGGGGACTGGGCCAAAACTGGCAGTCCAACCCTGCCTGCTACTTCTGCCTGATGCTCCTGGCCCTGCTGCACCTGCCACTTCTGCCATTCAGTAGGCTCACTGCCACTCCACTGCGGTCTCCGTGTGCCCGTCTTAGACAATACTGACATGCTTGAGGCTTGTTCCCTGTCAGTACTGATGCCAGTCCTGATCTTGGTCCTGGTCCAGATGGGGGAAGGGCACACAGGGGGATATCCGTGGGAAAGGTTTGCATTGCCGCAGCTGCACTTGCCAGCCATGAGCCAGGTGTCTGGCACCTGTCAGTCAGCTGAGCATGACTCCTGCTATGGGAATGCTGACCACCAGGGGGAAGCTCCTGTGTTGAACATTTATCCCCTTGTGGTCAGTGCACATCATAGCAATGGGTTGAATGGTCAAACAGTCAAGCAATAAAAGAGTCACTTAGACTTTTATATATATATATATATATATATATATATATATATA
>JAAGEH010000012.1:13357022-13395402 GCA_011751065.1 Lasiurus cinereus | reverse complement strand
TATATATATATATATATATATATATATATATAGACTAGAGGCCCAGGGCACAAAATTCATGCACAGGGGTGTTCTTCAGCCCAGCCTGCACTCTCTCCAATCTGGGACCCCTTGAGGGATGTCTGACTGCCTGTTTAGGCCCAATCCCCCTGGCCTAAATGGGCAATCAGACATCTCTCTCACAATCCAGGACTCCCAACTGCTCACCTGCCTTCCTGATTGCCCCAAACCGATTCTTCCTGCCATCACCCTCTAACCACTCCCTTGCCAGCCTCATTGATGCTGAACTACTCCCCTGCCAGCCTGTTTGCCCCTAACTGCATACCCTTGTAAGCTTGGTCACCCCTAACTGCCCTCACCTGCAGGCTTTGTCACCCCTAACTGCCATCCTCTGCAGGCCTGGTTCCCCCAAACTGCCCTTCTCTGCAGGCCCAGTCACTCCCAACTTCCCTTCTCTGATGGCCTAATCACCTCTAACTGCCCTCCCCTGCTGGCCTGATCACCCACAATTGCCCTCCCTTGCATGCCTGGTCCCTGCCAACTACCCTCCCCTACTGGCCATCTGGTGGTGGCCATCTTGTGTCCACATGGGGGCACCAATTTTGTGTGTTGGAGTGATGATCAATCTGCATATTACTCTTTTATTAAATAGGATAGAGGCCTGGTGCATGGGTGGGGCCCAGCTGATTTTCCCTGAAGGGTGTCCCAGATCAGGGTAAGGATTCCTTTGGGGCATGGGGTATCCTGGTCGAGGGGCCTGTGGTGGTTTGCAAGATGGCCATGATCCCAGGCAACCCAAGAGGAGGCCCTGGTATCTGGGAGTTATTTATCTTCTACAATTGAAACTTTGTAGCCTGGAGCAGAGCCAAGCTTCCTGCTAGCTTCATGGCAGCAACCATTTCTGTTGGAATTTATTTATCTTATATAATTAAAACTTTGTAGCCTTAAGCAGAGGCCAAAACAGGCCAACATTTACTGCTTGGCTTCCTCCATCACCAGGGACATCTCTAGCCTCTAGCTCTTTCCAGCTCCGTGGCTACCGCCATTTTTGTTGGGATTTATTTATCTTCTATAATTGAAACTTTGTGGCCTTGGGTGGAGTCCTGGGCCTTCCAGGGTGTGTGGAAAGCTTGGCTTCCTCCATCGCCAGAGAAACCCAAGCCTCCCTCCTGATCTCTCCTTGGCTGCAGCCATCTTGGTTGGGTTTGATTTGCATACTTGTTCCAGATTGGCTGGTAAACATGGCTGGTGGATGTAGTTGAGTTGTGGTTAATTTGCATATTATTTTTTTATTAGCTAGGACTAGAGGCCCCATACATAAAATTTGTACAAGTTATTACATTTATTTCTCTTTTTTCCACTTCATAGCTGCCCTCCACCTGGCTCCCACCCCACCTTCTGCCCTTACCTCCCCCACATTGTCCTCATCCATATGTTTATGATTTTTGTCCAGTCTCTCCCTGCACGCCCCCCCTCAGCACTTTCCCCCTGAGAATTATCAGTCCACTCCCTTTCTATGCCCCTAATTCTATTATATTCACCAGTTTATTCTGTTCATCAGATTTTCAATTCACTTAATTTTTAGATTCACTTGTTGATAGATAGTATTTGTTGTTCATAATTTTTACCTTTACCATTTTCTTCTTCTTCTTTTTTTTAAAGAATACCTTTCAGCATTTCATATAATACTGGTTTGGGGTTGATGAACTCCTTTAGCTTTTTCTTATCTGTGAAGCTCTTTATCTGTCCTTCAATTCTGAATGTTAGCTTTGCTGGGTAGAATAATCTTGGTTGTAGGTTCTTGCTATTCATCACTTTGAATATTTCTTGCCACTCCCATCTGGCCTGCAAAGTTTCTGTTGAGAAATCAGCTGACAATCATATGGGTGCTCCCTTGTAAGTAATTAACTGTTTTTCTCTTGCTGCTTTTAATATTTTCTCTTTGTCTTTTGCTTTTGACATTTTAATTATGATGTGTCTTGGTGTAGTCCTCTTTGGATTCCTTTTGTTTGGGGTTCTGTACACTTCCTGGACTTGTAAGTCTATTTCTTTCTCTAGGTGAGGGAAGTTTTCAGTCATTATTTCTTCAAATAGGTTTTCAGTATCTTGCTCTCTCTCTTCTTCTGGCACCCCCATAATTCAGATGTTGGTACACTTGAAGTTGTCCCAGCAGCTCCTTACACTATCTTCACATTTATTTATTCATTTTTTTTCCCAGTAAAGTGTTTTTTGCTTCTTTGTATTTCAAATCTTTGACTTGATTCTTATGTTCTTCTAGTCTGCTGTTAGGTCTCTGTATAATATTTTTTATTTCAATCAGTGTATGTTTAATTTCTAGTTGATCCTTTTTTACCTCCTATTGGGTCTTGCTATATTTATCCATTTTTTCTATGAAATTCTTAAAAAACCTTATAACCATGCTTTTGAACTCTATATCCAGTCATTTGTTTTCCTCCATTTCTTTTGTTTGTGATCTGTTCTTTTGTCTCTACATATTTTGCTGCTTCCCTGAGTTGGTAGAGTAGCTTTGTGTGCTAGATGTCCTGTGTGGCCCAATAGATCTCTCCCCGATTACCTGAGGTGGACACTCTTTGTGCACCCCTTTGTGAACTGTGTGTATAGTCTTGTTGTAGTTAATTCTTGATTGTTGTTGGTATCACTGGGGAAGAGATTGACCTCCAAGCCAATTGGTTGTGAGGATCAACTGTGTCTATGCATGCGTGCTTACCTCCAGACCTCTGCCTTTCTTGTTTCCCTGAGTTTCTGTGTGCTGTAGGGACCCGTATGAGTCTGGGTACCCAGGGTCTTGCCCGAAACTGGGGTTCAGTGCAGTTGGACCTGGATTTCAGTGATGTTGGGAGGTTCTGTTTTCTTCTTGCTAGAGAAAGCTAGTGGTACAATCAGCAGTCAGCACTCTGTGTTCGCACTTTCTTGCGCAACTTTCGCAAGCCCCCAGTACTCTGTCTTTCATGGCTCCCCTAAGTTTCCCGGCACTCCTTCTTTTTCACAACAGTCCAGACTCCCCCATATGAGTCTTGCCTGGTACTGGGGTTCAATGAAGTCAGAAGTGAGGTTCAGTGCAGTCGGGATTTTCCGACTCCCTCCCCCTAGAGGAAGTCACCCAGGTCCTCCTCCACCTATCCTCTCCATGAGGTGTCTTCATACCTCAGCTTTTTACAGCTCCTCTGAGTCTTCGTGAGCCCCTCTCTTTCCTTCTAATTGTAGAATTTCCACTCAGCCAGCTTTCCTGTGGTTCTGGATGATGTCCGTTCTGTCTTTTAGTTGTAATTTTGAAATTGTTGTGTGAGGCAGCAGCTTAGGTGTTCACCATCTTGGTTTCTCTCCTTGGCACCATTTTTCTAACAGACTCAGATGATGGTTAGCATTCTTTAGCATTAGAGTATTTTTAACTAAGGTATGCATATTTTTAGACATAATATTGTTATACTCTTACTAAACTACAGTATCTATTATTGAAAATCTATAATTTTTATATCAAACTTATAATTTTATAATATCAGGACAAGTTTTGTAGAGAAATATGTGGAACTTACATTTTAGAACATCTTTCTCAGAGTCCGGCAAATTAACAAGTTATTGAAGAACTTAGTCCTTAATTGTTTTCAGTATTCAGTCTGGTGAAATACACAGTATATACAGGGTATGGCAGAAGTAGGTTTACAGTTGTGAAGCCAAGTTTATTCTTGTATTACTAATTAATTATTGTATTATTTTTTATACAAACAACTGTAAACCTACTTTTGCCCTACCTTATATATATTAATTTTAATGCTCAAATAACATAATACAAATATGTTTATTTCATTTATACAAAACTTTAATGTCCTCTCTATACTAAAAATATAGGAATTGGTTTGTCAATATTTTTCTTAAGATAGTATCCAACTTCTCACTGCTCCTGGATCTGATGTGAAGGCAGTGGTTTTATGATTGGAATGCCTGGGAAATGCTATGTGAAGGGAGCAGCAACAGATGTTGTATATATTTGTTTATAGTTCTCTGTATCTAAATGGGAATTTTTTCTCATTGTTGCTCTCAATTCTTCAATCAGTGGGGAGGAGGACAGTGGCAGCAGATGGACCTAAACCCATTCTTATACTCTTTCTTTTTATGTTTTTTTCCTTCTTTTTTTATTGAGATATAATTGACCTACAACAATATGTTAGTTTCAGATGTGCAACATAATGATTTAATGTATATATATCACGAAATGATCACCACACTAATTCTAGTTAACATCACCACACATCATTACAATTTTTTCTTGTGATAAGAGCTTTTAAGATCTACTCTCTTAGCAATTTTCACATATACAATATAGTATTACTAACTATAGCCACCATATCTATATTTTAATTAGTAGTTTTATAATGCCTTTTGATATCTGATATGATCATTATTTCCTCTTTACCTTTTTAAAAGACCATATCATCTTTAATTTAAAACCCTATTTTGGCTTTCCAAAATGTTCATTATTCTTACAGGTGTGTACCAATCATTGGGGTAATAATATAATACCTAGTTACAGTCTTGTTGCAAAAATCAAATGAGTGAATACATAAAGCACTTGGATAATGCCTGGCAGGTAGGAAGTGCTTAGTAAATGTTGGTTTATACTAATGCTTTTTAGAACATAAGCACCACTATAAAATAGGAACTTCCATTTTGGCAACTATCCTATCACCAACATCTAGAAAACAGCCACAAATATTTGCAGTTCAGTTCATTTTAGTTAAATGAATATTTGTGAATTCTGTGGCATAACTGACAGATTCCAGAGATCCCAGTGATGAGTAAGAACTGGGCCCTGTCCTAGAGAGGTGAAAACCAACAGGTAATTACTCTCTCTCTCCACTGTCTCTGTGCACACACTGTTTCATCTACCTGAGACACGAGCTGACACTTCTTCCTCTGGTTAATTCCTGCCATTGTTCTCACCCTTAAAATTCTCAGCTCAGACACTACATCCCCACAGAAAAGCTTCCCCAGTGCCCTGAAATGGCTAAGGAACCTTTGGCAGCCCCTATGCAAACCTGTCATGTTCTTAGAAGATAGTAATTTGTCTGTCTTTGAGCACTGACTAGCCTGAGCAATCAGGATCTCAGCTCTGCTGCCTTAGTGCCCAGCCCAGTCTCTGCTCCATAATATATTAAGGAAATTAACAATGATGAGAAGACCTAATAATCTTTACAAGAGGACTTTTTGAATAGTTATACCATAGCTTTAAAAAGCAAAGATATCTACCATAATGCAAACCATTATTTTCAAATGGCAAAATAACCCAAACTTTATGAAATCTCCTTTTACCCTTCCTAGGTACTAACTTGCTTTGAAAGTTACAATAAATAAATAAATAAATAAATAAATAACTAGGTTAAATGGTGAGAAATTTAAAATAATATATCACTGTTATCTTAGTGCGGTAACCATGGAATCAGTGACCCTAGTCCAAAAAGTCTGATGGGCAACTGTAGGGCTGGTGTCATTTTTACATAGCAGCATAAATTTCACTCCTTTATAAAACTGTGGGAGACAGATGAATCCCCCCCCCATTTCAGAAGCATTTTGTAGAATAGCTTTTAAAGTGATAAAGACATTATAATATTTCTGGTTGTTGTGGAGAAACAAAGTAAGCAAGCAGTTTGGCTAATGTTGAGGGATTAATTGTTATGATAATTCTGACTGTGGTTCTGGGTTACTTGCGACTCCAGTGTATGTGCAATCATATGTAATACTTGGAGAAAAAAACACAATTATGAAAACCTTGGGGTAATCTTCCACCCAAATACTTCATATTATCTGAACTTATAAAAAATTAACCACATCCCACTTCCCAAATCAGAGCAGAGGGAAAGGGGTTTTGAATCTAACAGTCATTCTTCAGCTAAAATCATTCAGGAAAACAGCCAACATTTAATCAAGTTTAGACAAGACTTCCACGGTTGCTGCAATGCTTTCATGTTCGGCTTTCTTGTCCCACTTCCAAATTGTTTATAGTCACTCCTCCCACCCCAGGGGTTTTGAAAGGAATCACCAGCTTTTCTTTTTCAAGTACACTATTAAATTAAGCTTCAGCCTAGAACCAAACATTTGCTCTTACAAGTCTTCCTTCCATGTCATTGGCTGTAATAGAAACCAGAAATCCAATAAGCAGTCCTTATCTCCAACAAAGCAGAAGCAGGGACATTCAGCCCACACTTCTGCTGTCATGCACCATTTGGACTAATTTAAACATCATTTTTAAGGTTTGGAAAATTAATGCTAAAATTAGAAAAGGCCAACTTAAATTTAGATACAAATTCATAATTTCTTTTAATTCATAAGTAATATAAAGGGTGTCCCCAAAATGTATACACACTTGAGCCTTTAAAATTATTTAAAGTGTGTGTATACATTTTTGGAGGATACCCTATATGTCATTTCTATTGAATAAGAAGTTAAAAAACAACTTCTTCCTCTGAATCTTGATCTTATGGAAGATGCTTTAAAGGACATTCAGACATTAAAATATAATGTTTCAAGTTCTAGTTTTTAGAACTTAAAGGTGTTTTCAGTCTACTTTTAATTTCAGGAAACAGCAATTGTTTAATATCAAAATACATAGTTGTAATAATGGCTGTCACTTAGTGATATATTCTGAAAATCAGGCTTTTGCAGAAAATGTCGATGAATAACATGTAAAAGCACCTATCACCATTCAGGAATTCACTCATTCATTCAACTACTAGTGCAATCAATAAGGCAGAAAAGTTAGCTTAGAAATCAAAGGCTTCACGCTTTACCCTCCCCTTTTCCATTTTGGCTAGAACATCTCCGATGTGACTTTTACTGACCACCTGTTCTCCCACTTCTTCCTCCCCAGTTTCCTGTAGTTGAGACAAAAATTAGTTTCAACCAGATTCTGCAGCCATATTGACCAACAAGGCCATTATAATATCTTTATAATAAATTTGCATTGTGGTTTCAGACCATACTGCCAATTGAATCATCCTGACATTTCCTGGAGGTCCAGAAAAGAAATTGCTGTCTGGACAGGAGAGAGGAAAAGGAGCCACATGGGCAGTCATACCACCAGCATGGAAGAGTCAGCAAAGGACCGCCCTATGCCTGTTTAATAAAAACCGTCCAGCCAGACCCTATCAGTCACTTTTATCACTTTAAAAACTATTTGCTCACTATCACTTTTAAAAAAATTGATTTCAGAAAGGAAGGGAGAGGGAGCAAAAAACAGAAATATCAATGATGAGAATCATCAATTGGCTGCCTCCTGCATACCCCACACTGGAGATCCAGCCTGCAACCTGGGCATGTGCCCTTACTTGGAATCAAACTGTGATCTCCTGGTTCATAGGTTGATGCTCAACCACTGAGCCACACCAGCCAGGCTCGCTGTTAATTCTTGAGTGTATACTTTCCCTTTAATAAATCTACTGTGCTTTGCTAAACCTTCCCATCTCAATCTTGAATCCTTTCTAGTGCAGTAAAAAAGAACCTGGACCCCAATATCGGCATCCTGTGGAGGCGTCCTGTAGAGGCCTCCCTTCTCCCCCATGTGTTGCTCAGCTTCCTCACTATGCTAAGGATTAATGTTGCAGCAATAAAACACACAAAACCCCCTGCTTTGTGGAGCTTATATTGCAGGAAGGTGGGGTAAGATACAAACAAAACAAATCAATAAATACATAGAAAACAGAGTCAGCATGGAGACTAGAGTGGTGGGATGGGGAAAAAGTTAAATTTTAAATAGGAAGGTTGGGTAAGGTGGCATTTGAGTAAGATCATAAAAAAGATGTGACTTTGAAAAAGAAAACTGAGCAGAGGAAACCACAAGTGCAAAGGCCCTGAGGTTGGAGTACCTGACACCATTCAGGGGCAACAGAATCCAGTGAGGCCTGTGAGGAGTGAGTAAAGGGAGGGGTGTTAAGCAATTAAATCATAGAAGTAAATATGGGAGGGGCGAGCAGATTATATAAGGCCTTGTAGGACATTGTGAAGACATTGGTTTTTATTGTGAATGAGGTAGGGAGCCATTGAAAGATTTTGAACAGATGTGGAGGGGCAAGGACCAGACTGTGTTTCCCCATAAAGAATGAATCAGGGTCAGGGTGATCTCAGGCCTGGGGGAAAGAAGGAACAGGGGGTTTCCCAGCTAACATCCTGTGATATAGAACACCAGGTACCTGAAGGCACCCCCGGCCTTGAGAAGCCATAAAGTTTGACAAACAACTCCTGCAAGGACAACCGTTATCTAGACTGCTTACTTGCATAACCAAAAAGCTTAGACAAAGAGTCAGTATATGAAATTTAGTAATGCTTAGCCAATTAAAATTTGCCAAGTCCTCCTGCGCTGAGGATAAAAGGCACTTGCTGCAGAGATTCGGGGCTCTCGTGCTTCCCTGCTGTGTCAGTGGAACTGTGAACCCGGACTCGAGTTCATAATAAAGGCTTCCTAAATTTTCTAATTGACTGTCTGGTGGTCATCTGTCTCGGGTCGCCCCATTACACAGAGAAGTGACAAAGTCTGACTTAAGTCTTCAAAAGATGATTTTGGCTGCTATGTTGCAAACAGCTTTAAGAAAGGCAAGGATAGAAGCAGGAAGACTAGCTGGGTACATACTGGGCACTTCTGAAAAAAACTTGTTTGTTGCTAATTGCATTTATATATTAAATTTCTTTTTTTTTTTTTTTTTTTACTTATTGCACCCTTTACATTATTTTCTACTAGAGGCCCAGTGCATGAAATTCATGCACTTGGAGGTGGGGGGGTGGCAGTCGTACATCCTTAGCGCTGCCGTGGAGGCGGGAGAGGCCACGCTGCTTCGCTCACCAGCCATGAGCCTGGCTCCTGGCTGAGCAGCACTTGCCTGTGGGAGTGCATTGACGACCAGGAGGCAGCTCCTGGGATGAGCATCTGTCCCCTAGTGGTCAGTGTGCATCATAGTGACTGGTTGTTTTGCCATTTGGTTAACTTGCATATTAGCCTTTTATTATATAGGATTCTCCATGTTATTTGGGGTTGTAAAATATTCAAATTTGAAAGCAATGCAATTGCATTTCTTTGAAACATTGAATACATTTCAGACTTTATAGCAGCAAATCAAACTGGTTTCTCATTTGACTTCTCTTCTTTTCCTTAATTTAGGCAGATTTAAATATAGCTTATTCTCTGTGAGTAGAAACAACTACAAAACAACACAAGTAACCTTAATTAGTACAAATAGCTAATGAACATATTTCAGTATTCTGCATACTATATTAGGCTAAATGTTCAACATGATTTAGCTTATTTAGTCTTCACAATGACTTTTTGAAGTTGATATTGTTATCATTCCCATTTTCATAAGAAAAGAGAAGTTAAATAACCACTTGAAGTTACACAGCTGGCAAATGATCTGGCCTGGAGTGGAACTAAGGCCTTTGGGCTCAGAACTGTGCAGATGACCACCACATTACATCACTATTATCTCCAAAAAATCCACTGATATGCCCATACTAAACCACTGAACAAGAGGGAGGACCTTAGGGAAACTTTGCCATGTTGTAAAGTAACTCTGTTCCACTGATTTATTGCATCTAGCTGGTTAATGAACAAATGGCATTTCTGTTTATTATTATTCTAGTTTTAGCCTTTTGCAAGTTTGGTTTGCCTGGATCAGTACCTTTCCCTCCATTTTGCCTCCCATCCCCTCACCTCCTACCTGCATTACCCTCTGTAACCCCCTCCACTGCCCAGAGCCTTGTCAATCCTGAACAGAGAAATGACAGGGTCTGACTTTAATATAATTGCTTTAGCACCTTTATTAGGCCTTGCCTTCCATCTGACTCCTTCTCATATAAACATTTGACATATTTTGTATATATTGCATATTTTTATATAGATCTATGTGTGTGTGTTATATAGTTATATATTTTACTTTTAGTAGTCCTGGACTACTAAAGGTGCTAAAGCAATTCTACTAAAGGTGCCTGCCAGCCCCATACAGCCATCTCACCCTTTACACACCACGTTTCCAAGTGACTATTTGGAGTTGTTTACAACAGATTTATTTGGGGAAAGGGTTTTGAGTTTATTTTTGTATCATGATTTTGATTTATTTAGACTTCTTCCATCTAATTGGTGAGAAGCTTAGTATGTTTTGGTACAAAAATATGAGCTGCCATTTTGCATTCTTGATCTGTTGCCTTTCAGGAATGCACAGTTCCTCTTATTTGCCATCTGAGGTAGGGGATGCGGAGGTGGTGGACATTTGTATTTATTGTAGCTAATGTGCATGGATTCTAGACTTATCTCTTGCTGTATTTTGGTGAGAAAAATAAATTTGGAGTTTAGATAAATTGGTAATTTATAATATTAGAAAAATACCAGACAGTTTTCTCAGCTGCTTCTCTCTTTTGTGAACAGATTCTTTATTAGGCCTTGCCTTCTATCTGACTCCTTCTCATATAAACATTTGACATACTTTGTATATTTTGCATATTGTGTGTGTGTTACATAGTTATATATTTTACTTTTTAAAATTCTGTTCTTTAGTAGAATATAGTAGTTGCTTGTAGGGAGAAGAATGTGACTAGGAAACAAGTAAAAGGAGATTTTATTCCACTGCATATACTATTTTTTACCTTTAGAAATCTATGTAGTATTTGTGAATTATCTATTCAAATTCATTAATTAATTTACTTTCAAAATAAATCCATTTAAGATTAACATAAATTCTCTCATTATGTAGGGTTAAAAGCATCATATTGTTTATGAAGGAAAAATTATTTTTAAAAGTTAGAATAATAAACTGCTCTGGGTAAATATTGTTTTAGAAAAATCCCCTCAAAAATTATTGTTAGACAATATTGTATGATCTCACATATTGTATAGCAGAATCTAAAAAAAAGTTTTTTTTTAATTTATAAATACAGAGAATAGATTGGTAGTTGCCATAGGTGAGGTAGGGGCATGGGGATGTGAAATAGATGAAAGTAGTCGAGAGATACAAACTTTCAGTAATAAAATAAATAAGTCCTGGGGATGTAATGAATATTATGGTGACTATTATTAATAACACTGTATTGTTTAATTTAAAGTTGCTTTTGGTATCACAAGACAAAAATTGTAACTATTATGGTGATGGATGTTAACTGGACTCATTGTGGTGATGATTTTGCAATTATACATATTTTGAATTATTAAAATTGTATACCAGAGACTAATATTATGTTATATGACAATTGTATCTTAATTTAAAAAAGAAAATGCCTCATGGTCAGACAGCAGAGAGATAGAAATCTTAGTTCTGCTACATACTTACTGAGTGTGACTTTGGGCATATTACATAAGCTTTCTATAACTTATTTATTCCCATCTGCAATTTGAAGATCTGATACTCTTTCCTTCACAAGGTATCTATGAAGAGTAAGTGAGATCCTGTGTATAAATCCATAGCACAGTACCTAATATACAGTAGATTCTTAATAAATGTCAACTATAAAACAAAAACATGCATAATTATTTTAACTAAAGGTTACATTTAAAAAAGATTGTTAAAGAAGATGTCCTCTAATAATATTGTCATATTCAAATAGATATCACAATAATATATTCTTAAAACATAATTTTAAAGATATTTTTACTACAATATCATGTTTTCTCAGCTTGTACCAGTAGCAGCAAAATATGGATACAGTAGTAGATACTAAAAGGCATTTATTACTAAATAGGGAAAAAGTGTCATACTTGTAGTGGCAAACTAAAAAATTCCCTTAAAAATAAAGAGAAATACAAAGATGAGGTGATCACCAGTATTTTTTTAATATCAGAGAAGACAAAACAGTAAGTATAAATATTGTAAAAAAAGATAACAAAAATATCATTTGTACATGATATAACCTACTTGGGAATAATAGAGAAATCCATTAAATCTATTAGAATTAATGTTAAGTGGATAGTTATAAAATGTTTAAAAGTCAGTAGACTATAGCTGGTGTGGCTTAGTAGTAGAGCATTGGCCTGAGCACTGAAGGGTTGCAAGTTCAATTCCCAGGCAAGGTCAGGTATCTGGGTTGGAGGTTCATTCCCTGCCCCTGTCGGGATGTATGCGGGAGTCTACCAATTGATGTGTCTCTCTCACAACAAGGTTTCTCTCTTGGTGTGTCCTCCTCCCTTCTTCCACTCTCTAAAAATCAATGGAAAATATATCCTTGGGTAAGGATTAACAACAACAAAAAATCACTAGATTAAGTATGGGACAACAGGATAACCCCATGCAAAAGATTGAAATGGAACCCCTGCCTCACACCAGGCACAAAAATAAACTGCAAATGGATCAAATACTAAAAAATGAGAGCTAAAAAAAAGTACAGTAGTAACTCTCTGTGACCTTGAGTTAAACAATGGTTTCTCAGATATGACACAAAAACACCAATGACAAAATAAATAATAGTTAAATGCGACTTCACAAAGTTAGATACTTTTGTGCTTCAAAGGATACATTCAAGAACATGAAAAGACAATACACAAATAGAAGAAAATATTTGTAAGTTATATGTCTGATTTTATCTGATATTCAGAATACATAGAAAACTCTTACAACTCAATAATAAAAGATAAATAACTTGATTAAAAATGGACAAAGGACTTGAATAGATGTTTTTCCCAAAGAAGATATACAAATAGTCAAAAAACTGCATGAAAATAAACTTAGTGCATTTCAATCCCAACTGGATGTACTACAATTCAATCCTGGCACCAACAACCCGGAGTCTGCATAGATCCTGCACGGTGAAGAGCACAACCTCACAAGACTGCCCTCGCTTCAGACCTCAGTGTATTTGACCAATGGGCTGCAAGTTCAGAGATTTCCTTACCCCCTTCAGTTCAATAACTCACTGGAATGATTTATGGAACTCAAGAAAGCTATACGTATGATTACAGTTTAACTATAAAGAACACAGGTAAGAAGCCCTGGCCAGTGTGACTTGGCTAGTTGAGCATCATCCCACGCACCAAGAGGTTGCCTGTGATTCTGGGTCAGGGCACATTCCTAGGTTGTGGGCTGGATTCCCAGTAGGGAATGCAGGAGGCAGCTGATGGCTGTTTCTCATGTTGATGTTTCTCTCCCTCTCCCTTCCTTGCTCTCTCTCTCTCTCAAAAAAAACAAATATATATATATAATGTATGTATATATAAACATTAAAAAAAAGAATACAGTAAAGAAGCAACTAATGAAGAGACACAGAGACACAGAGTTGGGGAGAAAGAAGATATGGGAAATGACTGCTAATGACATGTAACTTCTTTTTGGGGTGATAAAAATTTCTCAAGTGGATAACCCACAACCTTGTGATTAAAAAAAAAACACGTTGAAATGTACACTACAAAAGAATAAATTTTATACTATGGGAATTATATGTCAATAAAGCTGTCATTTAAAAATAAGTAAATAGGCTAGGTAAAGGAGAGTATACTGAAAAAAAATTCCATTTATACTAATAAAAGGGTAATATGCAAATTGGTCACAACACTCTCACAGTAGCAACCTAACAGCAGACTGCATGGGGTGATAAGGTCAGCAGGGAGGTTAGTGAGGGATGACCAAACCACTGACCAGCAGACTGTGAGGGGTGACCAGGCCAACAGGGGGCGGGTTAGGGGTGATCAAGCCAGCAGAGGGGGGCAGTTAAGGGCAATCAAGCCAGCAGAGGGGAGCAGTGAGGGGCGACCAGGCTGGTGGGGAAGAAATTGGGGTTGACCAGGCCAACATGAGTGGCAGTTAGGGATGATCAGGCTGGCAGGCAGAAGCAGTTAGGGGTGATTAGGCTGGTGGGGTGGGGGAAGTTAGGGGCAATCAGGCAGGCAGGCAGGCAAGTGAGCAGTTAGGAGCCAGTGGTTCTGGATTGTGAGAAGGATGTCTGACTGCTGGTTTCAGCCTGATCCACCAGCAGTCAGACATCCCCTGAGGGGTCTCAGATTGGAGAGGGTCCAGACTGGGCTGAGGGGGATCCCCCCCACCCCATGCATGAATTTCATGCACTGGGCCTCTAGTTTAATAATTACAGTATAAGAAATTAATTTAATATGAAATATATTAGGCCTATGTGAAGAATTTATAAGCTCTAACCAAAGGTCATAATCAAAGACCTAAGTAAGCAGAAGAATAAACTATGTTTCTGAATATTTTAATATTGTAAAAGTCAATTCTTTCTAAATTCACATATCAATTTAATGGTATGCCTAAGGACTTGGGTGGGGGGAGAGAAAATGTGCTAAAATTAGTATAAAAATATATAAAAACTTCCTCTCTCCCTCTTTCTCTTTCTTTCCTCCTTTGTTTCTTCTTTTCTCTCCTCGTTCCTTCTTTTTTTAAAAAATATTTTTATTGATTTCAGAGAGAGGAAAAGAGAGGGAGGCAGAAATGTCAATGATGAGAGGATAAATGAAGGTAGGTTAAATATTTAAATGTAAAAAGCATTTTTATAATGAGTTCAGTAATTATTGGAAGAAAATAAAGTTTCTCTTAGATTATTTATATAGTCTTGAATACCAAATGTTTCTTTTTAGCATTATAAAATAGGCAGGATTATAAAGAAAATTGATAAAGTTGAATACTTTAAAAAATCTTTATGCCCACAAAATTAAATTTAAGAGTGATAAAATTGGGGAAAAAATAGAATACATATAATTTTCTATGTAGAATACACATATATGTATAAGTATGTAAACAGGGCTCTAAAATTCAATAGGAGAAATACTAGAACTCAATATTTTATCTCAGAGGACATAAACAGACTGTTCACAAAAGAAGCAAAATACATAATCAATAAACATTTTTTAAAAAATCAGTCTCTCTAGAAATAAAAGAAATGCAACTAAATACAAGATCCTACTTTTTATCTATTAAATTAGCAAAGGTGAAAAAGTATGATGTACTCAGGGTGACAAGGATGTGGGGAAAGAACATAACCACTGTTGGTGAGAATGTAAATTGAAACAGTTTAGAAATAAGTGTTTTTAAAATCTTAAATATGGTCACTAATTTTTATCAGAGAGATGCAAATCAAAATGACAATGCGATATCATCTCACACCTGTCAGAATGACTATCACCAACAAATCAAAAAAAGACAAGTGCTGCCGAGGATGCAGAGAAAAAGGAACCCTCATTCACTGCTAGTGAGCATGCAGACTGCTGCAGCCACTGTGGAGAACAGTATGGAGTTTCCTCAAAAAATTAAAAATGAAACTCCCATTTGACCCAGTGAGTGATCTCACTTTTAGGAATATATCCCAAGAAATCAGAAACATCAATCAGAAAGGATATATGCACCTCTATGTTCATAGCAGCACAATTTACCATAGCTAAGATTTGGAAACAGCCTAGGTGCCCATCAGCAGATGAGTGGATTAAAAAACTGGTACATCTATACAATGGAATTCTATGCTGCAGTAAGAAAGAAGGAATTCTTACCATTTGCAACAGCATGGATGGACCTGGAGAGCATTATGCTAAGTGAAATAAGCCAATCAATGAAAGAAAAATACCATATGATCTTACTCATTTATGGAATATAGTGAACAACATAAACTGATGAACAAAAACAAATCCAGAGCCAGAGAAGCATCAATCAGACCGTCAAACCTCAGAGGGAAGGTTTCTATCACTCTCTCTCCCTCTCCCTTCCTCTCTGAAAGCAATTAAATAAATAAATAAATAAATAAATAAATAAATAAATAAATAAATAAAGTACTTAAAATTATGATATATACCATACTATAAAATATTATGCATCTGTTAAATAATATTTAAATACAATGCATTTATGGATATGGACAATTTTATTGCATGTTGGTGGGTTAAATTATAAAATGATACGAGTATATTTTGTAAAAGTTATAAACACTATACATACTATTATGGCAAAAGTCTGGAAATAAATAAACCACCAAGGCTGATTCTGATTTATTCTGGTGGCAGGATTATGGATAATTTTTTTTTCTTTTTCATTTATCCTATTTTCTTGTTGTTAATTCTTACTCAGTGATATTTTCCCCCCATTGCTTTCTTAAAGAGAGTGGAAGGGAGGGAGGGGGGGAGAGAGAGAGAGAGAGAGAGAGAGAGAGAGAGAGAGAGAGAGAGATCAATGTGATAGAGATACATCAATTGCTTGCCACCCCCACACTCCACAATCAGGGCCAGAGATTGAACCTCCAACTGAGGTATGTGCCTTTGACCAGGATTGAACCTATGACCCTTTGGTGAACTGGCTGACACTCTAGCTACTGAGCCATGCCAGCTAGGCCTATCCTATTGCCATATTTTAAAAATTTTCATTGTTAAAAGTATTACATATGTCCCTTATTCGTACCCCCCTCCACTGACCCCTTCTAGCTCACCCCATCCCAGTCCTGCACCACCCTATTGTCTGTGTCCATGGGTTATGCATATACTCATAGAAGTTCTTTGGTTGATCTCTTCCCATTCACCTTTCCACACCTTCCCTCTGAAATTCTGAAATCTGTTTCATTTTTCTATGTCTCTGGATCTATTTTGTTCATCAGCTTATTTTGCTCATTAGATTATACATGAGTGGAGATCATGTGATACTTGACTTTTTCTGGCTAGCTTATTTCGCTTAGCATAATACTCTCCAGTTCCCTTCATGTATCTTCAAAGGATAAGGCATCCTTCTTTTTTACTGCTGCATAGTATTTCCTATTTACATTTTAAAAATAAATATGTAATAAAATAATTTTTAACAAAGAATGACAATATTCAAAAATTGGAAAGGGAATAGAGAGATATAACTGTTTTAAAAAAGTAAGAAACTAAATCTCTGAATATAAGTTAGGTTTCATTGGTGATGAAAAAAAAAAACCCTTTAGGCTTTGCCAAATGGTGAACTAGACCTAACAAGTGACCCGCCATAGGGGAAGAGGAGAGCCTGAACATTTTTTATGAAAGCCTATCTGTATGATTCTATTTTTAAACTTGTCTTGTTGTTGTTAATCTTCACCTGAGGATATTTTCCCATTGATTTTTAGAGAGAGTAAAAGGGAGGGGCAGAGACAGAGAGAAAAACATAGATGTGAGAGAGACACATCAGTTGGATGCCTCCCACATGAGCTCTCACCAGGGCCTGGGATTGAGCCTGCAATCTAGGTATGTGCCCTTGAGTAGAATCAAACCTGGGACCCTTTAGTCTGCAGGCCAATGCTGTATTCACTGATCCAAACCAGCTAGGGTGTGGTGTTATTTTTTAAATCTTACTAATGGTCACAAAAGATCTTGAAAAGTGAAAGCTAAATAAATTACACTGATGGAAATAAATTAACAGAAAGAATCTATGATTTGGGAATTGTTATATGTATGATAAATCAACTCAGCATCAAAGTCCTCTTTTTTAGATGCAGCCACATTCCACTACCAGGAAATTTTTATGGAGTGCTGCTGAACTGGCTATTTCATTTTATTATTTACTCTTTGTTTCTTCCAAGAATACTTGAACTAAAATTGGACTTCCTGTTACTATACTTCTTTAAGAAACAAACATAAATTCTAGCATAATGGGATCAAAACTTGGTTCTTTCTTATTGTAATGGATTCCAAGATCAATCATAATGAGCAAAGAAACTACTCCCTATGTTCCACATAGGCCTAAGGGAAAGTTTTCTCTCCCATAATGTGTATATATGTGCAAAGTTCATAAAGCAAGCCGATGGCATATCCCATAGTGTATTCTATTTTCTGGCCATTATCCATTACATTTGCTTTTTACACTGTGCCTCAGTCTAAACAAAATGTAGAGAAATCTGCATGATTTGGTTATTTATTATTTAATCTAGAGGCCTAGTGCACAGATTTGTGTAAATTGAAAAGTAATTAATTAGAAAAAATATTTGAGAGACTGGGGAGGTACCACAGGAGGTTGTCTCTAGGGCATGTCTGTCTGGCCCATCTCTCCCAGTCCCTATTGGCCTGATCCCAGCAGCAATCTAACTTACCCGTAAGAGCATCTGCCTCCTAGTAGTCAGTGCGCATCACAGCAACTGGTTGAACAGTCAGACACTTAGCACATTAGGCTTTTATTATATAGGATATACTCTTAATGAGGTCTGCTGGTGTCTTAGGTTGGGTCCCCTAGGAAATAGACTCTGAGACAGAGATTCATGTGCAGGAAATCTACTGGGGAACAACACCTGTAAGAGTGTCAAAGGAGTAAGATAAAGGTAGAAGTCTGGGCTCAGCTACCCCCAGGAGATCTCAGAAGGAAGATGACTCACCCAAGTTGTCTCATATTGAGACAAGGAAGTGGATCTTTGTACTTGCTCCCCTTTTGTGTCCATCCCTCACCCACATGGCAAGGAATCCTAAACATGAAGGAGCTGCTTCCTTCAGGGAAGTCCTTAGGAGGACTCAGTTGTAAATTCAGCAGCCAATACCGCAGGTACCTGGAGGTGAGAGGGCCTTGAACCTGAAGAGGGATCTGGGTTGAGTACTATAGACTGAATGTTTTGTGTTGCCCCAGATCCATATATCAAAACCCTAATTCCTTACATGATGGCACTTGGATAGGAGACATTTGAGAGGTAGTTAGGTTTACATGAGGCCATAATGGGATTAGTGTCCTTATAAGAAAACTAGAGGCCTGATGCATGAAATTGGTGCAAGGGGCTCAGCCCTTGTAGCCCTAGCTTTGTCCGGAAGGTCATCCAGAAGGTTGTTCTGCATTTTGGTCTAATTAGCATATTAGCTCTTTATTATATAGGATGAAGAGACTCATGGGATCTCTCTGTGTGCATACATGCACTAAGGAAAGGGCAGGATGATGGTTCTCATGGAAACCTGGCCATGTCTAATATCAGAATTTAGCCTCCAGAGCTGTGAGAAGTAAGCATTTATTGTTTAAGCCATTCAATCTGTGATAATTTGTTTTGGCAGTTCAAACTTTCTAAGATGCTGGGCATTGCAACAAATACTACAACCAGGAATAGCCTGACTTTACACTAACTTTTGGACATTTCCACAGTTTGTCCTACTCAGGGTATATGAAAAAGTGACAAAGTATTAGTTGAAGGTAGAATTCTTTTTAAAATAATCTTAAAAAAATTTTAAATTAATTTCAGAGAGGGAAGGAGAGGGAGAGAGAGATAGAAATATTAATGATGACAGAGAACCATTTATCGGCTACCTCCTACAAGTCTCACACTGGGGATCGAGCCAGCAACCTGGGTATGTGCCCTGACTGGGAATCTAATCTGTGGCTTTCTGCTTCATTGGTAGATGCTCAACCACTGAGCCATGCTGATTGGGCAAGGCAGAATTCTTAAGAGAGAAATTTTGCATTTTTACCAAAAATATTTATTTTACTTCTAGAGTGGTAAGGTAGGAAAAATTATTACTCTCTACTTTCTGCCCTGTTACCAATCCAGGATATGTAGGACATTCTAGTAATAAAGATGTGAATTCAGTATCCAAGAGAAAAGTTTGAATTATATTTGTTTCCTGGTGTTTCTGCCACTGCCGGGTTCTGTCCTTTTGCACTTTGTTTAGGTAACTGAGAAGCCCCAATTGTAAATAGCAAAAATACTTTGATTCTAACTTTATCTTGAAAAATAAAATGCAAATTATGAAACTATATTTTACCTTATATATAACAAAATGTAGAATATAATGACAACTACAGGCTTACTCTATGTCATATGATTGTTTAAAAATTTTAGACAAAATTATTTTTCAAAAAAATTTTATGATAGCACAAATACATGTTCCCTTTATAATTTATTTATGCAGCATAGAAAAAAGATGGGCCTCTATTTGAGGGTTTTATTAGTTTTACTAGGGTCTCTCAATTCTTTAATTTGAACTCATGGGAAGTTGAACTCATTTTTCCAAAAATCTCTCTAGACATGTTCCTAATATATTCAAAGCAGAGCCCTTGATTCCTAATTTTCCCTGCCCATCCCCACTTCTACCCCATTTTCTCCCCTCTACTTGCTAAAGACAAATATTAGGAATTAAGCTTGATTTCTTCCTTTTTTCTTCTTCTCTCACACATTACAACCGAATCATCAACAAGCCCAATTGGCTCTATACTCCCAAACTGACTCCTTACAAGCTCCACTGCTACTGTCCAGTGCCAACCACTATCAGCCTTGCCTGAACTACTTTAATAGCTTCTGAAATGGTCTCACAGCTTCTACTTTTATGTCCCTACAACCACTCTTCACAGAGCAGCCTAAGTGAATTCAAAATGTATTTATATTTATTAGGTACTACATTTACATGATCTAAAAGTCAACATACTATAAAAAGTATATGCCTAGAGAAGTCTTGCACCCACTCCTATATTCCTCCCCCTAGCCCACCAATGATAACCACTCCCTTCTAGAGTTTTTAAGGAAAATGCAAGTATATATAATATATCTACCACCTTATTAATCACAAGGTAGCCTGCTATTTATACTGTTCTGTACTACATAAACCTTTTATCACTTTCCATTATGTCCTAAAATTCTTCCCAAATCAGTACATGGAGATATTTCATGTTCACTTGTGTACTTGCATATTGTGCGATCATTTATTGAACCAGGCCCATTTTGCTGAACATCATAATTGAGTCCATTTTTTGTTCTTACAAATAATGCAACAAGAAATAACCTCATACAAGTGGAAATACATGTGTGGGACAGAATCATAGATATATACACTGAGTGGCCAGATTATTATGATCTCTGAACCCATAATAATCTGGCCACTTAGTATATATCCTATCTAATAAAAGATATGCAAATTAACCATCACTCACTATACTCACAAGCCATGCACACCAGCCAATCAGGAGCAAGTATGCAACCAAGATAGCTGTGGACACAGAGAGAGCAGGAAGCTTGGGTTTCCCCAGCAATGGAAGAAGCCAAGTTTTCCATACACCCTAGCTGGCCCAGGCCTCCACTCAAGGCTATAAAGTTTCAATTATTAGAAAATAAATAAATCCCAACAAAAATGGCAGCAGCAATGGAGCTGGAGAGAGCTGGAAGTATGATTTGCCCAGGGCAATGAAGAAAGCCAAGCTTCCTCAGCCCTGGCCTATCTTGGCCTCTGCTCAAGGCCACAAAGTTTCAATTATAGAAGATAAATAAATCCCAGATACCAGGGCCTCCACCACAGGCCCCTCACCCAGGCCGCCCCACACCCCAAGGAACCCCCATCCTGATCCAGGAAACACTTCAGGACAAACCAGCTGGCTCTCACTCATGCACCAGGCCTCTATCTTATCTAATAAAAGAGTAATATGCAAATTGACCATCACTCCAAAACACAAGACAGCTGCCCCCATGTGGTCAAAGATGACTGCTCCCATATGGACACAAGATGGCCACCCCAAGATGACCAGCAGGGAAGGGCAGTTCCGAGGGACCAGGCCTGCAAGGGAGGGCAGCTAGGGGTGATCAAGCCTGCAGGGGAGGGCAGTTAGGGGTGACCAGGCCAGCAGAGGAGAGAAGTTGGGGGCAACTGGGCCTACAGGGAAGGACAGTTGGTGGGGGGGGAGGGGAAGGGGAGACACCAGGCCTATAGGAGAGGGCAGTTAGGGGCAAACAGGCTAGCAGGGGAGCAGTTAGGCATCAATCAGGCTGGCAGGGGAATGGTTAGGAGGTGATCAGGTTGGCAGGAAAAAGTGGTTAGGGGCAATCAGGAAGGCATGCAGGTGAGCAGTTGGGAGCCAGCAGTCCTGGATTGTGAGAGGGATGTCTGACTGCCCATTTAGACCCTATTCTATCAGGATTGGGCCTAAATGGGAAGTAGGACATCCCTCGAGGGGTCCCAGATTGGAGAGGGTGCAGGCTGGGCTGAGGGACACACACCCCCATGCATGAATTTCATTCACTGGGCCTCTAGTCTTATATAGTAAAAGGCTGGTATGCAAATTGTCCCCTCTACCAGGAGTTCAACCACCAAGCAGGCTGGCCAACTGCCTATGTCCCTTTCCCCTGGCCAGGCCAATCAGATCTAACCCATGCACAAATTTATGCACCGGGCATATAAAATATATATGTACTGAGTGGCCAGATTATTATGCATGCAGAGATCATAATAATCTGGGCACTCAGTGTAATTGCAAGATCATATATTTTAGTGTATTTGCCAGTTCAAAATGAAAATTATAAAGATGAATCTGATTGTTACTTCTCCTGTTTAAAAGCCTCACAAAATTCCCATCCCAATTAGAATGAAAACCACTGAGACCCACAAAGCCCTCCATAATCTGGCTTTTGTCTACCTCTTCAATATCACTCACATCTTTCCCTCTCTTTCACCATGGACTAAGCACATTGGTCTTCTTTCATAAATCTCATAATATTTGGCAGATTGAGTGATTTCAGTTTGTAATTTATTTTAATTGTAATGTATTGTATTGTCAAACATAAAAACCTGATTATCAGCTAGAGATCTGACAAAGAAATTGATTTTAGAAGGGGAGCATCTATACTAATGTTTAATGGAGATGAATATTTGAATGGGTTTTATAACCAATTATTTGATAAGTAAACATTTCTAGGTTATGATAACTTTTACTCTCAAGGGCTTAATGAATGTTGAGATAACAAGAAAGTTCTATCTTTTTGTATCTATGTCCATGAATCCCAGACACATAAAGGTAAAAGAGTAACTTTCTGTGGAAATGCAACATGGTTGGGAAAGAGCACTGTTCTAGAAGTTATGAGTGCTGTGTCCCACTATAGACTCTGCCACTAAGTAAGCTGTGAGGGAGGGCATGAGCAGACCATTTAACCTTTCTGTACCTCATTTTATTTCTATGAAAAAGAAGAAAATGTAATTCATCATTATTCTCAACCTTTCCACTCCACAGGGATTCCTTTTATGATATGTCCCCAATTTTCACAATTGAGAAACTTTGTCTACTAACAATTGTTAGCAATTTATGTTACCATAAAGATACTTTCTTCTGTCTGTAAACATTGTTTTCCCTCATAGAATTTTCCTCTTTACTCTAAGCCCCTAGAGTATCTTTTAAAAAAAATTTTTTTATTGTGTTACATATCTTCACATTGCCGTCCCCCGCCCCAGGCATAACCCAACCTCCCAGTGTCTTGTGTTCATTGGTTATGCTTATATGCATGCATACAAGTCCTTTGGTTGATCTCTTATCTACCCCAACTCTCCTTAATCTTCCTGCTGTAATTTGACAGTCTGTTTGATGCTTTACTGCCTCTGTATCTATCCTTTTGTTCATCAATTTATAATGTTCTTTATTATCCACAAATGAGTAATATCATGTGGTGTTTCTCCTTCATTGACTGGCTTATTTCACTTAGCATAAGGCTCTCCAGTTCCAACCAGGTTGCTGCAAATGGTAAGAATTCCTTCTTTTTAATGGCAGCATAGAATTCCATTGTGTAGATGTACCACAGTTCTCTGATCCACTCATCTGCTGACGGACACCTAGGCTGTTTCCAAATTGTAACTTTTGTAAATTGTGCTGCTATGAACATAGGGGTGCATAAATCCTTTCTGATTGGTTTTTCTAGTTTCTTAGGATATATTCCTAAGAGTGGGATTGCTGGGACAAATGAGAATTCCATTTTTAGTTTTTTGAGGAAACTCCATATTGTTCTCCACAGTGGCAGCAACAGTCTGCATTCCCACCAACAGTGCACAAAGGTACCTTTTTCTCCGCATCCTCACCAACACTTGTCTTTCCTTGATTTGTTGATGATTGCCATTCTGATAGGTGTAAGAGGGTATCGCGTTGTTGTTTTGATTTGCATCTCTCAGATAATTAGTGACTTTGAACATGTTTTATTGTGTCTCTTGGCCTTCCTTCCATCATCTTTCAAAAAGGTTCTATTTAGGTCCATTGCCCATTTTTTTTATTGGATCATTTATCTTCCTTTTATTCAGTTGTATACGTTGGCTGTAGATGTTGGAGATTAAAGCTTTATCAGTGATAACATTTGCAAATATGTTCTCCATTTAGTGGGCTTTCTTGTTGTTTTGTTGATGGTTGCTTTTGCTGTGCAAAAGCTTTTTATTTTGATGTAGTGCCATTTATTTATTTTCTCTTTAGCTTCCATTGTTCTTGGAGGAATATCAGTAAGGAAGTTCTTTCGGCATATGTCTGAGATTGTGCTGACTGTGGATTCCTCTAGTATTTTTATGGTTTCCTGTCTTATGTTTAAGTCCTGTATCCATTTTGAGTTTATTTTTGTATTTGGTGGAAGTTGGTGGTTCAGTTTCATTTTTTTTGCATGTATCTGTCCAATTTTCCCAACACCATTTATAGAAGAGGCTGTCTTGGCTCCATTGTATGTTCATGCCTCCTTTGTCAAATATTAATTGAGCATAGTGGTTTGGGTGGATATCTGGATTCTCTATTCTATTCCATTGATCTATATGTCTGTTCTTGTGCCAGTACCAGACTGTTTTGAGAAGAGTTGCTTTGTAATACAACTGGAAATCTGGTATTGAGATTCCATCTACTTTATTCTTCTTTCTCAGGATTGCTGTGGCTATTAGAGGTCTTTTTTGTTCCAGATGAATCTTTGAAGAGTTCTTTCTAGATCTGTGAAATACATCGTTGGTATTTTAATGAGTACTGAATTGAATCCATAGATTGCTTTGGGTAGTATGGACATTTTAATGATGTTGATTCTCCCAATCTATGAGCATGGTATGCTCTTCCATCTGTTTATGTCTTCCTCTATCTCTTTTTTCAGTGTCCTGTAGTTTTCTGCATATAGGACTTTTACCTTCTTAGTTAGGTTTATTCTTAGGTATCTTAATTTTTTTGGTGTGATGGTAAATGGGATTGCTTTTTTAGTCTCTCTTTCTGTAATTTAACTATTAGTATATAGAAATGCCACAGATTTCTTGGCATTAATTTTGTATCTTGCTACATTGCCAAATTCATTTATTAAGTCAATTAGTTTTTGGATGGAGTCCTTTGGGTTTTTTATGTATAATATCATGTCATCTGCAAATAAGGACAACTTTACTTCTTTTCCATTTTGGATGCCTTTTATTTCTTCTTCTTGTCTAATTGCAATGGCTAATACTTCCAGTACTATGTTGAACAGGAGAGGTGAGAGTGGGCATCCCTGTCTTGTTCCTGTTCTTAGGGGAAATGGTTTTAGTTTTTGCACATGGAGTATGATGTTAGCTGTGGGTTTATCATATATGGCTTTTATGATGCTGAGGGATGATCCTTCTATTCCCACCTTGCTGAGAGTTTTTGTCAAGAAAGGGTGTGGATTTTGTCAAATGCTTTTTCTGCATTAATTGATATGACTATGTGATTTTTATCTCTCAATTTCTTTATGTGATGTATCACATTTATTGATTTGTAGGTATTGTACAATTCTTGCATTCCTGGGATGAATCCTACTTGGTCATGGTGTATGATCTTTCTGATGTACTGCTGGATCCGATTTGCTATAATTTTGTTGAGGATTTTGGCATCTATGTTCATGAGAGATATTGGCCTATAATTCTCTTTCATTGTATTGTCTTTATCTGTCTTTGGTATTAGGGTGAAGCTGGCTTCATAGAAGATGTTTGGAAGTGTTCCTTCCTCTTGAATATTTTTGAATAATCTGAGGAAGATAGGTTTTGAATTCTTCCTTGAATGTTGGTAAAACTCTCCTGTGTAGCCCGTCTGGTCCCGGGCTTTTGTTTGCTGGAAGCTTTTTGATGACTGCTTCAATTTTTTCCATAGTTATTGGACTATTGAGATGTTTAGATTCTTCCTGATTGAATTTTGGAAGGTTATTTTCTAGGAATATGTCTGTTTCTTGCAGGTTGTCCAATTTGTTGGAATAGAGTTGTTCATAGTATTTTTTAACAATCCTTTGAATTTCGGCGGGGTCTGTTGTTATTTCTCCTCTTTCATTTCTGATTTTGTTTATTTGGGTCTTCTCTCTTTGCTTCTTGGTGATCCTGGCTAGAGGTCCATCAATCTTTTTTATCCTTTCAAAGAACCAGCTCTTGGTTTTGCTGATCTTTTGAATTGTTTCTTTGGTCTCCATGTTGTTTATTACCGCTCTGATCTTTACTGTTTCCTTTCTTCTGCATACATTGGGCTTTTCTTGTTGCTCTCTTTCTAGCTCTTTGAGTTCTAGGGTTAGGAAATTTGTTACCATTATTTCCTTTTTTTTTCAGTAGGCTTGTAGAGCTATGAACTTCCCTCTCAAAACTGCTTTCACTGTGACCCATAAATTTTGTATTGTTGTGTTATCATTGTCATTTGTTGCCATGATGTTTTTTATTTCTTCTTTGATCTCTCTCGTTACCCAGTCGTTGTTTAATAGTATGCTGTTTATTCTCCATGTGTTTGATTTCTTTGTATTGATTTTATTGTAGTTGATTTCCAGTTTTATGCCACTGTCATCTGAGAAAATGCTCGATATATTTTCTATCTTCTTGAATTTGAAGAGGCTTTTCCCATGACACAACATATGGTCTATCTTTCAAAATGACCCATGTGCACTAGAGAAGAATGTATATTCTGTGACTTTGGGGTAAAATGTTCTGAAGATGTCAATTAATTCCATCTGGTCTAGTGAGTCATTTAGGATTGATGTTTCTTTCCTGCTTTTTGTTTAGAGGATTTGTCCAGTGGTGACAGTGGGGTATTAAAGTCTCCTACTATGATTGTATTGCTGTCAATCTCTCCCTTAATATCCTCCAGGAGTTTTTTTTTATGTATTTAGGTTCTCCTATATTGGGTGTGTATATGTTTACTAGAGTTATTTCTTCTTGTTGGATTGTTCCCTTTAGTATTATGAAGTGGCCTTCTTTATCTCTTGTTATGTCCTTCACTTTGAGATCTAATTTGTCAGATATAAGTATTGCAACCCCAGCTTTTTTTTCATTTCCATTTTCCTGAAATACCATCTTCCATCCCTTCACCCTCAATCTGTTTGCATCTCTTTTTCTGAGGTGGGTTTCTTGTAGATAGCAGATATATGGATCATGTTTTCTTATCCAATTGGTTACCTTATGTCTTTTGATTGGAACATTTAATCCATTTACATTTAAAGTTATTATTGATCAGTACTTATCTGTCGCCATTTTAGTCTTTACCTCTGAGTTCCTTCTTTGCTTCTTGTTTCTTTTTTTTACAGCAGACCCCTTAGTATTTCTTGCATTGCTGGTTTGGTGGTAATAAAGTCCCTTAGTCCTTTTTTGTCTGTGAAGCTCCTGATTTCATCTTCAGTTTTGATTCAAAGCCTTGCTGGGTACAGTATTCTTGGATTCAGACCCTTCCTTTGCATGCCTTTGTATATTTCATTTCATTTCCTTCTGGCCTGATGAGTTTCTGTTGAGAAATCAGTAGCTTGTCTTATGGGGGTTCCTTTGTAGGTAACTTTCTGTTTCTCTCTGGCTGCTTTTAAGATTCTTACTTTATCATTGGTGTTTGCCTATTTAATTATAATGTGTCTTGGCATCAGTCTTCTGGGGTTCCTTTTGTTTGGGACTCTGTGAGCTTCTTGGATTTGTGTGGGTTTTTTCTTTCCTATATTGGGGAAGTTTTCTGTCATTATTTCTTCAAACAGGTTTTCTATTCCTTGCTCAGTTTCCATTCTTTCTGGAACCCCAATTATGCGGATGTTGTTTTGTTTCATGTTATCCCGAAATTCTCTTAGGCTCTCTTCTTTCTTTTTAATTTTTTTTTCTAGAAGTTGCTGTACTTGGGTATTTTTTCCTACCTTGTCTTCTAGCTCACTGATGCAGTCCTCTACTTCTTCTAGTTTACTTTTGATGCTTTCTATTGAGTTATTTATAACAATGATGTCATTTTTTATTTCTTCTTGATTATTCTTCATTTCTTCTTGCTTTTTCTTCATTTCCTCTTGGCTCTTTCTCACATTGTCGATTTTGTCTTCCATTCTTTTCAGTGACCTTATGATCATTTTTCTGAACTCTTTCTCTGGCAGGTCAATTTCTTCTTCTATTTCATTTACTTCCTTTTCTGGTGATACCTGCTTTTCTGTCATATGCAGGCTGTTTCTTCGTCTGCCCGTGGTCTCTCTTCTCCGTGTGTCTGGTTATGTAGTTCTCTCTCCTACATTGATTTAAAGGCACAAACTACAACACAACCAGGTACAACCCACAAGGGTCTGAACAGAAATGTATTCACGATGTTAATAACTACAAATAAGGTGACCACCAATAAAGACAAATTAGGGGTAAGTACAGAAAGAAGAAGAGAAAAATGAGGAAAAAAGAAAAGAAAGAATTGCCAAAATCAAATTGGGATAAGGAAGCAAAAATAAAATAAATAAAATAAAATAAAATAAAATAAAATAAAAAGAAGAAGAAGAATAGGGAAAAAGAAAAAAAGTCAGGGAGAAAGAAAGAGAACAAGAGAGAAAAGGAGAACAAGTTATAGATGTGAGGAAGAAACTTCAATAGAATAGCCAGTAATCCCAAGAAATGCTGGCAAGTATCTGGAGATTAATACAAATTACAAATAACAACCAATATCAAGAGAGGCGAGGGAAAAGAGAGGTAAAATACAAACCAAAACAAAGGAAACAAAAAGCAAAATAAAACAAGTAGGATAAGCAAAAACAATCTCACAAAAAAGTATAAAAAATTCATATAATCACCATTCAGTGTTATAAGCCCTCCCCCTGGAAGTCTCTGACCACCAAGAGAGATAAGAAAGCCATAAATAAAAGTTCTTGGTTCTTTGAAATGTCACAAATTTATACCTTTAAATTAACCCTAAAACTTTAAAATTTCAATTTAATACAGCAAATTCACAAATCAGAGAAAACTGAAACCCTTACTTATACAAAATTAGAAATCTTTATTAGCTAAGTGGGCTGATTCCCTCTCTCACAGAAAGCAAAAGAGTCTGAGAAAAAAAATCTCACAACTGCTAGAGATATTTTTCATTCCAACATAGCTCGTCTGCTCTATCTTTAAACAAATTAAATAATAGAAAGAGATAAGTACTCTCCTGTGTACAGTCAGAAGGCACAAAGTGGCTTTTGCTTCACACAGACCAGTTATTGAGCAGATAATTATGCCAAGACAGACAAACAACTGTACCCACTCTCTCTCCGTAGACTAGCCCAGACTGGAGCTGAGCAGATAAACAAAACAATGCCCAACTCTCAGATGGGCTTTGGGGCACTCCCGGCACCCATGCCCCGAACAGCATTCTTGACCAACATCTTGGTTAGAACCTACAGGAGGAGTTAAGACTGCATCCAGTCCCCTTCTCAGTAGCAAATTGGCTAGTCCCACACAAACAAACAGCAGAGTGAACTCATAATTTCTTAATCAAATCTGAAATCATTCACCTCCAGAGTCCCACATCTATATACTATTTAGTCCCAATTTTTTACTTCTACCAGATATTTACCAAGTGTTTAATCAGTTCACCTGATTCCCTGATTCCTGATTAATTTGCCTGAGTAGGCCGTATGGCTTCCAGGGAGGCGATAAAGCTCCCCCTTCCACTCACTTGGAGTGGGTTGAATTGATGGGGCTCCTGCCTTACAGATTCTGTCAACAGGTCCAAAAGTATCCATCCACTCTCTCCAGATGCCAGCCAGATCTTGGGCTGAAGTCCAGTAGCGTCTGGAGTCCCCCAGTTCACTTTTGCTAAATCAGCAGAGCAGCACCTCCCAGAGGCCTATCTGGCTCCCCCAGGCCCCAAACCCAGTCCACTCACTAGAAGCTAAAAAGGCAAGAATGAGTGGTTTTCCCAGTCAGGGAACCAATAATGTTACAGAGAACCAAAATAAATCAAGCAATGCTCAGAGAGTTTGGAGTTACATTTATTACACATGGGTCCAGAGGAAAATGTTTCTCAAATTCTGGGCCCCAACATGGAGGAATTTCCCCTATTTATATGTTTTACTTTCTTTGTCTTCCAAGTATGGGGTGTTTCCAGCCCCTTTTGCAAGTTCTTAAAGAGCTCCTATGTGCTAGGGCGTTGAGACCTCAACCAAAAGCTTGGCCTGGTGCCAGAAATGATAATTTTGCCTGGGGAAGGTTTAATGGCCTCTCTGAAGTGGGAGTAGTCTTATTTTCCTTATTATTTAAGCATGAAAACATTTACAGAAACCAAGTAACAGGGTTAAAATTTCAAACAGCAGTTTTTATATATGTTGGATTCTTTAAGACTATTTGAAGAAAGGGTTTAAACTATTAAAAAAATTTGAAAAATTTAACAATTAAACTTGATTGCATAGATGATGATAATGAAACCTAGGAAAGTTAAATGAAAATTGTCTAAGGTTACAGAGCTAATTAATGCCAAAATATTCACTTAGACAATCAAGAAATATCTATGTAACACTATGGATATAAAAATTATAAATGTAAAAGTGATTTAGTCTTAGTCTAAAAACAACCTGTAGGTCACCACAATATTTAATAAAAATCATTGGGATGAAAGAGTGTTTTCTTCTTTTTTAAATTTTATTTTGAGAGTATGTTTATCAAAGCTAGGGACAAGGAAGGGCTTAGAATAGAAGAATCAACAGGAGAACCTAGGTGAGGCTGCTGTCAGCTCACTGAGGAGTCAGAGAAAAGGGGACTTTAGAGACAGGTTCAGGGGGGTTAACCTTAGATGAGCCAGAGCTGCGGCTGCCCATTGCGGTTGCAAGTCTCCTGGAGTTCCTTAGAGTTTAGGAGATGCAAGTTTGTCTGGGAAGGAGTGGAGTCATAGGAAGGCATAGGCATGATCCTGAGAAGAAGAGTGCACAAGAATCTTATTTTGATACATTAATGGAGAATTGACATTATGGTGTGTGTCTACTACTGTTCAGTAAAACAAGGAAGAGAGGGCAGAAGAATATTTGCATTCTGATTATCAAAGGAGAGCAATGAACAAAGAATCCTGTTAGGAGACAGGCCAGGTGGGGTAAAGGTCTTATTTCAATTTAAATCAATAGGGGCTTTGCCTCTAATTGTCAAACTTTTGATCTGTTCAGTGTCTACATAGGAGACAAAAGCTCTGCCTCCCCAAGCTTATTTATAAGGTTTTTGTTTTATTTTCCAGATTAAGCATGTGATTACCATGAGCTCAGAAAAACATGTTGCTATGTGTCAAGTTAATCGATAAAATCTATTTGTAAAACTCAATTGATTGAATTTGCTCAATTTAAACAGTTAATAAACTCACTGGTAGTATGATAATTTACCCATGACTGGGTAATAGATATGTTTTCTTGTTAGTTTAAAAACTACAGACCCACTGGTTCTTGCTTTCTCCTTGCAGACTATTTGAAATAAAGGGTGTTGTTAGCAGATTCATTACCAACCTAACACAAAGCCTCATTCCTTCTCAGCACCAATCAAGCACCGGCCCTGCTAGGGATTGAGGATGCAGCAGTGAAGATGTGGGGAGTTTCCTGTTTCTGTGGACCAATTGGTCTCTTGCTTTCTGACCCAATGCTGTTTACACTACAATATGCAAAGTTGAAAGTTTATTTTAATGTTTTGCAAATACTTATCATTTCAGAGTATGAGTGTGCTTACATCTCCTCCACATTATTTATTCATTTATTCAACAAATATTTATTGAGTAGCTTCTATTACCAGGCTCTCAGTAAGTGCTGGGCACACTTAACATGAGTTAGCTCTCAAAATGCTTGCAAAGTAATGGCAACACAGACTTGGAAACAAATTTCAAAGCAGCAGCATAAGAACAACTGTGAGAGAGGAACGAGGTACAGACATACTACACAATAGCGGTAATATGATTAACTCTCTCTGGAATGATATTCAAACTTGGATTTGAAAAGTTAACAGGGTAAATCAAGGATGGTGAGATAAAGAAACCAAGATGGCAGCATAGGTGAACACCTAAGCTGCTGCCTCGCACAAGAATTTCAAAATTACAACGAAAAGACAGAACAGACACCATCTAGAACCACAGGAAAGCTGGATGAGTGAAAATACCACAACTAGAAGTAAAGAGAGGGACTCACAAAGACTCAGAGGAGCTGCAAAAAGCTGAGGTACAGAGACCTGCTCTTGGAGAGGATGGGCGGAGGAGGGTCTGGCTGGCTTCCTCTAGTGGGAGGGAGTCAGAAAATCCAGACTGCACTGAACCCACTTCTGACTGCACTGAACCCCAGCTCCAGGCGAGACTCATTCGAGGGACTCTGGACTGTTGTGAAAAGGAAGGAGTGCACGGAAACTTAGGGGAGCCACGAAAGACAGAGGTCTGAAGGCGAGTGAAAGTGCGTGCGAAAGTGCGCACAAAAGTACGCACACAGAGCGCTGACTGCTGATTGTTCCACTGGCTTTCTCTAGCGGGAGGAAAACAGAACCTTACAACAGCACTGAAATCTAGGTCCAACTGCACTGAACCCAAGTTTTGGGAGAGACCCTGGGGACCCAGACTCATACAGGTCTTTAGAGCACACAGAAACTCAGGGGAACCAGAAGGCAGAGGTCTGGAGGCAAGCGCACATGCGCAGACACAGCGGATCCTCACAACCTATTGGCTTGGAAGTCAGTTTCCCCCAGTGATACTAACAACCATCAAGAATTAATTACAACAAGACTGTACACACAGTTCACAAATGGGTGCACCAAGAGTGTCTACCTCAGGTAACTGGGGAGGCAGAGCTACTGGGCCACATAGGATATCTAGCACACAAAGCTACTCTACCAACTCAGGGAAGCAGCAAAATATGCAGATTATTCAGATCACAAATGAAAGAAATGGAAGAAAACAAATGACTGGATACAGAGTTCAAAACCATGGTTATAAGGTTTTGTAAGAATTTCATAGAAAAAAATGGATAAATATAGCGAGACCCAATAGAAGGTAAAAAAGGATCAACTAGAAATTAAACATACACTGACTGAAATAAAAAATATTATACAGAAACCTAACAGCAGACTAGAGGAATGCAAGAATCAAGTCAAAGATTTGAAATACAAAGAAGCAAAAAACACTTCACTGGAAAAGCAAAAAGAAAAAAGAATTAAAAAATCTGATGAGCCTTTGGGAGAACTTTAAGCATACCAACATTAGAGTTATGGGGGTGCCAGAAGAAGAGAGAGAGCAAGATACTGAAAAGTTATTTGAAGAAATAATGACTGAAAACTTCCCCCACGTAGTGAAAGAAATAGACTTACCAGTCCAGGGAGCACACAGAACCCTAAACAAAAAAAATCCAGAGAGGACCACACCAAGACACATCATAATTAAAATGCCAAGAGCAAAAGATAAAGATAGAATATTAAAATCAGCAAGAGAAAAACAGTTAATTACCTACAAGAGAGCACCAATATGATTGTCAGCTGATTTCTCAACAGAAGCTATGCAGGCCAGAAGGGAGTGGCAAGAAATATTCAAAGTGGTGAATAGCAAGAACCTACAGCCAAGATTACTCTATCCAGCAAAGCTATCATTCAGAATTGAAGGGCAGATAAAGAGCTTCACAATAAGAAAAATCTTAAGGTTTTCATCAATACCAAAGCAGTATTATATGAAGTGCTAAAAGGTATTCTTTAAGAAGAGGAGGAAGAAAATGGTAAAGTTAAAAATTATGAACAACAAATACATATCTATCAACAAGTGAATCTAAAAATCAAGTGAATTGAAAATCTGATGAACAGAATAAACTGGTGAATATAATAGAATTAGGGGCATAGAAAGGGATGGACTGATAATTTCAAGGAGAAAGACTGGATAAAAAAATCACACGCCTATGGATGAGGACAATGGGGGGGGTGGGGTAAAAGACAGAGGGTGGGGTGGGAGCCAGGTCGAGGGGAGATATGGGGGAAAAAAAGAACAATTGTAATAATTTGAACAATAAAGATTTATTTAAAGAAAAAAGGATGGTAGGAGCAGGACTGGCATATAGAAAGGTATAGAGACAAGTGAGAATATTCACATCCTGAGAAGTAAACACTGGTTTTGAAGGAGTTTGAAGTACAGGTGGATGGGAGGCAGAAAATTGCTGGAATCCTTATCTAATGGTCTCTGTTTGCTCTGTGAGTTAAGAGAGAGGGACATTTACTAGTACTTTTATTTTTATTTTTTTTACAATGAAGAGGTAGAGGCTGGGTAAGAAGTTTGTATGGAGGATTTAAAAAGCTGCTAATTTTTTTATAAGGTAGAAAGGATTGGAAAAAAAGTAAATGTCCATTAATAGGGAACTAGTTTAATAGATTATAGTCTACCTATTAAATGGAATACCCCACAGCCAGGAAAAGAAGATTTACACTGATATATACTGATATGAAAAGTTCTACAAGATATATTATTTGGTGAAAACAAAGCAAGCTGCAGAACTGTGAGTACTAATTTCACTTTTAAAGTAAAAGGTAGTAAGAAATAAAAATATTTTCTTACTAGAGGTCCAGTACACGAATTTGTGCACCAGGGGGGGGTCCCTCGGCCTGGCCTATGGGATGGGGCCAAAACAGTTCTTCAATATCTCCTGATGGTCCCCAGTTTGTGAGAGGTGCAGGCCAGGCCAAAGGATCCCACTGGTGCATGATCAGGGTCAAGGAGTGACACGGGAGGTTGGCCAGCTAGAGAGGGACTGTGGAAGGGCTCCAAGGCATGTCCATATTGCCTCACTCAGTCCCAATCAGCTAGATCCCAGCAGCCAGCTAACCTATGGGTCAGAGTGTCTGCCCCTTGGTGGTCAGTGCACATCATAGAGAGTGGTTGAGCAGGCTGAGTATATCATTAGCATATTATGCTTTGATTGGTTAACTGATGACAGGAAGAACTGGACACTTAGCATATTAGGCTTTTATTATATAGAACTAGAGGCCCATTGCAGGAAGATTCCTGCAAAAATATCATTTCCTTGGGCCTGTTCCTGCAAGAATAGAGCTTTCTGCGGCCATTTCTGCCTGCTTCTCTCTTGTCTCCACCGCCCTGCTTGCTTTTCTGCAGCTTTGCTCCCTTTTGTAGAGCTTGGCTTCTTTCTACACTGTCTTCAGTCTTGCTCTGAGCCTTAATATGCAAAGTAACCACCATCTTGGTTGGGTTAATTTGCATATCTGTTCCTGATTGGCTGGTGGGCATGGCTTGGGAGCATAGCCAAGATACAGTTCTCTTTTATTAGATAGGATATGTATAAAATATCTCTGAAAGAAAACACAAGAAAATAATAATAGCTTTAATTGTCCATGGGGAGAGAAGCTGAATGGCTACAGCACAACAAGGTTAGGGAAGGTGGACACTTTATTCCATACTGTTTGAATTTTGGATCACAGGAATGCATTGTATATTCAAAAATAAATTTAAAATATAAGTTCTAAAGTATTTTTAATAAAATGGAAAAGTGTAATTTCTGAAGGCAATGGAAGATAAAACTAATTAAATACTGACTTCATGGCTATGTTCCTCTGGAATCTTATACTTAAGCCTAACTTTGGGAAATATTTATTTTCATTAGAAGTTCCTATTTGGGAAATGAGTTGGTTGAATCACGTAGATCAGAGCTGAAGAGTGTCTACAGAAAAACCAAACCAAGCTGCTCGTTTGGATCCTGAAGCCAGTATCTCCATCCAAGGCTTCTTCAGCATACCAACAACAGCATTGCTTTGGTTACATCAAAGCAGCATCTCAAAAAGGATTCCAATTCCTTTATTGTGTATGTTGGTGCAAATCCCTGTTGGTACAAAGTGAGTTAAAACAAAACTCTGCTAGAAAGTTGAAAGGACACTAATTAATACTTCTACATGAACAAATAATGAATATGACTGACTTGTGTGTGTAGATTGTCAAATCACATTTCCTATCTTACAGTCATACTACTTTATCTCTAAGCAAATATCTCTTCTGGGTATTTGTTAATGAGCCTGTGAAGTAGTATCTACCTACCAGATAATGTCAGGCAATGGAGATACAGGGATGACCAAACATTAGTCCCTGGTATCTGGGACCACAGAGGGCAATAAAGAAGTGAGACATAAAGAGAGCATTAGAATAAAATGTGGTTTCATCAGAAAGGCAAAAGCATATTTCTGTGGGAGCCTCGAGGAAGGAATGAGAACTCTGCCCAGATGACTTAGGAAGGGCTTCCTCGAAAAGAAAATCTGTAACCCAAGTTTTATTATTTTTAATATATTTGTATTGATTTCAGAGAGGAAGATGTGAGAGAGAGAGAGAGAGAGAGAGAGAGAGAGAGAGAGAGAGAGAGAGAGAGAGAGAAAGAGAGAGACATATCAATGATGAGGTCAAACCCTCAACCTTGGCATGTGCCCTGACCGTGAATCAAACTGAGACCTCCTGGTTCATAGGTTGATGTTCAACCACTGAGCCATGCCAGCTGGGCAGTAACCCAAGTTTTAAGAGAAGTTGTTGTTGAGGGAGTATGAGAAGGACATTCCAGGCAAAGAGAATACAATGTGCAAAAACAGTGAAGCCTAGAATAACATGATGTGTTTGTGGGACTTCAAGCAGCTTGATATGACTACAGTGTCAGGTGCTTTTCTGGGAGTGGCAAGCATTGGACCAGAAAGGCAGGTTCAGACAGGATTATGAAGTGCCTCATATGCTAGGCTAACAAGTTTAGACTTTGTCATGTCAGTGAAATACTGTGGTCTCAGGCACCATACTGAAAGGTCGGTACTTTGCCGTTACTCTCAAACCCTCTTTGAAACAGGGCATCCTTCTGTTGGCTTTCATAATATGATTAGAGGCAGAATAAGAATGTGGAAGGCAAATTTCTAAACTAAGTGTTACCTCCCCCATTCTTTCTTTTTGCTTTTCTTCCACATCTAATTAATTAGCAGTTTGTGACTATTCTGTCACAAATACTTCCTGTGTTTTTCTTAGAACAACTTAGTGTTTACCTGTTTCAGGTACTGGGGTAAGGGCTTTATATACACCATCTTATTCAATCCTCAAAATAGTTCTCTTTTATTCAGGGTTCTTGGTAGTAAACATCAGGTAACTTAAGCAGAAAAGGAATTTACTGGCAAGGTATCAGGCAATTAACAGAATCCATAGGGAGTTGAAGGACTGGGTTCAGGGGGAAGCCGAGAAGATTCAGAGCACAATTTCCCAAGAGATGCCCCTCCACACCTCTGGATTCTAATCTCCCCAAGAGTTCCTGAAGATTCTCAAACTGACCCGAGTGCCTTTGTATCACTATCCCTCAGTACAGAGAGGTGTGAGCATCAACTGGCCCTGTTCAGAGCACATGCCTATGCCCTGGATGCCGAAGGCAGGCAGTAGACCAGGTTTCCCTTTGAGGCTTTCACTTACATTTGAATTCACTCAAATTAGGGAAGATGTTCAATTACTAGACAACAAAAATGACAAACACCTACAGTGCATTTTGTAGACCAGGAAATAGACTTAAAGCAGATATATTAGTTACCCAAATAACAAAGCTAGTCAGTAGTGGAGCCAGGATTGGAGCCCAAGTCAGTTTTTCTGCAAAGCCCACGCTGTTATGCAATCCTCTGCATTGCTTTCTCTGAACCATTCCATCTCTATTTCACAGCCCACACACCAGTCCTGCTCCTGTCCCCCCACTTGTATTATTGCCTCCTACCTGGTTGCCCTGCTTTGTGCTCCCCCATCTCAGTTTATTCTCTACACGGTTGCTAAGATAATATTTTTCGAGTACATCTACATCATGTCAGCCTCTAGTTAAAAAACCTATGACTCACCCCTTCAAGAGCCTTTCCTGACTAATACCATTCCACACAGATCACTCCCTCGGTAATCACACAAACAATGTTGCCACAGTACCATTACAGATGTCTAATTTATACTATACTATCTTATGCTTATTAACAGTCTTTAGCTGTCACATTTAAATATGACTTCAGTAAGGTCAAAGAGCCTGGTCTCTGTTGCTTTTACAACTCTAGTGACAGATACTAGCATCTGCTGCAGTGCCTGGCTTCTCATCTTTGAATACCAGGGCCCACCAGGGTATTGTACTACTAGCATCAATGTTACTATCTATAGAGCACTATCATTTGCTAATTCATTATTAGCTTACCTGAAATTCTCCACTTGCTTCATGTTTCTCTGCCACATATACCAAGCCCCACTAACAGTGCTAAAAAAATTTCTGACAAACAAATAAAAACACCCACAAATAATTGCTGACCATGATAATATTTTTATTTCATTTTTGAAAATGTTTCTTTATTCCATCCTCAGATACTGTAAGTTAAGCAAAGGTAAAAATGATATTCTTTTTTCAGAGCTATGAGGTGAGAGGAAATAATATTTAGAGAAGGCTCCCCTTTCTGATTAAGAATAATAAAAGTTTATAATGCCAAGGTTGTGAATTCATGCCTCACCTGGAGCACAGGAGAAGGAGAAGGAGAAGGAGAAAAGGAGAAGGAGAAGGAGAAGGAGAAGGAGAAGGAGAAGGAGAAGGA
>JAAGEH010000012.1:13353643-13357012 GCA_011751065.1 Lasiurus cinereus | reverse complement strand
AGAAGAAGAAGAAGAAGAAGAAGAAGAAGAAGAAGAAGAAGAAGAAGGAGAAGAAAATTAACATAAGCATGGAGTGTAACATACAGTTGGGTAATCTGGCTGGCCAGGTTAGCACTTTGACAGCAAAGGGCATCATTAGCAACTAATACTGTCCTGTACCCTCAAAGACTTTTAGATTTCTCTGAATCCAGACCAAGGAGGCCAAGAACCAGAATGACACAGGCATTTCACTTCCTATCTGTCTGTGCTCTGGTTACTTTTTTTTGAGAATTTGTCTCTTTTTTGAGTTTCTGACACCAGAGGAAGTCATATCTACACACAGGTGAACACAACTTGAGATCAATGCTTCTGTAGAATGAACAAACCTCAGAATTTATTTAAAAGATACTCCTATATGCTTTAGTCAAGAGTAAGGATAAGAAAAATATAGGGTTTCTGTCTTCAAGAAGTTAACCTTCTATCCGGGGATTCAAATCTATTAAATAAATAACTGAAGAACAATCAGATCTGCAATAATTAAGTCTGTACTAGGTATAAAAAGTTCTTCAGGTTTTTAATGTAGGAGATCAAAATTTTGGTCATGTTATTTGGGATATCAATAACATCTTGGCCTCCTTCTGTTTGTCTTCAGGACTTCTAATTTGTTCTACAGTTCCTCCAAAGTTTTTTTTCTTTTGCTCTTAATTTCTTCATTAATCCTCACCTAGGGATATTTTTCCCATTGATTTTTAGAGAGAGTGGAAGGGAGGGATGGGGAGAGAAAGAGAAAGATATCAATGTGAGAGAGTTACATGGATTGATTGCCTCTTGCATGAGCCCCAATGGGGGCCAGGGATCGAACCTGCAACCTAGATATGTGCTCTTGACCAGGAATCGAACCACACCTTTTGATGTGTGGACTGATGCTCTACTACTGAAAAATATCAGCCAGGGCCTATATTTTTTATTGTTGACAGTATTACAGATGTCCCCTATTTTCATCCCCTTTGCCCCACTCCACCACCCATCCCCCATCCCATGCCTGGCCTTCACCAATGGGCTATGCTTATGTGCATATAAATTCTTCAGTTAATCTTTTCCTGCTCTCTCTTCCCTCCCCCGCCTCCATTCTGAGATCTGTCAGCCTGATCCATGCTTCCATGCATACATGCCTCTGGACCTATTTTGTTTGTCAGTTTACTTTGTTCAATAGATTCCACATATAAGTGAGATCATGCTATATTTCTCTTTTCCTCATTAGCTTATTTCACTTAGCATAATAATTTCCAGGTCCATCCATACTATCTCAAAGGGTAAGAGATCCTTCATTTTTATGGACACATAGTATTCCATTGTGTAAATGTACCACTGCTTTTTTTAAAAAATTAAATCTTTATTATTCAAGTTATTACATTTATTTCTCTTTTTTCCCCTCCATAACTCCCCTCCACCTGGCTTTTACCCCACCCTCTACCCTTACCTCCCTCCTATTGACTTCATCCATAGGTGTATGATTTTTGTCCAGTCTCTCCCTTCACTCCCCTCACCACTTTCCCCATGAGAATTATCAGTCTACTCCCTTTCTGTGCTCCTGAATCTATTATATTCACCAGTTTATTCTGTTGATCAAATTTTTAATTCACTTAATTTTTAGATTCACTTGTTGATAGATATGTATTTGTTGTTCATAATTTTTATCTTTTACCTTTTTCTTCTTCCTCTTCTAAAAGAGTACCTTTCAGCATTTCATATAATACTGGTTTGGAATTGATGAACTTCTTTAGCTTTTTCTTATCTGTGAAGCTCTTTATCTGCCCTTCAATTCTGAATGATAGTTTCGCTGGATAGAGTATTCTTGGTTGTAGGTTCTTGCTGTTCATCACGTTGAATATTTCTTGCCACTACCTTCTGGCCTGCATAGTTTCTGTTGAGAAATCAGCTGACAGTCATATGGGTGCTCCCTTGTAGGTAATTAACTGTTTTTCTCTTGCTGCTTTTAATATTCTCTCTTTTTTTTTTTTTTTTGCTCTTGGTATTTTAATTATGATGTGTCTTGGTGTAGTCCTTTTTGGATTCCTTTTATATGGGGTTCTGTGTGCTCCCTGGACTGGTAAGTCTATTTCTTTCACCAGATGTGGGAAGTTTTCAGTCATTATTTCTTCAAATGTTTTCAGTATCTTGCTCTCTCTCTTCTTCTGGCACCCCCACAATTCTGATGTTGGTACGCTTGAAGCTGTCCCAGAGGTTCCTTACACTATCTTCACATTTTTGGATTCTTTTTTCTTCTTGCTTTTCCAGTTGAGTGTTTTCTAATTTTTTATATTTCAAATTTTGACTTGATTCTTGCCTTCCTCTAGTCTGCTGTTAGGTCTCTGTATAATATTTTTTATTTCAGTGTATGTTTAATTTCTAGTTGGTCCTTTTCCATCTCTAGTTGGACCTTTTCCATCTCTAGTTGGTTCTTTTTCATCTCTTCTTGGGTCTCGCTAAATTTATCCATCTTTTCTAGGATATTCTTGAAAAACCTTATAACCGTTGTTTTGAACTCTATATCCAGTCATTTGTTTTCCTCCATTTTTTTGTTTGTGATCTCTTCCCTTGTCTCAGCATTTTCATTATGCTGAGAGAACTTCTGTGTTGGATTCAGCCTTATGATACCAGACTTGCAAAACTGCAAAAGCCTCTCTGTTGAGCTTGGGATGGGTGGAGTCTCAGGGCTTAAGGGACCACCTTCCCTTCCAGTCGGCCCCACCCTCCACAGCCCCTGGGTCTCATGTGACTGGGTAATCACGTGCTCTTGCAGTGCCTCTAGACCTCTGCCTTTCCGGGTCCCCTGCACTCCGGGACCATATGAGTCTGGGTCCCCAGGATTTTGCCCAAACCTGGGGTTCAGTGGAGCTAGAAGTGGCGCAATTGGGACGCTCCGTCCCACACCCACTCGCGAAAGCCAGCAGCACAACCAGCAGTCAGTCCTCTGCCTGCAGTACTGTGAGTACAGACTTCTGCCCTTTCACGTCTCCCACAGATCTTCGAGCACTTCTCCCTCTTCAGAGTTCAAACTCCCCCTGTATGAGTCCCAGCGAGACGTGGGGTTTAGTGCTGTATGATAAGGGATTCAATGCAGCTGGGAGTTTCTGTCCCCCTCCCGCCAGAGAAAGTCAGCCAGGCACTCCGGTACCCGCTCTCTCCATGCATGTGTCTCTGCACCTCAGCTTTTTGCAGCTCCTCTGGGTCTGCACGAGCCCCTTTCTTTCCTTCTAGGTGCAGAATTTCCACTCAACCAGCTTTCCTGTGGTTCTGGATGATGTCTGTTCTGTCTTCTAGTTGTAGTTTTAAAATTGTTGTGAGAGGCAGCAAGTAGGTGTTCACCTGTGCTGCCATCTTGGATTC
>JAAGEH010000012.1:13073643-13351143 GCA_011751065.1 Lasiurus cinereus | reverse complement strand
GTGTTTTTGAATAAGAAAAATGTATTTATAAATGACAAATATTATATAAAAATGTAATAAAAGAGAATGTAAAGGAATAAACTGGTTTTATAAAGTGTATCTACCTACTTGTTATACTCTTAATGCTACACTTTATCCCTAAACTGAATGTAATTTAACTAATCTTCACTGAACTTAATTGCTACTGGTCTTTGCATTTTTGGCCGATTTCAATAAAAAAGTGTCCAACGAGGTTTGCCTCTTCCTCCCTTAGAGAATGTTTCTGAAATGGGTCAGGCAAGTTTCATTGAACAGCTCTGATGCACGACCAGTAGCAACTTTTTCGGGGTGTTTCTTTTCCATGAAGTATGACACCCTCTCCCACATTCCTAAGATCTCCTTTATCTCACTTGTAGAGATCTCCTCCACCTCTGGCTTCTCCTCGAAACCAATTTCTTGGAGAACCTCCGCATGTTGCTGAGATTGCAACTCTTGTAACTCCTCCGTGGTGAGTTCCAGAGAATGCTCCTCAACGAGCTCATTCACGTCTCTCTCATCCACCTCCAGGCCCATAGATTTTCCCAGAGACACTATGTCCTCCTCCACTGGCACCTCGGGTTCGAATCCTTCGAAGGTCCTTTCGGCTACGGCCTCAGGCCACAGCTTATTCCATGTAGAGGTCAAAGTCCTCATTGTAACACCCAGCCAGGCCTGATCAATAATTCTGAGGCATATCACGATGTTAAAGTGGTTCTTCCAGAACTCTCGAAGGGTGAGGTTTGTGTTCTTCGTCACCTCAAAGCAAGGTGCTTGATGTACAGCTTTTTAAAATTAGAAATCACCTCCTGATCCATGGGCTACAGGATAGGAGTGGTGTTGGGAGGTAGGTAGACAACCTTTATAAACTTGAACTCTTCGAGGAGTTCATCTTCGAGGTTCGCTGGGTGAGCAGGAGCATTGTCGAGGACGAGGAGGGCTTGCACGGTTAGGTTGTTTTCCTGTAGATATTTCTTAACAGAAGGGCTGAAAACCAGGTTTACCCACTCCACAAAGAACTGCCTGGTGACCCACGCCTTCGGGTTTGCCCTCCACATAACCTGCAGTTTATCTTTTAAAATCTTATGTGACTTAAAGACTCTGGGGTTTTCCGAATGGTATACGAGCAGAGGCTTGATCTTGCAGTCGCCACTCGCATTGGCGCACAGTGCGAGAGTTAGCCTGTCCTTCATGGGTTTGTGGCCTGGCATCGCCTTCTCCTCTGCCGTTATGTAAGTCCTATTCAGTATCTTCTTCCAGAAAAGCCCTGTCTCGTCACAGTTGAAGACTTGCTGGGGGATATATCCTTTGGCTTCTATCAGTTCGGAAAAAGTTTTGAGGTAATCCTCAGCTGCCTTCATATCCGAACTTGCTGCCTCACCATGCCTGACGATGGAGTGAATGTCGGACCTTTTCCTGAAGTTATCAAACCAGCCTCTACTGACTTTAACTGAGTCTTTCAATGCTTCGTCCGTGGAAGTGCGCGGGGTCTGCTCCAGCAAATCACCGTAAATCGCTCATGCCTTCTCGCATATGATGCCCTGTGTTAATGTATCTCCTTTAAGCTGCTTCTCCGTCACCCACACCATCAGTAGATTCTCCATCTTTTCATGGAGAGAGCTATGGAGCTTAGAAATTATTGTAACGCCCTTAACTGGCATTATACCCTTTATGGACTCCTTCTGTTTAAGCACAGTGCATATCGTTGAAGTACTACGCCCGTACTGCCTCGCCAAGTCAGCCACTTGCACACCTTGCTCATATTGTTCTATTTCACGCTTTAATTCGATAGACATCATCCTCTTCTGAGCACTGACCTTTCCACTTGCTTTCTTCAGACCCATGGTTATAAAAAGAAATGTGATAAAGTATGTAAATGCACAAAAGACGCTCGAGTTGCGGTAAACTGGTGGGTCGTGTGCAGCTGGCTGATCCATGGGATTACTCGTATCTCAAATGTTGCTTGTATTTCAAAGCAAAAAATCGCTCAATTGATGGCTCATATCTTAAAAATCTCGTATGTTAAGGCACTTGTATCTCGAGGTACCACTGTATTATTGATTTCAAAGAGGAAGGAAGAGATATATATATATATCAATGATGAGAGAGAATCATTGATTGGGTGCCTCTTGTATGTCCCTTACTGGGAATCGAGTCTGCAATCCGTGCATGTGCCCTTGACTGAAATTGAATCCATATCCCTTCAGGCTGCAGGTTGATGCTCTATCCACTGAGCCAAAACAGCTAGGGTGCTTTGCCTATTTTTAAATTTGTTTGTCTTTCTTTTGCTGAGTTGTATGAGTACTTTATATATTTTGAAAATTAACCTGTGATCAAATGTATCATTGGCAAATATGTTCTCCCATATAGTGTTTTCCCTTTTTATTCTGATAGTGGTTTTTTTAGTCATGTAGAGCTTTTTTTAGTTTGATGTAGTACCCCTTGTTTATTTTTTCCTTAGTTTTTTTTTTGTTTGTTTGTTGTGTTTTTTTGTGTTTTTTTCCCTAGGAGATGTATCCATAAACATATTGCTATGAGAGATGGCTGATATAATTTTTATGGTTTCACTAGTGGCCCAGTGCGCAAAATTCATGCACAGGATGGGTGTCCCTCAGCCCAGCCTGCACCCTCTCCAATCTGGGACCCCTTGAGGGATATTCAACTGCCCATTTACAGGGTTTGGGCCATGTGGGTGTAGCCAGCCTGGTTTAGGGGCTTTTTTCTCTTTCTCTTTCTTTTTTGTTTCAGCACCTCCTTGAGTAGAGGCCAGGGACTGCTGGAAGCAGGTATTTGAGTTTATTTATCTTCTATAATTGAAACTTTGTAGCCTTGAGCGGAGGCCAGGGCTGCCCAGGCAGGTTGGAAGCTTGGCTTCCTTCATCACTGGGGGCAACCCAAGCCTCCTGCTTGCTCCAGCTCTGTGGCGGCTGCCATCTTAGTTGGGTTAATTTACATACTCACTCCTGATTGGCTGGTGGGTGTAGTGGAGTGATAGTTAATTTGCATGTTTCTCTTTTATTAGTGTATATGACTTTCCATTTTGAGTTTATGCTTGTGTATGATGTTAGTGATGTTTCATTTGTTTGTATGTATCTGTCTAATTTTCCCAAAACCATTTATGGAAGAGGCAGTCTTCACTTCATTGTATGCTCCTGCCTCTTTTGTCAAATATCAATTGACCTAAATGTAATGGCTTAATTTCTGGAGTCTCTGTTCTATTTCATGGATCAATATGCCTGATCTTGTGCCAGTATCAGGTTGTTTTCATTACAATGGCTTTGTAATATAGTTTGATATCTGGTACGGTGATTCCTCCAACTTTGTTATTCTTCCTCAAGATTGCTGCAGCTATTTGGTATCTTTTTTAAGCCATATAAGTTTTTGGAATATGTGTTCTAGATCTGTGAAATATGGCATTGGTATTTTAATACAGATTACATTGAATCTACAGATTGCCTTGGGAAGCATGGACATTTTGATTATATTAAGTCTTCTTTCCCAGGAACACCTTATATGCTTCCACTTGTTTGTAGCTTCCTCTTTTTCTTTTTTCAATGTCCTATAGTTTTCCAGATACAGTTATTTTACTTCCTTGAATAAGTTTATTCCTATGTATCTTATTTTTTGCTGTTGTAGCAATAATAAATGGGATTTTTTTGTTTGTTTCCCTTACTGAGAATTCATTATCCTATATACCGAAGACCTAATATGCAAATTGCCATCACACCCTCACATAATCATGCCCTCATGCCATCACACAGTAACTGCCCAGACAGTCAACACTGGGGAGAGAAGAATGGGGATAAGCCAGGCACAACTGAGCTCTTGAGGAATGGGGACCAGCCAGGCTGTGGCCCAGGCGAGGGACAAGCCTGCGGTGGTGGTTGTCCCAGGCAAAGCTGGCCCAGGTCCTAAGGGCCTTTGGCTGGCCAGATGGAGGCAAGCCTGGGTCCTGGGTGCCTGCAACTGGCAGAGCAGGGAATCCTGGGTCGCAGGTTCAGGGTAAGACAGAGGTGGTTAGAGGCAATCAGGCCAGCAGGGGAGCAGATAGGGGTGATCAGGCTGGTAAGGGAGCATTTAGGGATGATCAGGCAGGCAGGCAGAGGTGGTTACAAGTGATCAAGCAGGCAGGCCAGTGGTTAGGAGGGGTTAGGGGCTATCAGGCAGGTAGGCAAGTGGTTAGGAGCCAATGGTTCCAGATTGCGAGAGGCAGTTGGACATCCCCCAAGGGATCCTGGATTGGAGAGGGTGCAGGCCAGGCTGAGAGAACTCCCACAGACCCGCCTTCCCATGCAGATTTTGTGCACTGGGCCTCTAGTTGGTGTGTAAAAATGCTGCTGATTTCTGGTGTAACTTTGTATCCTGCTACTTTGCCAAATTTATTTATTAAATCTAGTAGGTTTTTATGTGGAATCCTTAGGGTTTTCTATGTGCAATTTCATGTAATCTGTGAATAATGACAATTTTACTTCCCCTTTTCCAATTTGGATGCCTTTTACTTTCTTCTACTTCTGATCTGATTTCTGTGGCTAGGACTTCCAGTATTATGCTGAATAAGGGTGATGAAAGCAGATATCCCTTTCTTGTTTATGTTCTTAAGGAAAATGCTTTTAGTTTTTGCCCATTGAGTATGATGTTGGATTTAGGTTGTTAATATATATGTCTTTATTATGTTGACTTATGACCCCTCTACTCCCACTTTGCTGAGAGTTTTTATGAAAAATGGATTCTGGATTTTGTTGAATGCTTTTTCTGTGTCTACTGATATAATTGGGTGATTTTTAAGCTTCATTTGTTTATGTGATGTATCACAGATACTAATTTGTGATTATTATGCCAACCGTGCATCCCTGGAATAAATCCTGGGGAATTATTGGTTATGGTATATGATCTTTTTAATATATTGCTGGACCCAATTTGCTAATATTTTGTTGAGGATTTTTGCATCTATGATATTGGTCTTTAATTTTCATTCTTTGTGGCGTCTTCATCTAGTTTTTAAATTAAGATAATGCTGGCCTCATAAAAAGAGTTTTGAAGCCTTCCTCTTGAATTTTTTAGAATAGTTTGAGGGGGAAAAGTTCTTTTTTGGATGTTTGACTAAACTCGCCTGTGAAGCCGTACCACACAGGACTTTTCTTTAGTTAAAGTTTTTTTTTTTATTATTGGTTCAATTTAATTAGTTCTTATATTTCTATTCAGGTTTTCTGATTCTTCCTAATTCAGTTTTGGAAGATTCTAGGAATTTGTCCATTTTTCCCGGGTTGTCCGATTTGTTGGCATATCATTGTTCATAGTATTTGCTCACAATCCTTTGTATTTCTGTGATGTCAGTTGTTACTTCACCTCTTTAGTTTGTGATTTTATTTATTTGGGTCCTCTCTCTTTGTTTCTTGATTAGTCTGGCTAAAGGTGCATCAATCTTGTTTTTCTTCTCAGAAATCCAGCTCTTGATTTCATTGATCCTTTGAATTGATTTTTTTTCCAGTTTCTATTTCATTGATTTTCGCTCTGATATTTTAAAAAAAATATATATTGTTATTGATTTCAGAGAGAAAGGGAGAAGGAAAGAGAAATAAAAATATCAATGATGAGAGAGAATTATGGATCAGCTGCCTCACACATGCCCTCTACTAGGGATCAAGCCCACAATCTGGGCATGTGCCCTTGACCAGAATCAATCCCAGGAATTATAGGCTGATGCTCTAGCCACTGAGCAAAACAGACTAGGGCTACTCTTATCTTTATTATTTCCTTCCTTATATTTAATTGGGGCTTTTCTTGTTGTTCTATTTCTCATTCTTACTATTTTTGGCTTAGATCATTTACTTAAGGTTTTTCTTATTTCTTCAGGGAGCCTGTAATGCTATAAACTTCTCTCTCTAGACCTCTGTTGCTTTGGGGTTGTTGTGTGTTCATTTTCATTTATTCTTAGGAAGTTATTGATTTCTTCCTTAAAGTCATTGGTAGCCATTCATTGTTTAATAACATGCTATTTAACCTTCATGTTTTTTTATTGTAGTTGATTTCTAGTTTCATGCAATTGTGATCCAAGAAGATGCTTGGTATGATTTAAATTTTCTTGAATGTATAGATTTATATTGTGTCTTAATATGTGGTCTATCTTTGAGAATGTTTCAGATGCACTTGAGAAGAATGTATATCCTGCATGTTTTGGATTAAACGTTTTGTGAATATTAATTAAATCCATTTGATCTAGTGGGTCATTTAATATCACTGTTTCCTTGTTTATTTTTGGTCTGGAAGACCCATTCAGTGATGTCAGTGGCATGTTAAAGTCTGCTACTATGACTGTGTTGCTATCTATCTCTCCCTTAAAGTCCTTCAACTATATATATATATATATATATATATATATATATATATATATATATGGCCTGGTGCACAAAATTTGTGCATGGGGTGGGGAGTGGGTGTCCTTCATCCCAGTCTGCTCCCTCTCCAATCTGGGACCCCTTGAGGATGTCTGTCTGCCCATTTAGGCCCTATCTTACCTAAACGGGCAGTTGGACATCTCTCTCACAATCCAGCACTGCTGGCTCCCAACTGCTCACCTGCCTGCCTAATTGCCCCTAACTACTTCTGCCTACCAGCCTGATCACCCCAAATCACTTCTTTGCCAGCCTGACTGATGCCTAACTGCTCTGCTGCCAGCCTATTTGTCCCTAACTTCCCTCCCCTGTGGGCCTGATCACCCCTAACTGCCCTCCCCTGCATGATTGGTCACCCCTAACTGCCCTCCCCTGCAGGCCTGGGTCCCCCCCAACTGCTCTTCCCTGCAGGCCAGGTCAACCCCAACTTCCCTCCTCTGCTGGTCTGATCACCTCTAACTTACCTCCCCTGCAGGCTTGATCACCCCCAACTGCCCTCCTTTGCAGGCCTGGTTCCCTCCCAACTGCCCTCCCCTGCTGGCCATCTTGTGGTGGCCATCTTGTGTACACATGGGGGCAGGATATTTTGACCACATGGGGGCAGTCATTTTGGGTTTTGGAGTGATGGTCAATCTGCATATTACTCTTTTATTAGGTAGGATAGAGGCCTGTGCATGGATGGGGACCAGCTAATTTGCCCTGAAAGGTGTCCTGGATCAGGGTGGGTGTTCCCTTGGGGCATGACGTGGCTTGGGTGAGGGGCCTGTGGTGGTTTGCAGGCCAGCCACACCCCCCAGCAACCCAAGTGGAGGCTCTGGTATCTGGGATTTATTTATCTTCTACAACTGAAACTTTGTAACCTGGAGCAGAGCCAAGCCTTCTGCTCCTACAGCCATTAAACTTTGTTGCCTTAAGCCGAGGCTTGTGGGCCAGGGTGTGTGGAAAGCTTGGCTTCCTCCATCGCCAGGGGCAACTCAAGCCTCCCTCCTGCTCGCTCTATGGCTTACCCATCTTTTTTTATTTATTTTTATTTATTTATTTTTTTAATTAAATCTTTATTATTCAGATTATTACATTTGTTTCTCTTTTTTCCCCTACATAGCACCCCTCCACCCAGTTTCCACCCCTCCCTCTGCCCTTAGCTCCCTCCCATTGATCTCATCCATAGATGTATGATTTTTGTCCAGTCTCTCCCTGTACACCCCTCACCCCTTTCCCCCTGAGAATTATCAGTCCACTCCCTTTCTGTGATCCTGATTCTATTATATTCACCAGTTTATTCTGTTGATCAAATTTTTAATTCACTTAATTTTTAGATTCACTTGTTGATAGATATGTATTTTTTGTTCATAATTTTTTGGCTTTTACCTTTTTCTTCTTCCTCTTTTAAAAGAGTACCTTTCAGCATTTCATATAATACTGGTTTGGAGTTGATGAACTCCTTTAGCTTTTTCTTCTCTGTGAAGCTCTTTATCTGCCCTTCAATTCTAAATGTTAGCTTTGCTGGATAGATTATTCTTGGTGGTAGGTTCTTGCTATTCATCACCTTGAATATTTCTTGCCACTCCCATCTGGCCTGCATCGTTTCTGTTGAGAAATCAGCTGACAGTCGTATGGGTGCTCCCTTGTAGGTAATGAACTGTTTTTCTCTTGCTGCTTTTAATATTCTCTCTTTCTCTTTTGCTCTTGGCATTTTAATTATGATGTGTCTTGGTGTAGTCCTCTTTGGATTCCTTTTCTTTGGGGTTCTGTGTGCTTCCTGGACTTGTAAGTCTATTTCTTTTACCAGATGTGGGAAGTTTTCAGTCATTATTTCTTTAAACAGGTTTTCAGTATCTTGCTCTCTCTCTTCTTCTGGCACCCCCACAATTCTGATGTTGGTACTCTGAAAGCTGTCCCAGAGTCTCCTTACATTATGTTCACATTTTTTGGATTCTTTTCTCTTCTTGCTTTTCCAGTTGAATGTTGTCTGCTTCTTTATATTTCAAATTTTTTACTTGATTCTTGCCTTTCTCTAGTCTGCTGTTAGGACTCTGTATTATATTTTTTATTTCAGTCAGTGTACGTTTAATTTCTATTTGGTCCTTTATCATCTTTAGTAGGACCTTTTCCATCTCTAGTTGGCTCTTTTGTATCGCTAGTTAGTCCTTTTTCATCTCCTCTTGGGTCTCACTAAATTTATCGATTTTTCTAGCATACTCTTGATAAACCTTACAAGCGTGGTTTTGAACTCTATATCCAGTCATTTTTTTTTCCTCCATTTCTTTTGTTTATGATCCCTTCCCTTGTTTCGGCATTTTCACTATGCTGGGGAAACTTCTGTGTTGGATTCAGCCTTATGATACCAGATGCAAAACCGAAGAAGCCTCTGTTGAACTTGGGATGGGTGGAGTCTCAGGGCTTAAGGGACCGCCTTGCCTTCCAGTCGGCCCCGCCCTCCACGGCCCCTGAGTCTCACGTGACAGTGTAATCCCTGGAGCAGTCCTTGTGTGCGCGCGCACCCGCAGTGCCTCTAACCGCTGCCTTTCCAGCTCCCCTGAGCACTAGGACCACAGGAGTCTAGGTCACCAGGGTTTCGCCCGAAACAGGGGCTTAGTGGAGTCAGAAGTGGCACAGTTTGGAGGGTCTGTCTCCCGCCCACTTGCGAAAGCCAGCGGCACAATCAGCAATCTGTCCTGCGCGCAGCACCGTCCGCGTGCGAGACCAGACCTGATCTTCTGCGACTCCCCTAAATTTCCGTGCACCTCTCCCTTTTCACAGTCCAAACTCCCCCCGTATGAGTTTCGCTGGATCTGGGGTTTAGTGTCGTAAAATAAGGGGTTCAATGCCGTTGGGAGTCTCCGTTTCCCTCCTGCCAGAGAAAGCCAGCCAGATTCTCTGGCACCCGCTCTCTCAGCGCGCGCGTCTCAGTACCTCGGCTTTTTGCAGGTCCTCTGGGTCTCCGTGAGCCCCTCTCTTTCCTTCTAGCTGTAGAACTTACACTCCACCAGCTTTCCTGTGGTTCTGGATGATGTCCGTTCTGTCTTTTAGTTGTAGTTTTGAAATTGTTGTGCAAGGCAGCAGTGTAGGTGTTTACCTATGCCGCCATCTTGGATTCCTCTTAGCCATCTTGATTGGGTTAATTTGCATACTCACTCTGATTAGCTGATGGGCGTGGATGGTGAGCATGGCTTGTAGGTGTAGCGGAGGTACAATTTGCATATTACTCTCTTATTAGATAGGACTGGAGACTCAGTGGATGGGTGGGGGCCAGCTGGTTTACCCTGAAGGGTGTTGGAGCATGGGGCTTGTGGTAGTTTATAGGCCATCTGTGCCCCCAGTGACCCAAGGGAGACCCTGGTATCTGGGATTTATTTATCTTCTACAATTGAAACTTTGTAGCTTGGAGCAGAGCCAAACCTTCTGCTCACACAGCCATTAAACCTTGTTGCCTTAAGAGGAAGCCTGGCTGGCCAGGGTATGGGAAAAGCTTGGTTTCCTTCATCACCAGGGGCAACCCAAGCCTTGCTCTGAGGCAGTAGCCATTGAAACCTCGTTGCCTTAAGCGGAGGCCTGGGCCGGCCAGAGTTTGAGAAAACCTTGGATTCCTTCATCATAAGGGCAATGAAGCCTCCCTTTTGCTTTCTCTGTGGCCATAGCCATCTTGGTTGGGTTAATTTGCATACTTGCTCTAATTAGCTGGTGGGCATGGCTGGTGGCTATAGTGGAGGTATGGTCAATTTGCATATTAGTCTTTAATTAAAAAAGAAATATGAAAATATATATATATATATATATATATATATTTGGGTGCTCCTATATTGGGTGCCTTTATGTCTACAAGGGTTATATCCTCTTGTTGAGTCAATCCTTTCAGTATTATGTAGTGATATTCTTTGTTTCTTTTGTGACCTCTGTTTTGAAATCTATTTTGTCATATATAATATTGCCATTCCCACTTTCTTTTCCCATTTCCATTAGCATGGAAAATTGTTTTGTATCTCTTCACTTCCATCCTGTGTGAGTCTTTTGTTCTGAGATGTACCTCTTGTAGACAGTATATATATGAGTCTTGTTTTCTTATCCAGCTGTCCTATGTCTTTTTGATTGGAGCATTTAATCTATTTACACTTAAGGTTATTATTGATAGACTAGAGGCCCAATGCATGAACTTCATGCAAGGAGCTCAGCCCTCACAGTCCTGGCTGCCTCAGCTGGACGTTGTTGCTCTGGCCAGCACTTACAGCCCCTCGCAGCCTCAGCCAGACCTTGCAGCCTAGCTGGCCCTCGCAGCCTTTCACAGCCTCAGCTGCAAGGTTGTCCAGATGGTTGTTCTGCTGTTTGCCATAATTAGCACATTAGCTCTTTATTATATAAGATACTTACTTATTGCCATTTTTTATTCTTTATACCTATATTCCTCTTTCTCTCTCTCCCTCTTTCTTTCTTTTTTCTTATTTTACTTTATTGACTTCAGAGAAGAAGGGGAAAAGACTGGAGAGATAGAAACATCAGTGATGAAAGAGAATCATTGATCAGCTTCCTTCTGCTTGCCCCACACTGGGAATTGAGCCTGCAACCCAGGCATATGCCCTGACTGGGAATTGAACTGTGACCTCTAGGTTCATAGATCGACACTCAAACTCTGAGCGACTGTGGCCAAGCTCTTTCTTCTTCTTCCTGCAATCCCTTTAACATTTCTTGCAAGGTTGAATTGGTGGTAATAATCCTATAGCCTTTTTTTGGTCTGGGAATGTCTTTATTTCACTTTCAATTTTGAATGATAGTTTTGCTGGATAGAGCAGTCTTGGCTTCAGATTTTTGCTTTTTATTACTTTGAATACTTTATGCCATTTCCTTCTGGCCTTTAGTGTTTCTGTTGAGAAATAAACTGACAGCCTTTTGGGAGCTCCTTTGTAGGTTTCTTGCTGCCCTTAAGATTCTCTCTTTGTCTTTAGCATTTGTCATTTTAATTATGACGTGTCTTGGTGTGGGTCTCTTCAGGTTCATCTTGATTGGAACTCTCTGTGCTTCCTGATCATATGTGACTTATTCCTTCACCAGGTTAGGGAAGTTTTTTGTTATTTGTTCTTCAAGCTGGTTATCTATCCCTTGCTCACTTTCTTCTCCTTCTAAAATTCCTATGATGTGTATGTTGTTCTGTTTCCTGTTGTCCAAGGTTCCCCCAAACTATTCAAACTTTTAAAGTATTTTTTTTCCTTTTTGCTGCTCTGCTTGATTTTTTCTACCTTGTATTTAAATTTGCAGATTCGATCCTTTGTTTCTACTAACCTACCTCTAATTCCTTCCAGTGTATTTTTTATTTCAGCTATGTCATTTTTCATTTCTGGTTGTTTTTCAGTTTCCATGTCATTTTGCATGCTGTCGAAAACATTACTTTACAAATTTCTTACCTCCAATTCATTTAGTTCTTTTTCTGTTTCCTTATTTTTGCTATTTCTTTGTGTTTGTTTCTGTGTATTGGATAAGAATGCCATGCCTTATGGGTGGCATTATTGTGGGAAACAGTTGTGTAGTCTCCTTGATCTTATGAGCTGGGTGCTGTAAGAATAACTCTTGTGTGAGTTATGTGGGCCCTCCTGTTGTATTTGTGTCTTGATTGATATTGTCCCTTTTTTGGGTGGGCTCAGCCCTCAGGCTTGCTAATTATGAGTCTCAACCCAACCACATTGTGCCAACTTTTATACAGGTGCTAACAGAAAAAATACAAGACAAAATAAGATCAAACCAAAAGCAACAACAAAAGACTTAAAAAGAATATTTTTTATATCTACTCTTTGTGGAGCTTGCTGGATTTTGCCTCAATGTTGTTGAATCTGGTCCCTTAGTGTGTTGGTCCTGGGAGGTTCTCTTGTGTAAGCCAATGTGTCACTGTCACTGCCTAGCCCTGGGCATCTAACTGAAGCACAGTAGAGTGGACCCCTAAGTTGTCTGGCAGGCAGGGCATCCATAGCCCAGAGGCAGGGCCTGACTCAAGTGTTGCACATTTAATGTCCCTGTTCTTAGCTGTTCTCCTTTTCCCCACAGAACTGGACTCTTCAGGGGTATCTGAGCCTTAGCCAGGATGGTTTAAACAGACTTGAATTGATGGTGATGCCCATAGCTTACAGCAGGGAGGGTAAGTATTTTCTTTATTTCCAATGCCTCACCTCTGCCTTGCTTGCTGGCATCCCATTGCCACCACACCAAGCAGGCAGGGAATATAAAATATAAAAATTAAAAAATCACCCACACTTTGCATTTCAATCTTTTATTGCAGTCAGCCCCCACTGTGTGGAGCCTTCACCCAGACTCTCATCAATCCAAATGTCCAAGTCCCCTGCACTGCCAGACCCAGCCACATGAACAGAGAATTCCAGACCAGAGTCATTCCCCCATGCCTTGGGTTGCAGCAGGGTGGGGCAGAGCCAGCTGTTCCACAGGTGGGGAAAGGGCTGCCTCCTCTGTGCTCAAGATGGGAAGGATGGGTCTTCTTTCCTGGACCACACTGTCCGGCCCCTGCCAAAATTCTTCCAGACAATAAAGGGTTCCTCAGAATCACTGATGGGTGTACAAGTCAGACTTATCCTTAGCCCCAAGTTTTGCCGCATTGCCCCTCCCACAGGCATTGATCAGTCAGCACTTCCAGGTTTATGTTGTAACAAATCAATTGTTTTTTGTCTGAGATGGTGTGGTCTGAGTCTCCCACATGGACCAAATCACCACTGATACATATCACCCAATGCTATGTGGGCTCCCCTTTCCTTCTCTGTTGCTCTCCTCTTTTTCTATTTATTTGTCAATGTAGTATCATTGAGGTGGGTTTTTTGTTGTTGTTGTTTGTTTTTGCTACCCCTACCCCTAGAGACAGAAAGGCAGTTAAAGGATAAGTATAATATTGAGTCAACTGGCACAAAAACTCTTTTCCCATGGTATGTATTGCTCTTGAAGAAAATTAATCTGATCTTAACCAATTTTACTCAAGAGAAGGCATCTTTGATAACATTTGCCCTGATCTTTTTGGCCTCCATTATTAGCTGCCAAATAAATTCTATTGATAGTAAAAATATGGCTATGTGACTCTTCTCTGCTCCATTTTAATGGAAACTGTTCTGCAAAGATATTAAGACTCAATTAATTTTAGTACTCACTGTCATTACAAAGCCTCTTCATGCCTTTGCACTGTGCTGAATGCTAGGGGCAGTACAACAGGAGAGAAAAGCTTGGTTTCTGTTTATAAAAGGCTCACAGTATACAGTCTGAGGATAAGAAGTACTTTTCATAAAACCCTGTTCAGTAAGGTTTACACATATACTATAACAGTTGGTTCATATTTATGATGGCTGTGCTGTGTCAATCTTTGAAGCTTGCAATAAGTTTTTTAAAGTGTCATCAGATATATTCAGAGTTTCATATGGCATTTTGCCAGGACTTCCGTGACACCATTAGAGTTTTGTTCATTAACCACTGACCTTCAGGCAAGGTCCTTGATGATAAAGATGATCTCATTCTTTGTTAACGGAATCATTTATCTTCCCTATGTGTATAATTATAGGTATAAAATGGAACCAAAAGCAGGTACATGTAGAAAAATGTGCTATCCCCAAGAATTGTCACAGAGACAAAATTTCCATTCTTTAGTAAAAAACTGTAATTATATATCAAAGTTGGAGACTGATTCCTTCCAAATGAATAAATTATTTTGTCTAAATAGTTACATAGCCATGTAACTATTTTATATGAGGAATATTTATTAAACATTAGTTGATGCAGCAGATTCACAGCAGAACTGACCACATAATTGTGCAACAGAACCTGAGCATAGTTCTAACCTTTATTTTTTAACCTAAAACTTGTCACATCAAGCCCTCTTTTTTAAAAAAAAATAGTTGTATCGATTTCAGAAAGGAAAAAAGAGGGAGAGAGAGATAGAAATATCAACAATGAGAAAGAATAATTGATTGGCTGCCTCCTACAGGACCCCCTGGGGATCTAGCCTGTAGCCGGGGATGTGTCCTGATTGGGAATAGAGCAGTGACCTCCTGGTTCATAGTTCAATGCTCAACCACTGAGCCACACTGACCAGGCCAAGTCCTCTTTTTCTTCTTGCTCATTTTGTCCTAGAGCCAGTGGCCCTCTAATTATGAAATCAAGATATGAGCTGAATCAAGCTTGGGCCTTGTTTTCACAAGAGTTAATCATATCTAGTACCTAGCTCACTCCCTTGCACATAGAAGGAGCAGGCACTGAACAAATATTTGCTGGAAATAATAATGAACAAACTCTGTGGACATTTTGTGGGTTTAGACAAATGTATAATAACATGTGTTCACCATAATAATATTATATATTATAATATTTTAGGGCTTCACTGTAGGACACCCAGCTGGTGTCAGAAGTATTGTGTGTGTGGTAGTAGTGTGAGAGTAAAGGAGCCAGGACTGGATTTTTTCTTCAGCAGGGAGCAGAGGATCCTGGCTTCATCAGATGTCCCTGATGCTGACTGACTGCTTCTCTGGGTTTCAAACTAGTGACCTAGATTCTTCTCACTGTGTGTCCATAGATTTGTAAAGTGGTCTGAGTTACCTTGGAGTAAACCAAAGATTCTAGTAGATTTATGATCTTTGAATGGCAAACTGATGAGTTTAAGTTTTAATTTCTGCTTTTGAGAAACACCATGCTCTAGGAATAGTAGATTCACTTCCTCTTGACCAAATACACTTGGTGTTCCACTGCTCTAGGTTATCACTCAGTCCTCAACTCTCACTTCAGTCCAATTCAGGACTAGTGTATGGGCAGGTCCAAAATAGCATGAAAGTTATTAGGAAAGAGGAAATAAACAGAAATGTATATTCCTTATCTCTTTCCTTTAACTATTTACCCTAATTGTTATATTTTTTGTAAAGTTGGTTTCTATTCCCACTTCATTCTGCCTGCCCTCTTAGTTCCTCTGTAGAAAATTCTAGGAGAGTTGTTTTTCTCCTGAAATATAGGTGACCTAACTCTTGTTTATTGCTGGTGGAAATACAAAATGGTACAGCCACTTAGGATAACAGTTTAGCAGTTTCTTACAAAAATAAACATACTTTTACCATATGAACCAGTGACTGGACTCCTTGGATTTGCTCAAAGGGATTTAATACTATGTTCACACAAAATTTGAACATGGGTGTTTATAATGGCTTTATTCATACTTGCCCAAACCTGGAAGCAACCAAGATGTCCTTCTATTAATGAATAGAAAAATAAACTATGATACACTCAGACAATAGAATATTACTTAGCACTAAAAAGAAAAGAGGTACTAAGCCACAAAAAGACATGATGGATAAAAATATATTAATAAGTGCAAACAGCCAGTCAGATAAGGCTACATATTGTATGATTCCAAATGTATGAAACCTTAGAAAAGGCAAAAATATGAAAAAAAAAACAAAAAAATAGTGGTTACCAGGGGGTAGGATTGGAAAGATGAATGGGCAGTACACAGAGGATTTTTAGGGCAGTGAAGCCCTAAAATATTATAATATATAATATTATTATGATGAACACATGTTATTATACATTTGTCTAATCCCACAAAATGTCCACAGAGTGAACCTTTGGATGATAATATTTGTTCATTTATTGTAACAATTGTACCACTCTGGTGAGGAATGTTTATAATGGGGAAGTTTGTATATATGTGGATGCAGGGGATACATGGGAACACTCTGTTCTTTCAACTCAATTTTTCTGTGAACCTAGAACTTCTCTTAAAAAAGTTTATTTAAACAAATACATAGATATAGAAATACATACATACATATATATATATGTGTGTGTATATATATATATATATATATATATATATATATATATATACCTTAATCCAGCCCTTTGTATACATAAAAACCCATTGTTAGCCCAAGCTTGTCTTGGCTAGAGAGGACTAGAAAGGACTGGAGAGGAAGATTAAGAGAAAAGCTTTGCAAACACCTTGTGCTTACTTCCATTCCAGTAGAAGTGAGTACAGGGAAAGCCACAGCCTGTGTTCTGTTACTCAGTGGGGCACACAAAAAAGACATTGGTCTGATCAGAAACACTAGATGCTACCTGAGCAAGAACAAAAAGTTTGGCTAGTCTCTCATGCTGGGAAAGAGAAGAAAATGAGAGATGTGCTCATGGCTGGAGGCCCAGCCCTCCATACTGCTGATCACCTTTTCCGCACCCTTCCATCAGATTCTCAGGTCTGTGGTTCCAAGATTAGACTAGATATCTGGGACCACTTGCATTAGAATCACCTGAAACACTTTATAAAAATTCATATTCTCAGGCCAAAGTTCCCAGAAAAACAAAATTAGTTGTTTGGAGATAGGGGGAAGGGATCTGTGTTTTTTAAAAGTTCCCAGGCTTTCTGATGTGCAGCTGAGAGGGTCCATGTACCTACTGCTGGCAAGGGAATGGAGAAAGGAGAAGGAAGATAAAAGGAGGAATGCTGCTATGATGTAACTTCAAAAATATTCTTCTGGAGAAGAATTATTCTTAAAGGTAGTTCTATATCAAGGAACCATTAGTTTTATTTGTAGGGATTTTTGTAAGCATTCCTGGGAACCACTAATGTATATTTGAATCAGCAAATAATGAATTTTAAATTTCTGATTTCAAAAAAGAGTGGAAGTTATCTTTAATTATCTAGTCTCAGATTTACTCATTTGAAAAGTCAGAACTTCTGTTGCAAGAAGGTTTGGCCTTGACTTGTGACCCACTTCTGATAATTAGATTTCTCCCTTGTTTTGAGCCTAAATCATCTCCACTTCTTTTCTTTTCTCTATCTGTATGCCCAGTGTTTCCCTTTCAACTCCTAGTCTTGTCCCTCTCTCCTTAGAAGAGATACTTGTCAGGCACTGGTCTGTTTCTTCAAATGAATGTTCTTATTCATGTTTCATAAGTCTGTAAGATTGGTGCTGTAATTATTCACATTACTGATGAAGAAAGGGGGACTTCAATAGCTTAAATGCTTTTCTACAGGCCATAGTTAAGTGGTTATACTCAGACCTTGTTCTCTAGTGCTGACATGTAAGACCCTGTCTAGGAATCCTGCTCAGAACACCAGTCCTGACCTGGGGGCTGGCATTGCTTTCCTAAGTTTTTGCTGCAGATGTGATTCTCCTGCTCTGGACCCTAGCTGGCTATCAGATGTCCCTGATGCTGACTGACTGCTTCTTTGGGTTTCAAACTAGTGACCTAGATTATTCTCACTATGTGTAAATTTCCTCTGATGAAGGCAGGATCCCCTGCTCCCTGCTGAAGAAAAAATCCAGTCCTCCTCCTGTATGGCTCCTTTACTCTCACACTACTTCCACAGACACAATACTTCTGACACCAGCTGTCTGTCCTACAATTCAACTTACTGTCTACCTGGAGATAGCATCAAATCCGGATGGTTAGGGGATCAATCCCATAACAGATTGCTTTTCACTTCAGATGCCATTGCTAGTAGTAAATCCCCAGGACCCAAACTTCTCTCCAACCTGGCTATCAGTTGGAAGTTCCCATGACCAGCTCCTTGAATTAGAATAATTTGCAAAACTCAGAGAAACACTTAAGTTTACAAATTAATTAAAAGATTTGATAAAAGGGGGCAGATAAAAAAAAATGGCAGTGAAGTAGATGGATCTGTCCCGAGCCTTGTTCGGGAGCAGACAGAGAGACTGGCTGAGGGGTGCACGGGCAGTGTTTGTTGGCGAGTTAAGGGACAGCTGTACTCCAGGAGAAGGTGGGGAACTGCTAGATGGGATTCTCCTGACCAGACAGACCCCATGCTGTGGGGTTTCTTCCCAGAGCTACCAGCCCAGAGAATGTGCCAGGGAACCAGTCCCCAGTTGGTGCAAACACTCGGATTCAGAGGAGCTCTACACCCTACCACAGAAGGATTGGATTTCGCCTGGTATCAGGTAAGGTCTCTGATTGTGCAGGACAGAGAAACAGGCACACTTCAGGAGCTAGAGGACCAGGGGAAGTCTGCACCTAGAGAAATCCATGGCTGTTGGGGCTGGTATGATCCGTGAATGTGGAAAGGGGTCCTCAGAGCTGCTAACAGAGGGGATTTATAAAAAGCAACCCATTTGATTTGATGCAGAAGGACAGCCTGGGAGTTTTAAAAGTGTGCCAGCTGCTTGTACAGGAGGGGAAAAAGAGGACTGTGCAGACTTGCACTCTTTCCTCTTCAGATCCTTGCTTCTGATTGCTAAGCTCAATATACAGGATCACCCAGTTGGGGACATGCTGGGAGACTGCAGGGGAAAGTTGTTTTTCTGGAGCCTGGGGATCAGAGTGGGGAGTGACCTTCCCTTCTGAGAACCAGCTCTGGAGCAAACCACTTCCGCAAACTGGTATTGAGCACCACAGGGAAAGCAGGATCTAAGTACAGGCTAGAGAGGTCCTATAGTCTTGGAGGTCAATTCAGAAACACTGCCACCCAGGGGCTGACTCACAAATTGACTCTTGTGTAATCACAAATAAAGGAATAAAGAGATTAAGATACACTGCCTGCTTAAAAATCAGAACTGGCTTACAATACTGAAGAGAATGGAACGCAGAGAACTGCAATACTGCCCTAACTAGGAGAAAGGTGTTCCAAACAAAACAATAGAGGAAGTGAATGACCTTCAGTACTGCACATTCTATTATTTTTTTTTATCTTTTACTTAAGAAACTATTTTTTTCTTTTTATGTCACTTGATTTTACCTTTTTAATTATTACACTATTATTTACAATCAGTATTATTACTACTACTATTTTACCCTTTTGTTAAAAAAAGTGTAATTTTTTCTCTTTATTTTACTTTGGGATTAGTGTTATACATTCTGTTTTCATCTTTCCTTTAGCATCACTTTACTCTATCTCAACTCTACCTTTATGCCATCACTCTTCCTAATTTTTTCCCTTTTGTTGCCCTGTTTATCTTACCCTTTTCCTACTTTGGATATTCCTATTCTTTCTTTTTACTCCCTGTTAAAATTTCACCCTACTTATATATCTAACTTTCAATCCCCTGCTCCAAGTCTATACACACCTCTCTCTTTTCTGTCTTGACTACCCAAAATATTGTTTTTCTCTCTGTCCTTTTGTTGTGATTTGCTTGAATGTTGATTATATTGATTTTTATGCTTTTTTGTGAGATTGATTTGCTTATTCTGTTTTTTTGTTTTGTTTTGTTTGCTTTGTTTTTGTTTATTGCTTCTGTTTTACCTCTCCTTGCTTGGTATTGGTTGTTGATTGTACAGTGGTACCTCGAGATACGAGTGCCCTAACATACAAGATTTTTGAGATACGAGCCGTTGAGCAAGCGATTTTGCTTTGAAATACGAGCAACATTTGAGATAGGAGTAATTGTGCAGATTGGCCAGCTGCACATGACCCACCAGTTTACTGCGACTCAAGCGTCTCATAGTTTCCCACACCTCAAGGTTACGGAACAAATTAAACTCGTATCTCGAGGTACCACTGTAGTTTGTATTCATCTCCAGGTACTTGATGCTGGCATTTGTTGGGATTAGTGGTTGTTCTACTGGAGTTTTCTCCCCATATAGTTTGTTCCCCTTTTCTTTCTTATTCTCTTTCTTTTCCCTCTTACATTTTTTCCTCCTAATTTCAGTTTTGCACACCTTTCTTTTTCTTTCTTTTTTTTTCTCTCATCTTATTTCTCTTCTATCCCCTAATTTGCCTCTCTCTGGTGGTCACCTTTATCTGTGGTTATTGATACCATGAATATATTTCTGTTCAGTGCCTTGTGTGTTATACCTGGTTGTGTTGTATTCTGTGCCTTTAAATCAATGTAGAAGAGAGAGAACAACATAACCAGACACCTGCAGAAGAGAGACCATGTGGAGACAAAGAAATAGCCCGCATATGAAAGAAAAGCAGGTATCACCAGAAAAGGAAGTAAACAAAATGGAGGCAAGCAATCTGCCAGAGAAAGAATTCAGAGCAATGGTCATAAGGTGGCTGAAAAGAATGACAGACAAATTTGACAACATGAATAAGCACCAAGAGGAAATGAAGAAGAACCAAGGAGAAATGAAAAATGGCATTGCTGCTATAAAGAACTCAATAGAAAGCATCAAAAGTAGATTAGAAGAAGCAGAGGACCTCATCAGTGAGTTAGAAGACAAGGTATGAAAAAATACCCAAGTAGAGCAGCTTCTAGGAAAAAAATATTAAAAAGCAGGAGAAGAGCCTAAGGGAACTTTGGGACAACATGAAACAAAACAACATCCACAAATTAGGGATTCCAGAAGGAAAGGAAATAGAGCAAAAAATAGAAAACCTGTTTGAAGAAATAAAGACAGAAAACTTTCCTGATGTAGGGAAGAAAAACACCACACAAATCTAAGAAGGTCACAGAGTCCCAAACAAAAGGAACCTCAGAAGACCAATGGCAAGGAACACCAATGACAAAGTAAGAATCTTAAAAGTGGCCAGAGAGAGACAGAAAGTTACCTTCAAAGGAATCCCCATCAGACTAGAGACTGATTTCTCAACCCAAACTCATCAGGCCAGAAGAGAATTGAAAGAAATATACAAAGTCATGCAAAGGAAGGGTCTGAATCCAAGAATATTGTACCCAGCAAGTCTATCAATAAAAATTAAAGGTGAAATCAGGAGCTTCATAGACAAAAAAGAACTAAGGGACTTTATTACCACCAAACCAGCAATGCAAGAAATGCTAAAGGGTCTTCTGGGAAAAAAAAAGAAAAGAAAAGAAAAAAGAAAGAAATAGGAAGTGAAGAAGGAACACAGAGGCAAAGAGTAAAAAAGGCGACAAACAAGTACCTATCAATATAACTTTAAATGTAAATGGATTAAATGTCCCAATCAAAAGATATAGGTAATAGATTGGATAAGACAACATGATCCAGGAGAATCCAAGATTGCGGCATACGTAAACACCTACACTGCTGCCTCACACAACAATTTCAAAACTACAACTAAAAGACAGAACGGACATCATCCAGAACCACAGGAAAGCTGGCTGAGTGGAAATTCTACAACTAGAGGGAAAGAGAAGGGCTCACGGAGACCCAGAGGAACTGCAAAAAGCTGAGGTACGGAGACACGCGCGAGGAGAGAGCGGGTGCCGGAGTACCTGGCTGGCTTTCTCTGGCGGGAGGGAAACGGAGACTCCCAATGTCATTGAACCCCTTATCTTACGACACTAAACCCCAGATCCAGCTGCAACTCATACGGGGGGAATTTGGACTATGAAAAGGTAGAGGTGCACGGAAATTTAGGGCAGTCGCAAAAGATCAGAGGGCTGGTGGCGTCGCGCACGGCACTGCGCGGAGGACAGATTGGTGATTGTACCGCTGGCTTTTGCGAGTGAGCGGGAGACAGACCCTCTCAACTGTGCCACTTCTGACTCCACTAAGCCCCTGTTTCGGGAGAAACCCTGGAGACTTAGACTCTTGTGGTCCTGGTGCGCAGGGAAGCTGGAAAGGCAGCAGTTAGAGGCACTGTGGGTGCGTGCACACAAGGACCGCTCCAGGGATTACACAGTCACGTAAGACTCAGGGGCCGTGGAGGGCGGGGCCGACTGGAAGGCAAGGCGGTCCCTTAAGCCCTGAGACTCCACCCATCCCAAGCTCAACAGAGGCTTCTTCGGTTTTGCAAGTCTGGTATTATAAGGCTGAATTCAACAAAGAAGTTTCCCCGGGATAGTGAAAATGCCGAGAGAAGGGAAGGGATCACAAACAAAAGAAATGGAGGGGAAAAAATGACTGGATATAGAGTTCAAAACCACGCTTACAAGGTTTTTCAAGAATATGCTAGAAAAGTTGGATGAACTTAGCGAGAGCCAAGAGGAGATGAAAAAGGGACCAACTAGAGATGCAAAAGAGCCAACTAGAGATGGTAAAGGTCCAACTAAAGATGAAAAAGGACCAAGTAGAAATTAAACATACACTGACTGAAATAAAAAATATAATACAGAGTCCTAACAGCAGACTAGAGAAAGGCAAGAATCAAGTAAAAAATTTGAAATATAAAGAAGCAGAAAACACTCAACTGGAGAAGCAAGAAGAGAAAAGAATCCAAAAATGTGAAGATAATGTAAGGAGACTCTGGGACAGCTTCAAACGTACCAACATCAGAATTGTGGGAGTGCCAGAAGAGAGAGAGCAAGATACTGAAAACCTATTTAAAGAAATAATGACTGAAAACTTCCCACATCTGGTGAAAGAAATAGACTTACACGTCCAGGAAGCACACAGAACCCCATATAAAAGGAATCCAAAGAGGACCACATCAAGACACATCATAATTAAAATACCAAGAGCTAAAGACAAAGAGAGAATATTAAAAGCAGCAAGAGAAAAACAGTTTATTACCTACAAGAGAGCACCCATACGACTGTCAGCTGATTTCTCAACAGAACTGATGCAGGCCAGATGGGAGTGGCAAGAAATATTCAACGTGATGAATAGCAAGAACCTACCACCAAGAATAATCTATCCATCAAAGCTATCATTCAGAATTGAAGGGCAGATAAATAGCTTCACAGAGAAGAAAAAGCTAAAGGAGTTCATCAACTCCAAACCAGTATTATATGAAATGCTGAAAGGTACTCTTTTAAAAGAGGAAAAAGAAAAAGGTAAAAGCCAAAAAATTATGAACAACAAATACATATCTATCAACAAGTGAATCTAAAAATTAAGTGAATTAAAAATTTGATCAACAGAATAAACTGGCGAATATACTAGAATCAGGAGCACAGAAATGGAGTAGACTGATAATTCTCAGGGGAAAAGGGGTGAGGGGTGTACAGGGAGAGACTGGACAAAAATCATACACCTATGGATGAGATCAATGGGAGGGAGGGAAGGTTGGGAGCTGGGTGGAGGGGTGCTATGGAGGGGAAAAAAGAGAAACAAATGTAATAATCTGAATAATAAAGATATAATTAAAAAAAGAAAAAAGAAAAAAAAAGAAAATATGATCCATATATCTGCTGTCTGCAAGAAACCCACCTCAGGAAAAGAGATGCACACAGATTGAGGGTTTAGGGATGGAAGATGGTATTTCAGGCAAATGGAAATGAAAAGACAGCTGGGGTTGCAATACTTATATCTGACAAATTAGATCTCAAAATGAAGGTCATAAAAAGAGAAAAGGAAGGCCACTTCATAATACTAAAGGGAGCAATCTAACAAGAAGATATAACTCTGATAAACATATATGTACCCAATACGGGAGCACCCAAATACATAAAAATACTTCTGGAGGATATCAAGGGAGATATTGACAGCAACACAATCATAGTAGGAGATTTTAATACCTCGCTATCACCATTGGAAAAATCCTCTAAACAAAAAAATCAGCAAAGAAACATCAATCCTATAGGACTCACTAGACCAGATATAATTAATTGACATCTTCAAAATATTTCACTCCAAACCCCAGAATATATATTCTTCTCAAGTGCACATGGGTCATTTTCAAAAATAGACCATATATTGGGTCATAGGCAAAGTCTGTTCAAATTCAAGAAGATAGAAATCATATCAAGAATCTTCTCAGATCATAGTGGTGTAAAACTGGAAATCAACTATAATAAAAACAATTCAAAAATCAAGCACATGGAGACTAAATAGCATGTGATTAAACAATGATTGAGTTACCAGTGAGATCAAGGAAGAAATAACTATCATCATGGCAACAAATGACAATGAAAACACAACAATTCAAAATCTATGGGTCACAGTGAAAGCAGTCTTGAGAGGGGAGTTCACAAGCTCTACAAACCTACTGCACAAAATAAGATACAATGATAATAAATTACCTAACCCCACAACTCAAAGTGTTAGAAAGAGAGCAATAGGAAAAGCCCAGTATAAGCAGGAAAGAAATAATAAAGAAATAATAAAAGAGATAAACAACATAGAGACCAAAAAGACAATACAAAAGATCAACAAAACCAAGAGCTAGCTCTTTGAAAGGATAAACAAGATTGATGACCCCCTAGCCAGGCTCACCAAGAAGCAAAGAGACAGGACCAAAATAAACAAAATCAGAAATGAAAGAGGAGAAATAACAACAGACCCTACTAAAATACAAAGGATTGTTAAAAAATACTGTGAACAACTAAACAGGACAACCCAGAGGAAATGGACATATTCCTAGAAATACAACCTCCCAAAAATCAATCAGAAAGAATCTAAACACCTTAATAGGCCAATAACTATGGAAGAAATTGAAGCAGTAATCAAAAAGCTTCCAGCAAACAAAAGCCTGGGGCAGATGGCTTCACGGGGGAGTTTTACCAAACATTCAAGGTAGAACCAAAACCTATCTTCCTCAGACTATTCAAAAAAAAAAATCAAGAGGAAGGAACACTTCTAAACTCCTACTATGAAGCTAGCATCACCTTAATACCAAAACCAGATAAAGACAACACAATGAAAGAGAATTACAGGCCAATATCTCTCATGAACATACATGACAAAATCCTCAACAAATTTCTAGCAAATCGGATCCAGCAGTGCATCAGAAAGATCACACATCATGATCAAGTAGGATTTATCCCAGGGATGCAAGCATGGTACAATATCCGCAAATCAATGAATGTGATACATCACTTAAACAAATTGAGAGATAAAAATCACATAGTTGTATCAATTGATGCAGAAAAAGCATTTGACAAAATCCAACACCCTTTCTTGATAAAAATTCTCAGGAAGGCGGGAATAGAAAGATCATACCTGAACATCATAAAAGCCATATATGATAAACCCACAGCTAACATCATACTCATTGGGCAAAGACTGAAACCATTTCCCCTAAGAACATGAACAAGACAGGGATGTCCACTCTCACCACTCCTGTTCAACATAGTACTTGAAGTATTAGCTATTGCAATTAGACAAGAAGAAGAAATAAAAGGCATCCAAATTGGAAAAGAAGAACTAAAGCTGTCCTTATTTGCAGATGACCTGATATTGTACATTAATAACCTGAAAAACTCCATAAAAAATTATTAGTCTTCATAAATGAATTCGGCAATGTAGCAGGAAACAAAATTAACATCATGAAATCTATGGCACATCTATATACCAATAGTGAACTTACAGAAAGAGAGACTAAGAAAGCAATCCCATTTATGATCATACCAAAAAAATTAAGATACCTAGGAATAAACTTAACTAAGGAGGTAAAAGACCTGTATATGGAAAACTACAGGACACTGTAAAAAGAGATAGAGGAAGACATGAACAGATGGAAGAACATATCCTGTTCATGGACTGGTAGAATCAACATCATTAAAATGTTCATACTACCCAAAGCAACCTATAGATTCAATGCACTCCCCATTAAAATACCAATGGCATATTTCACAGACCTAGAAAGGACTCTCCAAAAATTCATCTGGAATAAAAAAAGAGCCCGAATAGCCACAGCAAGCCTGAGAAAGAAGAACGAAGTAGGTGTATCTTAATAGCAGATTTCAAACTATAACACAAAGCCATTGTTTTCAAAACAGCCTGGTACTGTCATAAGAACAGACATATAGAACAATGAAATAGAACATAGAACCCAGATATTGACCCGAACTACTCTTCTCAATTAATATTTGACAAAGAGGCATCAACATACAATGGAATCAAGATAGTCTCTTCAAAAAATGGTGCTCAGAAAATTGGACAGATACATGCAAATAATGAAACTAGACCACCATCTTACACCATACACAAACAAAAAACTCAAAATGGATAAAGGACTTAAACATAAGAAGGGAAACCATAAAAATATTAGAGGAATCCACAGGCAGAGAAATCTCAGATATATGCCAAAGCAACTTCTTCACTGATATCGCTCCTAGGGCAATGGAAGCTATAAAGAAAATAAACTAATGGAACTACATCAAAATGTAGTTCACAGTAAAAGAAACTATCAATCCAACAAGATAGTCCACAGTATGGAAAAACATATTTGCAAATGTTATCATTGATAAAAATGTAATCTCCAACATCGACAGGCAACTGATACAACTTAATAAAAGGAAGATAAATGATCCAATAAAAAAATGGACCTAAATAGTATCTTTTTAAAGGAAGAGAGAAGGAAGTCCAAGAGACATTTGAAAACACGCTCAAAGTCACTAATTTTCTGAGAGATGCAAATCAAAATGACAATATGGTACCATCTCAGACCTGTCAAAATTGTTATTGTCAACAACTCAACGAATGATAAGTGCTGGTGAGGATGTGGAGAAAAAGGAACCCTCATGCACTGCTGGTGGGAATGTAGACTGGTGCAGCCACTGTGGAGAGCAGTATGGAGTTTCCTCAAAAAGCTAAAAATGGAACTTCCATTTGACCCAGTAATACCATGTCTAGGAGTATATCCCAAGAAAGTAGAAACACCCATCAGAAAGGATACATGCACCCCTATATTCACAGCAACACGATTCACCGTAGCTAAGATTTGGAAACAGCCTAAATGGCCACGAGCAGATGAGTGGATTAGAAAACTATGGTACATCTACACAATGGAATACTATGCTGCTATAAAAAAGAAGGAACTTTTACCATTTGCAGTAGCATGGATGGAACTGGAGAGCATTATGCTAAGTGAAATAAGCCAGGCAATGAAAGAAAAATACCATACAATCTCACTCATTTATGGAAAATAAAGAACATTATATCCCGATGAACAAAAAGATAGATACAGAGGCAGTGAAGCACCAGACTGTCAAATTATAGTGGGAAAGCTGGGGAGTGTTGGGAAGGAGGGGAAAGAGATCAACCGAAGGACTTGTATGCATGCATATAAGCACACCAATGGATACAAGACACTGGGTTGTGGGTGGGATGAGGGCATATGACAGGGGGCAGGGGAAGCTTGGGGAAGGTCAATGGGGGAAAAAAGGTGATATATGTACTACTATATGTAATACTTTCAACAATAAAAAATAAAATTAAAAAAATAAATAAATAAAGATATGGCAAAACACACACACACACACAACACATAAACACACACACAGAGACCACATGTTAGGGCATAAAACAAGTCTATTCAAATTCAGTAAGATTGATACACAAATTGAAGAGTATTGATGTAATACCAAGCATCCTCTAGGATCACAATGGCATGAAGATAGAAATCAACTACAATAAAAAATTGAAAAACATTCAATACATGAAGGCTAAATGGCCTTTTATTAAGCAATGAATGGGTTACCAAAGAGATCAAACAAGAAATTAAAAACTTTCTGGAAACAAATGAAAGTGAATACACAATGTCCCTAAAACCTATGGGACATTGCAAAAGCATTCCTGAGAGGGAAGTTCACAGAACTATGCCCCTACCTAAAAAACAAAAACAAAACAAAACAAAAACCCCACAACAACAAGAAAAAAGCCTAATAAACTATTTAATCCTACAACTAAATGAATTAGAAAGAGAATAGCAAAAAAAAAAAGCACAGAGGAAGTAGGAGGAAGGAAATAATAAAGACCAGAGCAGAAATAAATGACATGGAGACTAAAAAACAGTACAAAAGATAAAAAATTCAGGAGCTGGTTCTTTGAAAAGATAAATAAGATTGATGAACACCTAGCCGAACTCATCAAAAAACAAAGAGAAAGAACCCAAATACAGTGGTACCTTGAGATACGAGTTTAATTCGTTCCATAACCTTGAGGCGTGGGAAACTATGAGACGCTCGAGTCGAGGTAAACTGGTGGGTCGTGTGCAGCCGGCCGATCCGCGCGATTACTCCTATCTCAAATGTTGCTCGTATTTCAAAGCAAAAATCACTTGCTTGACGGCTCGTATCTCAAAAATCTCGTATGTTAGGGCACTCCTATGTCGAGGTACCACTGTAAATAAAATCAGAAATGAAAAAGACATAACAATGGACACCACAGAAATACAAAGGATTGTAAACAAATACTATGAAAAACTATATGCCAACAAATTGGACAATGTGGGTGAAATGGACAAATTCCTAGAAACATAGAAACTTCTTAAACTCAATCAGGAAGAATCAGAAAACCTGAAAAGGGCTATAACAACTGGTGAAATTGAAATAGTAATTTAAAAACTTTCAGCAAAAAAAATCCTGGACTGGATGGCTTTATAGGTGAATTTTAGCAAACATTAAAAGAAGAACTAACACATACCCTCCTCCAAACTATTCCAAATAATCAAAGAGGAATTCCAAGCTCTTTCTATGAAGTTAGCATTATTGCAATTCCAAAACCAGATAAAGACACTACAAAGAAAGAAAATTACAGGCCAATATCCTTGATGAACACAGATGCTACTCTCTTCAACAAAATATTAGTAAATTGGAGCCAGTAATATCTTAAAAAGACCATACACCATTACGAAGTGGGGTTTATCCCAGGAATGCAAGGCTGGTACAATATTCACTTATCAATAAATATATTGCATAAACAAATTGAAAGATAAATACACATAATCTTCTCAATAGATGCAGAAAAAGCACTAGATAAAATCCAGCACCTTTTTTTTTTTGTAAAATAAAAACTCTCAGAAAAATGGAAATAGAGGGATCATGCCTCAACAATCTAAAGGCCATAAATGAGAAACCTACAGCCAACATAATACTCAATGGGCAAAAACTAAAAGCATTTCCCTTAAGAACAAGTACAAGACAAGGGTTCCTCTTTAACCACTCTTATCCCACATAGTACTGGAAGTCCTAGTCACAGTGATCAGACAAGAAGAAGAAATAAAAGGCATCCAAATTGGAAAGGAGGAAGTAAAACTCATTATTCACAGATGACATGATATTGTAAATAGAAAACATCAAAGATTCCACTAGTAAACTATCAGACTTACTAAATGAATTCAGCAAGGTAGCATGATACAAAATCAACAGCCAGAAATTGATGGCATTTTTATACACCAATAATGAATTCTCAGAAAGAGAAACTAAAAAAGCAATCCCATTTACCATTGCAACAAAAAGATAAGATACCTAGGAATAAACTAACCAAGGAGGCAAAAGAACTATACTTGGAAAACTATAGGATATTAAAAAAAAAAAGTAAGTGTATACCATATTCATGGATTGGAAGAATTAAATCATTAAAATATCTATACTCCCCAAAGTAATCTATAGATTCAAAGAAATCTCTATTAAAATATCAATGGCATACTCCTCAGAGCTAGAACAAACACTCCAAAAATCTATATAGAACCATACAAGATGCCGAATAGCTGCAGCAATCTTGAGAATGAAGAATGAAGTATGAGGGATCACAATACCAGATATCAAACTATACTACAAAGCCATTATAACTCAAACAGCCTGGTACTGACACAAGAACAGGAGTATAGAACAATGGATCAGAACAGAGACCCCAGGAATTGACCCACACCATTAAGGTCAATTAATATTTGACAAAGGAGGCAAAAACATACAATGGAATCAAGGCTCTTCAACAAATGGTGCTGGGAAAACTGGACAAACACATGTAAAAAGATGAAACTAGACTAGATACATCTGATAAGTGGTTAATATCCAAAATATATAAAGTACTCATACAACTCACCAAAAGGAAGATAAGTAACCCAATTAAAAAATGGGCAGAAGACCTGAATAGACATTTCTTCAAAGAGGACATACAAATGGCCAAGAAAAAAAATGCTCAAAGTCACTACCATTAGATAAATGCAAATTAAAAACACAATGAGATATCACCTCACACCTGTTAGAATGGTTATCATAAAAAAATTAAAAAACAACAAGTACTGGTGAGAATGTGGAGAAAAGGGAAGACTAGTTCACTGCTGGTAGAAATGCAGATTGGTGTAGTCACTATAGAGAACAGTATGGAGTTTCCTCAAAATATTAAAAATGGAACTTCCATTTGACCCAGTAATCCCATTTACACCATGTAATACTATGCAGCCATAAAAAAGAGGGATCTATTACCCTTTTGGATACCATGGAAACCATGGATGGACCTGAAAAATATTATGCTACATGAAGTAAGCCAATTTGAGAAAGACAAATATCACATGATCTTACTTATTTGTGAAATCTAATGAACAAAATGAATTGACCAACAAAGTAAGACCCGAAGCATGGACCAGACTGACATACCTCAATGCAGGCTTGGTAGGAAAAGGAGAGATAAACTAAAGAACTTGTATACTTATATGCATAGCCCATGGATGCTGTCTATAGGGTAGTGAAGACCAGGGGGCATGGGTAGGGGTTGGGAAGTTGGAGGCAAAGAGGGGTGGTGGTGGGGGGGCAGGAGGAGTGGGAGATATCTGTAATACAACAGATATCCCAATTTTTATCAACAATAAAAATTATATTTTAAAAAATCGTAATGTGATGTAAACATCATTGACCAGCTGTCTCCTATACACCTCCTTCTAGGGATTGAGCCCGCAACCTGGGTATGTGCCTTGACCAGGAATTGAATTGAGATCTCCAGTTCCTAGGTCAACGCTCAACCATTGAGCTATACCAACTGGACCTTTTGGCACTTTTTAAAATAGAATAATCTATGTTTTAATTCTAATCTGTAGAAAACTTGTTTGATCCATCTTATAAGTACACTTGAAATATATTTGCTGATAAAAACCAACAAAAACTCTTACCAGTTTGGATCAGTGGATAGCAAGCATCAGCCTGTGGATTGAAAGGACCCAGGTTCGATTCCAGTCAAGGGCATGTACCTTGGTTGCAGGCACATCCCCAATAGGGAGTGTGCAAGAGGCAGCTGATCGCTGTTTCTCTCTTATCAATGTTTCTAACTCTCTATCCTTCTCCCTTCCTCTCTGTAAAAAATCAATAAAATATATTTGAAAAAAACAAAAAAACCAACATTCTGCTTTTACTTTTTTTAGCATTTATTTTATGCTGAATTTACTCCCAGGCCATAAGTTTTGTTTCTTCAGTTTCACTGGGGTATCTTCTTCTCCGACGAAACTCTGTTTAGAAACAATCTGCTCATTTTTAGTAAGGATCGTCTCAATGTGGCATGAACTCTGTAAATTCTACATTGCATCTTGGGAGTTTTGTTCACCTGAATGTGCTCACTGACCAGAGAATGTGTATCTAAAGCTTAAGTTCAGCATTACTCTGCATTTTTAAGCACATACAGCCAAGATTCAGCACTCTTTTGGGGCCACCAGCCAGCCCTGTGTCCAGCCCCACTATTTTGCCTTAACACATGTACCAACTCCACCATTGTAAGGACAGAATGGCACACATTGCTTCTGTAAAGTGACATCCTTCAGATACCTGGTAGCTTTTCAAATATCCATACCTTGGTGGCCTGGGAAGTTTCTCAAGTGTTCTTAAAGTGAACACAAAGAGTTGAACCTCTTGATTTGCATGATTTTTTGGAGTTTTCTGGGTCAAGCCATTTTTAGAGGTCACCTTTCTTGCTTTACCAAAATTTATAATTTAAGCCACATGTTGTATTACATTAGAACCTAATGATTAGGTAATAAGAAAAGCATACTTGTTTTCATACTTATAAAAATTGATAAATTAATTATTTTAGATCTACATAATTAAATTTATGACTACGCTTAATAATCTAACTTACAGGATGCATTCCATTATATTTTTACAATATTCCTCAAAATACATAATAACGTTTATTCATTTGAATGGAAAAATAAAGTCAGAATTTTTCTGACACAAAGTAAGTTTGTTTCAACTAATTAGTTTGACAATAGAACTTTGACAATTAGGCTATATGGTGGACTTTTCCATAGGATTTGGAGAAAAATATATTTAAGAGTATGATGAGATAAAAGCATTTTATTTAAAAAACTGTACTGAATTTAAAACATTCTAAATTTTCTCTATTCTCTTTCAATATCTAAGATTAATTGTAAGAATAACAGATAGAACTAATAGTCATAAAATATGCTTTTGTATTCTTTTCAGAAATTGAGAAATAAATCACTTTAATGAATCTGTAAACAACTAGAGGCCTGGTGCATGAATTCTTGCATGGGTGGGGTCCTCAGTGTGGTCTGCAGAGATCAGGGCCCAGCTCACACCCCCAGCCTTGCAGCTCCAGCTCATACCCGTAGCCTGGCAGCCCCACCCTGCCTGGCACCCCACCTTGGCCTGGCACGCCTTCTCACCTGTTCCACCATTCTACTTGTAGGGTAATTGATTGGGTTCCCCACCTGGCTCCCTCAGCACCTGGGAACCAGGTGGCAGCCCTGTCCCCTGCTGCTACTGCTGGTTGCTATCTGTAGAGTGACTGGCAGGGCGATTGGGGCCCCACTCACACCTGCCTTGGCCTGGTACTGCCCACTCACCTGCTCCACCATCCCACTGTGATCCCGCTCTTGTCAAAACTCATTTGGGCCAGCACTGCCGCCAACTACCAGCACCTTGTTGCTGATGCCTGCCATGTTCTGTGCTGCCCCTGGTGGTCAGTGAATGTCATAACAAGTGGTTGAACTCCCAGTCTCCTGGTCAAATTCCTGGTCAAACAACCACCCTAGAAGACAATTTGCATATTAGGCTTTTATTATATAGGATTCTTTCAGAAGTCAGATGGTTTCCAATAGTTTGCTTTCAATAAAATAGATATAAAAGAATTTGTCAAGGAATCATAAAAAATAATTTTGGGTAATAAACAACTGAAATTCATATAGCATAAAATTCACCATTTCCAAGTGTACAATTCAATGGCTTTTAATAGAGTCACAGAGTTGTGCAACTACCATGAAAATAAATTTTAGAATATTTTTAACCTCTTGAAAAGAAATCCTGCACATTCTCAGTCAGCATCCCTGGCTACCTTTTCAATTCTTTTCCCCACATTCTACTGGAAACCACAAATCTGTTTTCTATTCCTATGGATTTGCCTATTTTGGATGGAATCTTAAAACATATGATCCTTTGCAAGTGTCTTCTTTTATTTAACATAACATTTTCAAGGTTTATTCATGTTAGAACATGTATCAGTATTTCATTTATTTTTTTTTGGCGAAATATCCTATTGTATGAATATAGTGTAGTCCCTCTTTATTTGTGGTTATACATTTCAAGACCTTCCCAGTGGATGCCTGAAACTTAGATACTAAACATAGTACTGAACCCTATGTTTTTCCTATATGTACATGCAAATCTATAACACAGTTTAATTTGTAAATTAGGCACAGTAAGTGATTAACAATAGCTAATAATAAAATAGAACAAGTATAATTATACACTGTAATAAAAGTTTTGTAAATGTGGTCTCTCTCACAGAATATCTTGTTGTACAGTACTTCCCTTTTCATATTATAGAAACACTTTATGACTTCTCTTTGGCATACCATAGTACTACTATTCTTGAGCCTGGCCAGGGAGTGTACAAGCATGGATACAATGGACAAAGGAATAAATCATGTCCTGAGTGGTATGAAATGTTATCATCCTATTCAGAATGGTGCACAATTTAATAAGTTTTTTAAAATATATTTTATTGATTTTTTACAGAGAGGAAGAGAGAGAGAGAGAAAGCCAGAAACGTCGATGAGAGAGAGACATCGATCAGCTGCCTCCTGCACACCCCACAGTGGAGATGTGCCCGCAAGCATGGTACACGCCCCCGACCGGAATCGAACCTGGGACCTCCCAGTCTGCAAGCCGATGCTCTATCCACTGAGCCAAACCGGTCTCGGCAAGAATGGTGCACAATTTAAAACTTACGAATTATTTATCTCTGAAATTTTTCATTTCAAATTTTCAGACACCAGTTGACCTAGGCTAACAGAAACCTCAAAAAGCAAAACCATGGACAAAGAAGGACTACTGTACAATATTTGATCCATTTATCAGTTGATGGACTTTTGAATCATTTCTATATTTTGGCTATTATGAATAATGCTGCTATGAACATTCTTGTACAAGTTTTTGTATAGATCTAAGTTTTCCTTTCACTTGGACATATATAACTAGAAGTTGAATTACTGGATCATATGGTAATTGTTTAAACATTTAAGGAAATGCCATACTGTCTTTTAGGAGACTGCACCATTTTACGTTCTCACTAGCAGAGTATGAGAGGTTCTAACTTCTCCATAATTTTGCCAAGATTTGTTATTATTTGCCTTTTTTTATCATGGCCATCCTAGAAGTTCTGAAATGTTACATCATTGTGATTTTGATTTGCATTTCCTTGATGGCTAATGATGTTGAGTATCTTTTCATGTACTCAATAAAAGATCTTCAAGTATAAAAATATCCTATATAATAAAAGCCTAATACGCAAATTGATTGAATAGAATGACTGGTCATTATGACATGCACTGATCACCAGGGGGCAGATGCTCAATGCAGGAGCTGTCCCCAGCCCACAGGCCCAGGCCAGCCAAGGCGGGTGCCAGTGGGGGGCTCCCTGGTCACCCTGCCAGTCACTCAGCAGATGGAGGTGATCAGTGGAGGTGGTGGGGTGATTTCTTTTGGGGGGGGGGGCAAGCAAGCAGGCAATGCCAGGCTGGCCATGGTGGATGTCAATGTCTCCCCGCCCCCACCCATCACCTGCCCGTTGCCCTACAGATCAGCCCTGATCACCAGCCAGGCCTAGGCACCCTATCCATGCACAAATTTCATGTATTGGGCCCCTAGTTTACAGTAAATGTTAATATTTACAACCCACTAGAACTCAGACTCTTTAAAATATTTATACTTAAGCCCTGACTGGTTTGGCTCAGTGGATAGAGTGTCACCATGTGGACTGAAGGGTCTCAGGTTCGATTCCAGTCAAGCGCATGTACCTTGGTTGCAGGCACATCCCCAGTAGGGGGTGTGCAGAAGGCAGCTAATCGATGTTTTTCTCTCATCGATGTTTCTAACTCTCTATCCCTCTACCTTCCTCTCTATAAAAAAAATCAATAAAGTTTATTTTTTTTTAAATAAAATACTTATACTTAAATTCTCCAAAATTCTTTACTATATAAACAAAGAATATGATAGCCAAATTTTCTAGCAAGCTACTTCTGTTCTTGATCCCTACCCAAATGTCCTTTCTATAGATGGGAGAGTGGGGTTAAACATTTTTAATTCCTTAGAGCAGGCAGGAGTTTTCAACTTGAGCTTCTGATAGTTTTATGCTTTCTGAAATTGCATACTAGGTTTTTGTCTTAGATACTAATTACTCTCACCTCTACCATCATCTGTCTGTTGTATGTGTTCTCCCAAGAGTTTTCCCAACCCAGGATTTAGGGCAAGGTATAAATTTCAGTCTTTCCTTTATACTATAATGGAATAGAGCCAAACAAATTTGAATCTCTTTTTCTTTTTATTCATTCATTCAAGAAATACAGTGTACCTCCTAACATTCCAGGTACTATTCTAGGGGCTAGAAATATAATAATGAACAGTCATACAATATCCTTTCTCTCTTGGTGTTTTTCTTGTAGTAGAGGAAAAGTATGAAATAAATAAGAAACAAGCAAGGTTATTTTGGGCAGAAGTACTGTGAGGGAGATAAAACAGGGTGATAGGACAGTGTTATGAACAAATGGAGTACTGTATGAGGTCAGCGGTAGAGAGAAGAATATGAAGTGTAAACCTTGAAGAGAAGAAAAAAAGGCATCTACTAAGAAGGGCTCCTGGTGGCTAACTAGGGTCACTTCTGCACAGGGCCCTCTCATGCAAATTGTACTTCACAGAGAATTCTGCACTGAACTGCCTACCTGCACTATGTTTCTGCTATCTAAGTCATCATTATAGAGGAGTTCCTAGAACCCTATTTCAGCCAATAGGACTGAAGCTTTCCCCATTCAATGGGAGCTTCATAGTTCTGACAAACCAGAGTGGATCTATTCCGATGAATCAAGACAGTGATTTTTGGACCAATCAAACTGTAAGGATTTGGAGTCCTCATTTGCTTAAGAACAGACCAATCAGAGACTAGCTAATATTAGCCAGTTCCCCTATGGCTCTGAGCTTTTCCACTGAAAATGGAAGACTTGTCTCTCCCTGGCTAAGATAAAACACTAAAGATGCCTTTCTAGAACAGAGCGAAGCAGGCCCATGCAGGGCAGACCACTGAGGAGCAGAAAAGAGATGTCTATCTGGGGCAACTTTACAGCTGTGCTGTTTTCATCCATCTTGTTTAACAATTGAGTTGTTCTGCAGAGTGCTGTTTTCACAGCCATGTCCTATCACAATTAAGCTATTTTCCCCTGCATAAATTTTTCTTCTTCACCACACATCAAATTAGGAATTCCTGTTGGTGTTGAACTGTAGGAATTCCTGGTGGTGTCCTTGGTGGTACCAAGGACAATTGGTTAATAGGAGTCAGGAGCATATAGATGGTATTTAAAACCAAGGTGGTAGGCTCAAAAATGGCCCCCCACGTACGCCTGTGTCCTAACCCCTAAACCTTAAAGGACCTATTGTGCATGAAGGTACTTGAAATATATAAGCCTGACAACAACCACCCAAGATAGATGTAGCATCCTCTGCTTAATAGATGAGAAACCTGAGGCTTAGAGAAGGGGGGTGCTTTGTTTTTATAAATACAATTAAATTTTATTTAAAAAATAAAATGCTTTTATTTCTCAAAGTGGAAAATACCTCAAGGCCTTAGATAATTTCTGCAAAGACTGGAGGTGGTAAAGAGTTGCACCGTGCTTTGAGAGAGGTTCTGTTTGAGACAGGTCAGTAAACCAGGCCAAGAGGAATAGGGAAACTGAGACATAGTTAAACAGCAGTTTGCAGCCATATAGTAAATCCTATCTTCCCTAAACCAAGGATACTTAAGAGTAAATGGTTTGTACCTCACCCCAATCAGAGAGTAAATAGCTTAAACCCTTCTACTGAGGGAAACAGCTGAAATCTAAATAGCGCCATTTGCCAACTACACCCAAGGACAGATCAAGTTAAGAGAATAAACCTAATTTTGAGACATTAGCATAAAACAGATGAACATTCTAATGAGGTACTCCTCTCAATGCCCAGCCTTTAAAATCCCTCCAAAGGAAGATACCAGCGCTCCCTCTTCCTCCAGGAGCATGTCCTCAGTAGTTTGTCCCAGACAAACCCCCTGAACCTTTCCCCAAGTCCCCTATTTCTCTGACTTCTTAGTGAGCCAAAGTAGACCAGCCTAGGCTCATTTCCCCAGCCCTTTGAGTCATAGTCCCCAACTTTAATATATATCCTATAAAATTCACCTGGATTCCTGTTGTGAATTTTTTTCTGCACCAAGAACCCACACACTACCAGCTGGACTTAGGCAAACCTGGTCAGGGCCAGGTCCCCTTTCTGGTAGCATAATCACAATAACTCCATTGTCTCTGGAGCAAGCTAGAAAGGCTGGATTGCTAAGGAATGGAAAGGAGTCAGAACCAGGAGCAGTGGGGCCTGGGGTCAAATTTGGGGCGGGGGTTGGGGGGTAGGGGGTGTGAGGGGACTAGAGCCCTAACTTGGGAGCTAAAATAATCATAGGCTAGTAATCACCTATATAGTTCCTTGACACTAATACGATCTCTAACCTCTCTCAAAAACACTTACATGAGTCTCTTCTTTTCTCACCCCTAGAGTTCACTATTAGAGGCAGCGGCCTGAACCAAGGGCATAGGATAGCCTTTTCAGTTCCAGCTGTCCATCAGTTCCCTGCATTTAAAGGTCAGTTCTGGTCGCAACTTGGCCAATGGCCAGGGAGGTTATGGAGCTCCCCAGGCCAGGAGCGCAGAAAAGTGGGCAATAGGTCACTTAAAGCCACGGGAGAGAAGGCTTCAAGAACTACAACTGCCAGGAGCCCATGCAGTGTCACCCGGTGGCCTGGGCCCAGTGCAAGTTGAGAGAGGTCAGCCGACTCCCGCCTTACTTTAGGAAAGCCGCTCCGGACAAGTAACCTATGCGCATGCTTAATCACGTCGAAACTACTTTTTTCCCCTCCAGCGGGCTTCTTTTTCCGGCCTCGCCCGGGCGCACTTTTCCTCTCCCCACTCTCCGACCTCTTTAGAAGAATTTTGGGGCGGAGGGGGCAGGCTTCTGGCAAGCGCGTTCCCCGGGGTGTGGACATGCGCATTCACGGAGATTAAGGAAGGCGGGGACTAAATTCTGGGTGTGGACGTTGGCTAGGATCGGAGGAAACCTCAGAGAACAGAATGCGCATGCGTTCTGGGGAAATGTGCAGCGAGGGTTTGTGAATTGCAGAGGGGCGGGGCGGGGCGGGGCGGGCGGGCGGAAATGGGCAAGCGGGCGGACGCACGCGCATTGGGCGTCAATGCCCCGCCCCTTTGAAGGTTTCCTCCCCCCTTCGTCCTCCTTCACCGCCCTCCGGAAGTGCACCGTCCACCCTGGGCCGGATCAGCGGCCACACCCTGCGGCAGGCCCCGCCCTTTCCCGGCTCCGCCCTCAGCCCTCCGCCCCCTGCGCTGGTGGCGGCGTTGGGTTGCTGCGCTGGTCCTGGCGATTTCGAGGCTCCAACCGGGAGCGCAGAGTCGTTCCCTGAGGCGGCGGCAAGGCTATGATCGCGGGTCACCGGCGTCCCGCTTGGACCAACCAGAGTCCTTGTTTCAGCGTGTGCCTCTGGCCGACCGATTTCCTCAACCCCGTCCCACTGCGCGTTTGGCAGCTGCGCTCCCGGCGCGCCCCCTCCTCTGATGGCGGCGGAGATCCAGCCCAAGCCCCTGACCCGCAAGCCGATCCTGCTGCAGCGGGTCGAGGGGTCCCAGGAGGTGGTGAATATGGCCGTAATCGTTCCCAAGGAGGAGGGCGTCATCAGCGTCTCGGAGGACAGGTACGGATCTCTGCCCTGCGGCCGCGAGAAGGGGCGGGACAGGTCGGCGGTCCCCTACCCGCTCTGGGGGCTGTAGCTCATAGTCGGCACGAGTGTGGACATGCTCCCTCAAGTGTTTATTATTATGCGCATCCTGGTGTGGCCGGTGTTCGCTGCGCGCCGCCGCTGCGTGGCTCGGGGAAGCGGAGCTAGGACAGGGGCGTGATCGCTGGGCTTCCCTGGGGCCGTCCGACGCCGGCCAGCGCCAGGGTGGCCCTTGGACTAACGGTATGCGGGCCACTGGACCTTGGTCCAGCTCTGAGGACAGGAGGGGGAGAGGAAGGAGCCGCCGGACCCTGCGGCTGTGTGCGTGAGGAGGATGCCCCCAGCTGTCTCTGCGAAAATAACTGAGGGTTTTTGAGTGCTCTGGTACAGTTCTTAGGGTTCCAAACCGAGATAGCAAATGCCACTCTTCTCCCAGACACTCCCATCCAATCCACATCTCCTAGACATCTTAAAGTGAAATCAATGAGCATTGCAAAGTTGTGAAAAGAGTAACTTTGGGCTTCCGGCCAAAGGAAAAGTGCCTGTCCAAAGAAGCGCCTTCTCTCCTTTGCCTTCCTTTTCAGAATTTGCAAGGGGCCAGTGCTGCAAATAGCTCTTGAGTTCCTTCCCTTTGTTTGCTTCCTTTCTTTTTTTGCTTTAATTTTGCTTAATTTGCAGAAGTGGAGCCATTTGTTCTGCCTTTAATATTCTCCCTTATTTGTCATTTAAAAGGGTTTTTTTATTTAATTTAATGTCCGTTAATATGCAGATATTATGTTGACGAAGCTAATATTCATAGGAATGCTGCTTGAATCTAGTAGTTATGGTCTATCTGGAATTGTTTTGATTATATCAACTAGCATTCTAAAAAGTTTTAACACTGTAGAGGTATATGACAAGGGGCTTTAACATTAAAACAGTAGGTTTTCTTAATATAAGTTCAAATTATGCTGAGGTAGAGGGTACCCTAAAATTGTAGGCAGAGATAAAACAACAAAGTGTTCATTACTGTCTTTATAGTCTCTTATAGTCATTTCAGCACTTTACAGTGTAGCCACAAAAAACTTTCCTGTTAGGTCTATTCATATCATAGGTTCTTCAGTATAACCAGGATCAGTGTGTTGTGCTTGTTTACTGCATATTGCAAACAAATGGCCAAATGAATTTCTGTGCAGATCCAATAGAAAAGATTGTAAACATATGTCAATTGCAAGCAGTGTGCAATAAACAGAATGAGTTCATGGCTGAAATGGAATACATTGATGTAGAAACCTTTTGAATCCACAAAGAAGTCTATGAGTGTTTAATTTTTCAATAGAGGCACAATTCTATTAAAGTGATTGCTTCTGGACCTAGAACGTATTTTGTTACAGAATTGTTTCTAAAGGAATATAGGATAGACATCGTTTTTCTTCAGTCTGTAACTGCTAGAGATGAAACTGTCAACCTGACTGCTGTTAGGAAATTTGTAAGGAAGTTGGCTGAATCAAGTAAAAGGAGAAACGTAGTTAAACCTAAGTTCCTTTAATATTAGTTTTGAAACTTTTTGTTTTGGTTGATGGTTTGGGAGTAGAGGTTAGGCTTTGAGTATTGTTGTTGTTGTTGTGTTGTTTTTTTTTTAACTTCAGAAGGATCTTAGAGGTTATTTGCTCTTAAAAACTTATTTTACATAGGAGAAAATTTAGGCCAGAGAATTTACCTGCCCAAATTCATGTAGCTGGTGGTAGAGTCAAGCCTAGCTCCTAAGTCAATCCGATTCACGTATCAGTGTGTTTATCTTGAAGGAAACAGCTTTAGTGGGGTGCATTCAAAGTATTTGGAGAAGCTGAAGTGTCATATGTGAAAGAAACTTAAAGATAAATTTCATTTGATTATAGAACAAAAGCAATGTGATTTTTAGCTATATACTGCCTTAATTTTCACTTTCCTAAGTTACAATGTAAGTAATAGAATTTATTATAGAGTTATGGCTAAATATAAAGCCCACGCATAAATCCAGGATTATTATTTATGTATATTTTATTATTACATTTTATTATGTATTTCTGTACTCACACATGAAAATAACTGTTATTTAGAGCCCAGTTTTGATTATGATCTTCATGAAAGGACATTGATCTGTATTCTTGCTTTTCAAAATCTAATATCATTGTCACTAAAGATATGAAGATAGAATATTGATTTTTATCTATCTACAAAGCCATTTTCATTAATTGCTTCAACCAGAAACTAGTTGTTTCATTCCCAAACTGAAAGGTTAAGACCCAGATAATGTCCCATTCCTGAGTGTCAGTGTCCCATAACCCATAAGTTCTTTTGAAACCTTGGTTTCACTTTGACCTCAGACTCCGGTAGCCTTTATCTATACCTTTGAAAACTTAACATTTTTCTATTTTAAATAGTATTATGGGTACTTGTCCTTTATCTTCTCTCTAAGCTCCCTAAGGTGCTATGTGCATATTTTTTTAAAATGAATATTGATTCTTTAATAATCAAAGCTGGAAAAACCAGTTAGTCATTTGGATAAAGAGATAAAATAAAGCTCAATGTCATCCTTAATTCTTTTTTTTTAATATATTTTATTGATATTTTACATAGAGGAAGGGAGAAGGATAGAGAGTTAGAAACATCGATGAGAGAGAGACATCGATCAGCTGCCTCCTGAACACCCCCAATTGGGGATGTGCCCGAAACCAATATACATGCCCTTGACCGGAATTAAACCTGGGACCCTTCAGTCTGCAGGCCGACGTTCTATCCACTGAGCCAAACCGGTTCTGGCTCATCCTTAATTCTTTTTTTGTTGTTTTGTTTTAATATATTTTAATTGATTTTCCACAGAGAGGAAGGGAGAGGGATAGAAAGTTAGAAACATCCATGAGAGAGACATCGATCAGCCGCTTCCTGCACGCCCCCTACTGGGGATGTGCCCGCAACCAATATACATGCCCTTGACCGGAATCGAACCTGGGACCCTTCAGTCTGCGGGCCAACGCACTATCCACTGAGCCAAACCGGTTCTGGCTCATCCTTAATTCTTAATCTGTATTCCAGATGGTACAATTATTTAAAGGTAAAAATTGCATAAAAATGCTAGCAAAAAACATGGATAACTTTGACAACGAATCATGGAGATATTTCTAAGATTGGAAATATTCCCAGAAATCATAAATTTTTTAAAAATAAACTTCACCTCTTAAATATTTTACTTTAAACTTGACTATTTAAAAATTTAATTTTTTTTTAAATGAGAAAAACCTCTAGCTAAAGTCCAAAGACAAATGACAAAGTGAGAGAAAATATTTGCAACATATATGATAAAGATTAGTTTACTTTGTGGCATACATTAATAAATTTTGTATTATTCATAGAAAGGAAATAAAAATGGTTGATAAACTTAACACTAATTAAAGAAGAATAGATTAAATCAACAAGGATACCATGTTTCACCTATCAGATTGGCAAACACTTTTTTAAAAAATTGAATTTATAGACCCTAACTGGTTTGGCTCAGTGGATAGAGCATCGACTTTGTGGACTGAAGGGTCCCAGGTTCGATTCTGGTCAAGGGCATGTACCTTGGTTTCAGGCACATCCCCAGTAGGAGGTGTGCAGAAGGCAGCTGATTGATGTTTCTCTCTCATCGATGTTTCTAACTCTCTATTCTTCTCCCTTCTTCTCTGTAAAAAATCAATAAAATACATTTAAAAAATAAAAAATTGATCTTATTGGGGTAATATGTGTGTCTCATTCATTGTATTATCTTTGTATCTAGTATCCTCTTTGGCACACAGTAGGCCATCAATAAACATTCACTGTCAGTGACTGATAGACTTATATTGTTCCTGAAAACAGAGCATCTTAACTATTGTAGACTTTAAAAAATATATTTTTTTATTGATTTTAAAGAGGAAGGGAGAGGGAGAAAGAGATGGAAACATTAGTGATGAGAGAGAATAATTTGACTGGCTGCCTCCTGCATGTCCCACACTGGGGATGGAGTCCACAATCTAGGCATGTATTCTGATGGGGAATGGAACCAGGACCTCTTGGTTCATAGGTCAATGCTCAACCATTGAGCCACACCAGCTGGGCTATCGTAGACATTTGATTGGCATTTATTGAGTGAATTTTATGACCACTTATAAAGCACTGTGTGGACAGGTATATACACTTGTGGGAAAAAGTTTGGAGTGGGCCGTCTTTAAACTTTGGAAGTCCATGCATTACTTCGTTTATTCCATCAACAAACATGTGGGTTCCTATTGTGTTTCAAGCACATGTGCACATCACATTGGTGAAAATGACAAGGTTCTTTCAGGAAATTTTAGAAGATAATAAAACAACAACCTCTAAGATTCATTATTAAAAAAAGAATTTTCAGATGTAGAAGAGAGGTTGGATTCCATAATTCTTATTCTCTACATTTTACTTTTCTTTATTTTTGGTTGGTTGCTTCCTGTATGCATCCTAACCAGGGACCAAACCTGAAACCTGGGCATGTGCCCTGATTGGGAATTGAACCAGTGACCTTTGAGTGCCTAGGATGGTGCTCAACCAATGAACCACACCAGCAGAGGGTTCTAAAGAAAGGTAAAAATGGTTTCATAGTGGACTGATAATGTTTTAATATGCAGGCTGAAGAGTGGATAAAACTGTACCCTGAATCCACCTTAGCACAGTTAAGGAATGCCTGTTACTTTACTGGATACCAAGAGAAGAAATATAAGATATATAAAACAATCTGACTTAAGAGGTAAATTTCTGTTGCTATCATAGAACCGAGCTTATTCCACTGGCCTTTTCTGAATATCTCTGCTTTGGCTTTAATTGGGTTCTATCTCAGAAGGACAAGCCCAACTTTGATACTTTGGGTTCCTCATTTTCCAACTTCTTTCTGGACTATCTTTTCTGAGTGAATGCCATTTTAACATTACTTGCCATTTTAACATTTCTTGCATAGGAGTTTCTTCCCTGACATCTTGGCTCAAATTTGTTTAAGACTGATGTCTTGTGTGCAGCTTACCACAGGTTCTCTTGTCCAGTGGCAGCTTCTTCTCTAAGTGTAGCAGGCAGGAGACACTTCTGTAGGATCCAGCCCCTCTAGACTTTTATCTTTGTAAATTCTTTATAGGCATATCTTAATACAAGTCAACAATCTTAGCATTCATACAGAGAGTTTTTAGTAACTCTAGATAGTTAGTATTAGACAATTACAGGAAATTGTTCCTTTACCAGGAGTCTATACTCCATGCAATAGGTGAAAAGGGGCTTTTATCTCAATATAAGGAGATGTGCTAAATGAAAACAGTGAAAACATTGTCCTCTGGGGTTGTTCTCTGTTTGTGATGGTTAGAGAGAGGAGCTCTGTTCTAGATGGGTCTTGCAGGATGAATAGTTCATGTGAAAAAACTAGAGTAGAGTAAAGGGCATTCTAGTAGAGAAGAAAGAGAAAACTCGCTTTCATTAGAGGCACTAGAATAGACTGGTTAAGAGTATACTCAGGAGCCAGTATGCTTGAATTCAGAATCCAGCTGTGTCACACTTTGAAGAATCTGGAACATTATTGTCTCCAGATGAATAACTATAATAGCGAAAATTCACAAAATTCTGGGTGAAATAATTTGAAAAAATTTTTTGGATAAAAGGCCCTGAGGAGGTGGTGGTGGGTTATAGGGTAGGATGCTCTGGGGAACTACCTCCTTATATTCTGACTTTATTCGGGACCAATTTATGTAACATAGCTGTACTCTGCAAGCCTGGAAGGAAGGCAGAACCTGCAGGTAAAAGGGAGTGAGTTTTTTTTTGTTGTTGTTTGTTTGTTTTTTACCTCCTATAAAGTGATCTGATCCCTAGTGCTTAGCTCAAAGGAGATAGGCAATATATGTCCATTGAATGAAATTAAACACTGGCTGATTAAGCATCAGTTTGGAATGGGATTCCAAAGCAGAATGCCACAATTAGCCAGGAATTCCCTAACGCAAAAAAAAAATAACTTTCTTGTGCAACTTTAATAAGCAGTCTCTCTCTCTCTCTCTCTCTCTCTCTCTCTCTCTCTCTCTCTCTCTCTCTCGGCAGGGGACATCCTCATTCAAATGTTTCATTTAGTCATTAGTAAAAATTAACTCAGTGGTGTAATAAACTAACAAATAGGACCAAAAAGGGAAAAAAAAAGTCATTTACTTGTCTCCTGGCAGGGAATGCTGCAGTGTGCTGTGTGCCTTTAATTTAAGGATTCTTGGAAAAGAACTGGGACTGGGAGTCTGATTTAGCTGTATATTACATTGACTTTGAACATTTCCTAGGGCATCTCATCATTCTAAGTCTCAGTTTCTTCCTCTAACAAAGGAGGGCATAGTATTTCTTAGCTGTGACTGTCACCAGGATTTGCTCACATAATGACTAGGTAAGTGTAATTTCTCTGTTTCACATCATCCTAAAACCTCAAATGGTGAAAAGTGCACAGAGGGCAAAAGTGGTACGCACTTTGTGAGGCAACTGTAAGATGTATTCCTGAGCCTTGGGATGGCAGCAGTTATTTATTCCTGGATGAAATATTAAAGAGGTATTTGTTTTGTATTGGTACCTGATACCTGGTTGAACTGGATTCACTACATTTCTACTTCTTGATGAATCCTTTCATTTCAAATACTGAGTAGTTTGGCTCTGGGTTGTTTGCAGGCCCCCAAGTAGGGCCTGAGTTGCCTTGAGTAATGCTTTTGAAACTTTTTTGATCACAAATTATAGTGAGAAATGTATTTAGCATTGCTATCCAAGACACATACACACATATATAACTGAAACAAAAGTTATATAAAATGATACCTTTTTTTTTAAACCCTCACCCAAGGATATGTTTTTAATTGATTTGAGAGAGAGAGAGAAAGAGAGAGAGATAAATATAGATCATTGATCTGTTGCCTCCCATATGCATCCCAAGTAGGGATCAAACCCACAACCTAGTATGTGCCCTGACCAAGAATCGAACTTCAAAGCCTCCAGTGAACCTGATGACACTCTATCCAACTGAGCCAATAAAATGCCATCATTTTAGTGGGAGCTGCATTGCTGATATTTTCTGTTCTATTGTAGCCTTTAAGAAATCATGGTTGTAATTCATTCAGTGGATTTCATGACAGGTAATGGGTTGAGAACAATGGTTTTAAATACAGTACATTAGAGCAGTGATTTTCAACCAGTGTGCTGCAAGACTTTTTAAAACATGCCATACCTACTATTTAGTCAGGGGCACTGACCTCTTTTTCCTTAGATTGTCAAGTAAAAAAAATGATATCATCAACCAGCACAATAATGGCAATCTGTGTCAGATTGGCAAAAAATAGAATGTATTTTTGGTGTTCCACAATTTTAATAATTAGTTTATATGCGCCATGAGATGAAACGGGTTAAAAATTGCTGCTTTAGAGAAACTGTTTTCTCTGTTTGTAATTTTAGTGTTCTAAAAAATGGAAATGCAGTTCAACTTAAGGACCTTCACTCCATCCAGTCTGACTTATTCCTCACCTTTCTGTATTCCCACTGGGATCATCATAAAATTGACCTTGTCTTACCAGAAGGATCTAAGTCAGAAGAAAATAAGATAAGCGCCCAGAGTCAGAGAGGTCAGAAAAAAACAGGAGTGCATGTGTTTTGGCTTCCTGTATTTATTTATTACTGAGTTAGGACTCAGAAATGATGTCTCATGTAAGTTATAAATGTCAGTTGTTAACTTCTCTATATAATGATATTTTTTAGTTGGGCAGATTTACCTATAATATGGAGCTGTTTAGGTAATTTAATCATTTCCCATTAGTTATTAAAGGTTTTAAAGATATATTTTTATTGCTTTTTAGAACGAGGGGAAGGGAGAGGGATAGAGAGATAAAAATATAAATGCGAGAAACATTGAAAGGCTGCCTCCTACATGCCCCCTTCTGGAGATTGAGCCTAAAACTTGAGCATTGTGCCCTGACGTGGAATCTAATAAGTAACCTTTTAGTTCACGGGTCAATAATGCTCAAATATCTTAGCCACACCGGCCAGGGTAGTTATTAATTTTCTTTAGCTTTTCAATTTTGGAGGATCAGTTTATATCTCCAGTAATCATAACAGTAATCCTCAGGTATGTTTACATTTTAAATAAAGATAATATAACCATAATAAAAATAATTGCTTATTAATCTCTTAGCACAATAACTAATTGTACTTTTATATTCTTGCCCCCACTTAAAATTGAGCCACCAATTAATCTTTAAACATCATTTTGAGAGGCGGTGTATTTTCCTTTTCCTCAGTATTTACTTACGTATCTAATATTTGTGCTATTATGAACTTGGCCCTGGATTTCCCATCATGAACAAGGCAGCCCTCTCCCAAGGTGCTGATAATGCAGTTGGTACATAGTAATTTATCTGTTGCTTATTTTTGGCTATTTGCATTATTTTCAGTTTTATAAATGTTATAATGAACACTGTTGTGCATGTAGATGTTTTTCCCCCTGATTTTTAGATTATTTCTTTAGGAAAAATTGTAAGAAGATTGCCGAATTGCTTTTAAAAAAATTTGTGGCACATGTAATATTTATAGTGACATATGAGAATATGAGTTTTGCCACATCTGACCAGCCATGGTTATTATTATTTAAAAATTCTTTAGAATTTACTTGATGGTAGCACTTCATTGATATTTAAAATGTATATTTTGATTAACTAGTGAATATTTTCTTATTTAGTTGTTTACTTGTTATTTTTCCTTTTGTGAATTGTTTTTCCTGTCCTTTGCCCATTTACCATTGAATTGTCTTGGCTCTTTGAACAATTTTTTGGTATATACATTCCATACATATAGTAAGGATGTTAACACTACTTCTACAGTGGTACCTCGAGATACGAGTTTAATTCCTTATGTAACCTTGCTCGTATATGAAGTTGCTCGTATCTCAAAGCAAATTTCCCCATTGAAATCAATTGAAATGCCGTTAATCCGTTCCAGCCCCCAAAATGCCACCCCAGTTGTTCTTGTTACGTGTTTTTGAATAAGAAAAATGTATTTATAAATGACAAATATTGTATAAAAACATAATAAAAGAGAATGTAAAGGAATAAACTGGTTTTATAAAGTGTATTTACCTACTCATTACACTCTTAATGCTACACTTTATCCCTAAACTGAATGTAACTTAACTAATCTTCACTGAACTTAATTGGTACTGGTCTTTGCATTTTTGGCCCATTTCAAAAAAAACGTATCCAACGAGGTTTGCCTCTTCCTCCCTTTCAGAATGTTTCTGAAATGGGTCAGGCAAGTTTCATTGAACAGCTCCGATGCACGACCAGTAGCAACTTTTTCGGGGTGTTTCTTTTCCACGAAGTATGACACCCTCTCCCACATTCCTAAGATCTCCTTTATCTCACTTGCAGAGATCTCCTCTACCTCTGGCTTCTCCTCGAAACCAATTTCTTGGAGAACCTCCGCATGTTGCTGAGACTGCAACTCTTATAACTCCTCCATGGTGAGTTCCAGAGAGTGCTCCTCGACGAGCTCATTCACGTCTCTCTCATCCACCTCCAGGCCCATGGATTTTCCCAGAGACACTATCTCCTCCTCCACTGGCACCTCAGGTTCGAATCCTTCGAAGGTCCTTTCGGCTACGGCCTCAGGCCACAGCTTCTTCCATGCAGAGGTCAAAGTCCTCGTTGTAACACCCAGCCAGGCCTGATCAATAATTCCGAGGCATATCACGATGTTAAAGTGGTTCTTCCAGAACTCTCGAAGGGTGAGGTTTGTGTTCTCCGTCACCTCAAAGCAGTGCCGGAACAGGTGCTTGATGTACAGCTTTTTAAAATTTGAAATCACCTCCTGATCCATGGGCTACAGGATAGGAGTGGTGTTGGGAGGTAGGTAGACAACCTTTATAAACTTGAACTCTTCGAGGAGTTCATCTTCAAGGTTCGCTGGGTGAGCAGGAGCATTGTCGAGGACGAGGAGGGCTTGCCGGGTTAGGTTGTTTTCCTGTAGATATTTCTTAACAGAAGGGCCGAAAACCAGGTTTACCCACTCCACAAAGAACTGCCTGGTGTCCCATGCCTTCGGGTTTGCCCTCCACATAACTTGCAGTTTATCTTTTAAAATCTTATGTGACTTAAAGACTCTGGGGTTTTCCGAATGGTATACGAGCAGAGGCTTGATCTTGCAGTCGCCACTCGCATTGGCGCACAGTGCGAGAATTAGCCTATCCTTCATGGGTTTGTGGCCTGGCATCGCCTTCTCCTCTGTCGTTATGTAAATCCTATTCAGCATCTTCCAGAAAAGCCCTGTCTCGTCACAGTTGAAGACTTGCTGGGGGATATATCCTTTGGCTTCTATCAGTTGGGAAAAAGTTTTGAGGTAATCCTCAGCTGCCTTCACATCCGAACTTGCTGCCTCACCATGCCTGATGATGGAGTGAATGCCAGACCTTTTCCTGAAGTTATCAAACCAGCCTCTACTGGCTTTAACTGAGTCTTTCGATGCTTGGTGCGTGGAAGTGCGTGGGGTCTGCTCCAGCAAATCACCGTAAATCGCTCACGCCTTCTCGCATATGATGCCCTGTGTTAATGTATCTCCTTTAAGCTGCTTCTCCGTCACCCACACCATCAGTAGATTCTCCATCTTTTCATGGAGAGAGCTACGGAGCTTAGAAATTATTGTAACGCCCTTAGCTGGCGTTATACCTTTTATCGACTCCTTCTGTTTAAGCACAGTGCATATCGTTGAAGTACTACGCCCGTATTGCCTGGCCAAGTCAGCCACTTGCACACCTTGCTCATATTTTTCTATGATTTCACGCTTTAATTCAATAGACATCATCCTCTTCTGAGCACTGACCTTTCCACTCGCTTTCTTGGGACCCATGGTTATAAAAAGAAATGTGAAAAGTATGTAAATGCACAAAAGATGCTTCGACAACGAGGTAAACAAGCACACTGACTGAGGCGTGGGAAACTATGAGACGCTTGAGTTGCGGTAAACTGGTGGGTCGTGTGCAGCTGGCCAATCTGCAGGATTACTCATATCTCAAATGTTGCTCGTATCTCAAAGCAAAAAAAATCGCTAGCTTGATGGCTCGTATCTCAAAAATCTCGTATGTTAGGGCACAGGTATCTCGAGGTACCACTGTATTAAAATCCAGGTAAAGCCTTATACTCCATTGTTTGCCCCCCCCCTTTTTTTTTTTTACATAGAAAACATTTACTTTTTAATTTAAGCATCTACTCTTTTTAAGTTGAAAATTTTTCATTATATTTTAAAGTAATTCTTTACCCAGAGATTCATTGAATGTTTATTTTTCTTTCATCTTAGTTATGTAATTTGGTGAAAAAACTTGTTGATTTATTTGGACTGTATTTTACTCGATGGTATAAATTGAGAATTCTAATGATTTTTTAAAAATTTACTGTTGAATTATTTCAAAATCATTTATTGAATGGCCCTTATGCTTCGTATTTATTTGTAAAATTACCTTAATCTCAACATTAAATTCTCATAATCAACAGGGCCTACTGTGGGTTCTGTTGTGTTTTGAGGATCTTTGCTTTTTTAAATACTAGTTCCATACTTTTAATTATTCTAGTTAATGAGTTGTTCTTGACTGCTTGCCGTTTTGTGTCTACAATAATAGCCTGAATCTCTCTGGCCAGGTCAGTGAGTTAATGTTAGAGGAATCACTTGACTTCAGATGATTGGCTCTTTCCCACATTTTAGAATTTCAGCGTCTCAATTTCCGTACCTATAAATTAGGAATAATGTTTCTTCCTAGGATTGTTGGGAGGTTTACATGAAATGATATCCCTGCGTTACCTGGCATTGTTCTTAGAGCATATATATGTTTAGTAGAAGGTTTATGTTTTGTTTATGATTATCACTATGCCTTTCAGTAGGCAAGTTTTTTTCTGTTGCTGTGGTTCCATTAAGGACTGTTTTAAAAATCTACCCTGGATACACAAAGGGGCGGAGCTGTTGAATTTTTGTTTATTTGCTTTTGTATAGTTCTGAGACCCTTTAGTTCTCTGAATATATAAGGGTGGGGTTACTCTGTCATGTTTTTACTGCCACTTCTGAAACTTACCCTGTGAGAGCCAGTGGTCAGAAGAGGTATATGGCAAGTGGGTGCTTTGTTCTCTTTTGCAGGCTTTTATCTCTCTCTCCATTTGCCACCTTGTCTTGCAATGGTGTGTTTATTGTCCTCACTTGTTTGCTGGAGTGCCGGACTGTGTCTTCCATAGGGAATATGTTGAGGTAGGGATGAAATTCTAACTAAACTGTGCTCAACTGGGCTTTGTAAACTATCAACTAATGGGCCAAAGTCCCTCTGGAACAGATTTTGTCCATACACAATGTTTTTAGAAGTTTGAGTGAATGGCCAAGGTTTAAAACTCTGGATTTCACATGAAAGTCCATTCTTATATATGTGGAAAAGTGAGGTTAAAGCTGGTGGCAAATACCAGATGGATTTGTTGAGAAAATGGGTCAAAATTTTGAAACAGTTATTTGATATGTACTTTAGCTAGGAGAGTACCACAATTTGAGAATTAAGTAACCAGAAATACGTGGGTTTTTTTTTTAAATCCTTGTCTGAGGAAATTTTTTTTTCATTAATTTTCAGAGACAATGGAAAGGAGGGGGGAAAATAGGAGATAGAGAAAGAGAGAGGGGAGAGAAAGAAAACACCAGTGTTAGAGAGATACATAGTTTGATTGCCTCCCACAACAGTCCCCACCAGAGCTAGGGACCAAACCTGCAACCCGTGCTCTTGATTGGGAATCGAACCTGTGATCCTTCAGTGCCCAGGCCGATGCTCTAACCACTGAACCATGCCAGCCAGGGTGAAACAAGATTTTAAGTTTAAGAAAAAAGTTAGCTACTTGGTAGTTTATTTTCCACAGGGAATAATTAGTTCAGATATCACAGCTGAAGTTTTGAATATTTGAATGCAAAATCTCAGGTAAAGTAGTTAGATACTTATAGTTAGTTACATTTAAAAAATTATTATACTTCTTTTTAAGGTGATAGTGCATGCCTATGTAAAAATCCTGAGAAGAGTTAAGTTCCCTCCCACTTGTGGGTTTCAAGATTTTGTGAAAGGAAAACTGATAGGATTTGCACATGTTCTGACAGTACCCTGATATGGATCTCTATGGGCACTTCTGCTTTAGCAGCTATAAACTTTTATTTGTAGAACTGCTCTGGGGATTAGCATGTGGCTGCTTCTTCTTCCCTCATGTATTTATCATAACACTTCCTCACATGCATTGGAATTTTTTATTTATCTTATGCTGTGCTCTCCTCATCCCTGTTTCTCAAGGCTTCCTGCTCAGGACTTGGAACATAATAGGCAAAACTGGAGTAATAAAATTTTGTGTTATTTGTTAGTTCACAGTGAGGGAGAGGGTCACTGCAAACAACTCGCCTTCTAATAAGGTGTAAAATCCTGATATCTGGGATCTGTGGTTTCTTAAGTTCATGAATATGTACCTGAGACTTTATGATTAATATATGTAAGTGCTTTGGCATTGGACCACTCTAAAGTTAATCAATTAGTCTGGTAAATAGAAATATCAGAGAGTTTGTCAATTCTTGACAGCCTTTTAGAATCACCTGAAGTCATTTATTTGCTTTTCCTGTTTAAATGCCAGATATTGAACTACTAGAAGAATTTGTAAATACACAACCACCATGTTTTCTAAACTTGCATTATGTTTTTTACTATTTTTGCTTTAGAATATCTGGAGCATAGGTTCCCTTGTCGGGGTTTAAGTTAGAGGTGTGATGAGTTAATGATGCTTTCAGTCCTTAGGGTTGCCTGGTAGGGCTAAGAGCAGCTGAAGCCCCAAGACTGTGTGCTTTGGGCTAGGAATACCCCTGACTAGTTACTCAGAGTGCTGTAAAAAGGTGGGGAAGCACTTCTCTAGGGACACTCATGGCTTTTATGTTGTATGTAAAACAACCAAATTATCAAATCTGGCCATATTTTCTCAGTGACATTTTGAGTAAAATATTGAAGGATTTTTTTTTTTTACATTATAATGTGACTTATTTGCCCCAAATTAGTAGAATCATAGAATTGTTCATGGGCTATTGTCAAGCAGTGTCATCTGGTAGAAAGAGTATGAGAGAGGGAATTGTAGGACCTACATTAAAACCATGCTTTTATCACTTAATCTTCCTATGAAAATTATTTGTAAAGCAGTTAGAGGTCACAGACTCACATGGCCATGAGCACCAGAAGAAAGCAGCATGCTTTGAGAATAATAATTTACAACTGAGTGGGGTATCAGTGTCAGTAGTATAAGAGGGAATAATGGGGATTGTAGCAAACTAGTGTTTGCCTAATGGAAGAGAATAGCTGCTTCTCAACTCTTCACTGGATTTTTCAATAACTACTAGAAATCCAGATTTTCATGTGAAGCCACTTAATTTTTAGACTTAATGCAAAAATGTTTTAAAAAACTTTTCAAGCCAAGCAAATATCAACATGGGCTGGAATCCATCCTTTGTGTTATAAACATTACTTTCTTTTGAAAATAATGCATGGCAATTTAAAACATTTATTAGCAAAGTTTCCATGTGGTAAAAGTGTTTATATTAGAATTGCCTCCTTCATTTTGTCCCCTCAGAAATTTCTGCTTCATGTTCTTCACTGAAATGTTCTTCCCTGAACTTGTTGAGAGGAGCATCTCATTATGATCCTGCCTCTATCAAATAGAAACTCTTGAAGAAAGACTCTTTTAGTAGTTAGGATCAGATTAAGTCATGACTTCTATTTAAGGATCAGTTATGCACCCAGAAGCCTAAGGAGAGGGGAGTTTATAGTGATCTTACAGCACAAAGGGAATGTGGCTGAGCCTTATGATGTCAAGACTTGGGAATAGGAGAGAGTTGAGGACTATATAGAGCTTTATTATCTGATGTGGTAGCCATTAGCCAGGTGTGGCCATTTAAGTTTAATTAAAATGAAATAAAATTAAAAATCCTTTAGTAGCTCCAGCTACATTTCAGGTGCTCAGACACCACATGTGAATAGTGGTTACCATATTAGAACAGATAATAGAAAATTTCCATGATTGCATAAACTTTTGTTTGGCAGAATGGATAGAAAAGCATGAAGTGGGAGGTCTAGTTAAAGGTTAAACTAAATGATGGTGGTGCCTGAACTGAAACATTGGCATTGGAGCACTTAGAGGATTTCAGAGTTACCGAGGCAAGTTACCCTTGGGGAGGCAGCATTGTGCAGGGGTTAAGAATGAGGATTGGGACCTCCTAATATAAAGGAGAAGATTTGACTTTAGGTAGTTGGCACACAGTGAAATATATAAATCTTGTAATATCGAAACCCACGCGTGGTTCATGCTAACTATATCACCCCAATTAATTTAATAAATAAGTATTTTAAAAAGAGTGAGAATTGGTGTCAGATTTGAGTCCCTGCTCTATCATTTCTTAACTGTATATTCTTAGTCAAATTAATTAAGGCTCCTAGACTAGCAACTGAGGATTATTGAAGCCTTAGAAATGGATGCAATAATCCAAGGGAAATAGGTAGAATGAAAAAGTAAAAATGAAACTGCCATTTGACCCAGTAATACCACTTCTAGGAATATATCCCAAGGAAATAGAAACACCAATCAGAAAGGATATATGCACCCCTATGTTCATAGCAGCACAATTCACCATAGCTAAAATTTGGAAACAGCCTAAGTGCCCATCAGTAGATGAATGGATTAGAAAACTATGATACATCTACACAATAGAATACTACGCTGCTATTAAAAAGAAGGAATTCTTACCATTTGCAGCAGCATGAATGGAACTGGAGAGCAGTATGCTAAATGAAATAAGCCAGGCAGTGAAAGAAAAATACTACATGATCTCACTCATTTATGGATAATAAAGAACATTATAAACTGATGAATAAAAGGATAGATATAGAAGCAGAGAAGCATCCAACAGAGTGTCAAATTACAGCGGGAAGGCTGGAGAGTGTTGGGGAGGATAAGAAATCAAACGAAGGACTTGTATGCATGCATATAAGCATAATCAATGGACACAAGATACTGGGGGGTGGGGTGGGGTGAGGGCTTGTGTTCATGGGTAGGGGAGACCGAGGGAAGGTCAATGGGGTAAAAAGGAGATATATGTTCTACTATTTGTAATAATTTAAACAATAAAAATTAAAATTAAAAAGAAAAGGGAAAAGGAGGGGGATTACCAGTAAGATCATAGAAAATTCTGGGAAAGGTTGCAGGGAGCAATGTTAGTTGGGGAAGATGTCAGAAAGAAATGGATGCTAACCAAGTTTCTAAAGATGAGTGGATTCTGGATTTTAGAATTGGGCAGTGTCCAGTGCAATGGAATTTATCCCAATAGGTTATGAGAATTAGGAGATGATTTATGTAAGGATTTAGTAAAGAGCCTGATATGTAGTGAACAATGAGTAGATGTTAGTTCTTGTTATTAAGAATCCATCCTTGCCCTACCTCCGTGGTCGGCAAACTGCAGCTCACGAGCCACATGCGGCTCTTTGGCCCCTTGAGTGTGGCTCTTCCACAAAATACCATGGCCTGGGCAAGTCTATTTTGAAGAAGTGGCGTTAGAAGAAGTTTAAGTTTAAAAAATTTGGCTCTCAAAAGAAATTTCAATCGTTGTACCATTTTTTTTAATGTATTACATGTGTACATATCTTTCCATTACCACTCCCTCCCCCCCCCCGTTCCCATGCATGTCCTAACCCCTCAATGTCTTTTATCTATTGGTTATGCTTATATGCATGCATACAAGTCCTTTCGTTGATCTCCTATTTACTCTACCTCTCCCTAAAATTCCCACTGTTGTTTGACAGACTGTTTAATGCTTTACTGCCTCTGTATCTATCTTTTTGATCATCGGTTTATAATGTTCTTTATTATCCATAAATGAGTGAGAACATGTGGTATTTTTCTTTTATTGACTGGCTTATTTCACTAAGCATAATGCTCTCCAGTTCCATCCAGGTTGCTACAAATGGTAAGATTTCCTTTTTTTTGTTATGGCAGCATAGTATTCCATCGTGTAGATGTACCATAGTTTTCTGATCCACTCATCTGCTGACGGGCATCTAGGCTGTTTCCAAGATCTTAGCTATTGTAAATTGTGCTGCTATGAACATAGGGGTGCATTTATCCTTTCTGATTAGAGATTCTAGTTTCTTAGGATATATTCCTAGGAGTGGGATTACTGGGTCAAATGGGAGTTCCATTTTTTAGTATTTTGAGGAAACTCCATACTTTTCTCCACAGTAGCTGCACCAGTTTGCATTCCCACCAGCAGTGCATGAGGGTTCCTTTTTCTCCCCATCCTTGCCAACACTTGTCATTTGTTGATTTGTTGATGATTGCCATCCTGACAGGTATGAGATGGTATCGCATTGTCCTTTGATTTGCATCTCTCGGATAATTAATGACTTTTGTAATATAGCCTGAAATCTGGTATTGAGATTCCACCTACTTTATTCTTCTTTCTCAAGATTGCTGTGACTATTTAGGGTCTTTTTTTGTTTCAGATGAATCTTTGGAGAGTTCTTGCTAGGTCTGTGAAATATGACGTTGATATTTTAATGGGGAGTGCATTGAATCTATAGATTGCTTTAGGTAGTATGGACATTTTAATGATGTTGATTCTACCAATCCATGAGCATGGTATGCTATTCTATCTGTTTATGTCTTCCTCAATCTCTTTTTTCAGTGTCTTGTAGTTTTCTGTGTATACGTCTTTTACCTCCTTAGTTAAGTTTATTCCTAGGTATCTTAATTTTTTTGGTGCAATGGTAAATGGGATTGCTTTTTTATTCACTTTTTCTTAAGTTCACTATTAGTGTATAGAAATGCCATAGATTTCTTGGCATTAATTTTCTATCCTGCTACATTGCCGAATTCATTTATTAAGTCTATTAGTTTTTTGAAGGAGTTATTCAGGTTTTTTTATGTACAATATCATGTCACATTCAAATAAGGACAGCTTTACTTCTTCTTTTCCAATTTGGATGCCTTTTACTTCTTGTCTAATTGCAATTCCTAATACTTCCAGTACTATCTCAAACAGGAGTGGTGAGAGTAGGCATCTCTGTCTTGTTCATGTTCTTAGGGGAAATGGTTTCAGTTTTTTGCCCACTGAGTATGATGTTAGCTGTGGGTTTATCATATATGGCTTTTATGATGTTGAGGTATGATCTTTCTATTTCCTCCTTCCTGAGAGTTTTTATCAAGAAAGGGTGTTAGATTTTGTCAAAAGCTTTTTCTGCATCAATTGATATGACTATGTGGTTTCTATCTCTCAATTTGTTTATGGGATATATCACATTTATTGATTTGCAGATATTGTACCATGCTTGCATCTTGGGATAAATCCTACTTGGTCATGATGTATGATCTTTCTTATGCACTGCTGGATCCGATTTGCTAGAATTTTGTGGAAGATATTGGCATCTATGTTCATGAGGGTTATTGGCCTGTAATTCTCTTTCATTGTGTTGTCTTTATTTTGTTTTGGTATTAGAGTGATGCTGGCTTCATAGAAGGTGCTTGGAAGTGTTCCTTCCACTTGAATCTTTTCTTATCCAATCCATTACCCTATGTCTTTTTATTGGAACATTTAATCCATAAAATCTGAGGAGGATAGGTTTTAATTCTCCCTTGAATGTTTGATAAAACTCCCCTATGTAGCCATCTGGCCCTGGGTTTTTGTTGGCTGGAAGCTTTTTGATGACTGCTTCAATTTTTTTTCCATAGTTATTGGCCTTTTGAGATGTTTAGATTCTTCTTGATTGAGTTTTGGAAGGTCATATTTCTCTAGGAATATGTCTACTGCCTCCAGGTTGTCCAGTGTGTTGGAATAGAGTTGTTCATAGGATTTTTTTTAAACAATCCTTTGTATTTCGGTGGCGTCTGTTGTTATTTCACCTCTTTCATTTCTGATATTGTTTATTTGGATCCTTTCTCTTTGCTTCTTGGTTATCCTGGCTAGAGGTCCATTAATCTTGTTTATCCTTTCAGAGAACCAGCTCTTGGTTTTGCTGATCTTTTGAATTGTTTCTTTTGGTCTCTATGTCGTTTATCTCTGCTCTGAGCTTTTTATTTCCTTCCTTCTGCTTACACTGGGCTTTTCATGTTGTTCTCTTTCTAACTCTTTGAGTTGTAGGGTTAGGTAATTTATTACTATTGTTTCTTGTTTTTTACCTTAGGCTTGTAGAGCTATGAACTTCCCCCTCAAGACTGCTTTCACTGTGTCTCATAGATTTGGATTGTTGTATTTTCATTGCATTTGTTGCCATAATGTTGTTTATTTCTTCCTTGATCTCTCTGCTAACCCAAGTCATTGTTTAATAGTATGCTGTTTAGTCTCCATGTGTTTGATTTCTTTGGATTATTTTTTATTGTAGTTGATTTCCAGTTTTATGCCACTGTGATCTGAGAAGATGCTTGATATGATTTCTGTGTTCTTGAATTTGAAGAGACTTTGCCTATGACCCAGTATATGGTTTATCTTTGAAAATGACCGATGTGCACTTGAGAATAATGTATATTTTGTGGCGTGGGGTGAAATGTTCTGAAGATGTCAATTAATTCCATCTGGTCTAGTGTGTTATTTAGGATTGATGTTTTTTTCCTGATTTTTTGTTCAGAAGATTTTTCCAGTGGTGAGAGTGAGGTATTAACGTCTCCTACTATGATGGTATGGCTGTCAATCTCTCCCTTGATATCTTCCAGGAGTTTTTTTTAAATGTATTTGGGTGCCCCTGTATTGAGTGCATATATGTTTATCAGAGTTATTTCTTCTTGTTGGATTGCTCCCTTTAGTATTATGAAGTGGCCTTCCTTATCTCTTATTATGTCCTTCACTTTGAGATCTAATTTGTTAGATATAAGCATTGCTACCCCAGCTTTTTTTTTTTTCATTTCCATTTGCCTGAAAAACCGTTTTCCATCTCCTCACCCTCAGTCTTTGTGTGTCTTTTTGTCTGAGCTGGCTTTCTTTTAGACAGCAAATATATGGGTCATATTTTCCCATCCATTTCATTACCCTATGTCTTTTGATTGGAGCACTTAATCATTTATATTTAATGTTATTATTGATAGGTATTTATTCATTGCCATTTTTATTCTTTACTCCGTGTTCCTTCTTCGCTTCCTATTTCTTTTCTTTTCTTTCTTTTTTTTTTTTACACCAGACCATTTAGCATTTCTTGTATTGCTGGTTTGTTGGTAATAAATTACCTTAGTCCTTTTTGGTCTGTGAAGGTCCTGATTTCACCATCAATTTTGATTGATAGCCTTGCTAGGTATAGTATTCTTGGATTCAGACCCTTCCTTTGCATGACTTTGTATATTTCTTTCCATTCCCTTCTGGCTTGATAAGTTTCTGTTGAGAAATCAATCTCTAGTCTGATATGCATTCCTTTGTAGGCAATTTTCTGTCTCTCTTTGGCCGCTTTTAAGATTCTTACTTTGTCCTTGTTGTTTGCCAGTTTAATTATAATGTGCCTCGGTGTCGGTCTTTTGGGGTTCATTTTGCTTCGGACTGTGAGCTTCTTGGATTTGTGTGGGTTTTTCTTCCCTATATCAGGGAAGTTTTCTGTTATTATTTCTTCAAACAGGTTTTCTAGTCCTTGTTCAGCTTCTACTCTTTCCGGAACCTTTATTATGCTGATGTTAGTTTGTTTTATGTTATCCCAAAATTCTTTAGGCTCTCCTCTTGCTTTTTAATTTTTTTCCTAGAAGCTACTCTACTTGGGTATTTTTTCCTTGTCTTCCAGCTCACTGATGCGGTCCTCTGCTTCTTCTAGTCTACTCTTGATGCTTTCTATTGAGTTCTTTATAGCAGCAATGTCATTTTTCATTTCTCCTTGGTTCTTCTTCATTTCCTCTTGGTGCTTATTCATGTTGTCAAATTTGTCTGTAATTCTTTTCAGCCACCTTATGACCATTGCTCTGAATTCTTTCTCTGGCAAGTTGCTTGCCTTCATTTTGTTTATTTTCTATTTTGGTGATGCCTACTTTTCTTTCATATGCAGGCTGTTTCTTTGTTTGCACATGGTCTCTCTTCTCCAGGTGTCTGGTTATGTAGTTCTCTCCTGCATTGATTTAAAGGCACAAAAACAATGCAACCAGGTACAGTGCACAAAGCACTGACAGAAATGTATTCACAATATTAATAGCCACAAATAAAAGTGACCACTAGAGAGAAACAAAATAGGAGATAGGAGAGAAAGATTAGAGAAAAGAAGAAAAAGGAAAGAAAAATAAAGAAAAGAAAAGAAAGTAGTGCAAACTAGGAAATTGGGAGAAGGGAGAAAAAAGAAAAAAATAAAAAGAAAAAAATAAGAGAAAAAGAAAGAGAGTAAGAAAGATAAGGGAAAAAATTATATATATATATATATGGAGAAAACTACAATAGAACAGCACTTATCCCAACAAATGCCAGCAACAAGTACCTGGAGATTAATGCAAACTAGAAACAACAAATAATATCGAGGAAGGTGATGGAAAACAGAAGTAAAAAAAACAAACATAAAAGTAAACAAAAAACAAAATAAGAATAATCAAAACAATCTCACAAAAATGTATAAAAAAGATATAATCATTGTTCAAGCAAACAACAACAAAAGGACAGAGAGAAAAACAATTTTTTAGATAGTGAAGACAGAGAAGAAAGAGGTATGTATGGACTTGGAGCAGGGGATTGGAAATTAGATATATAAGTGGGATGAAATATTAACAGGGTAAAAAGAAAGAATAGGAAAAATCTAAAATAGGAAAAAGATTAGAGGAACAGGACAATAGGGGAAAAGTTAGGAAGAGAGTGAAGGCATAAAGGTAGAGTTGAGATTGAGTGAAATGATGCTAAAGGAAAGATGAAATTAGAATGTAGAACTCTAATTTCAAAATAAAATATAGAGAAAATAAAATGACACTTTTTTTTCAAAAAGGTAATAGTAGTAATAATACTGATTGAAAATAAAAATGTAAGCCAGTCAATGAAAGAAAAATATCACATGACCTCACTCATTTATGAATAATAAAGAACATTATAAACTGATGAACAAAAAGATAGATACAGAGGCAGTAAAGCATCAAACAGACTGTCAAATTATAGCGGGAAGTTTAGGGAGAGGTGGGATATGTAAGGGATCAACCAAAGGACTTGTTTGCATGCATATAAGCATAACCAATGGACCCAAGACTCTGGGGGTTTAGGGTATGCATGGGATTGTGTGTGTGTGTGTGTGTGTGTGTGTGTGGGGAGGGGGTAATGGCAAGATATGTATACATGTAATACATTAATAAAAAATTAAAAAAAATAAATCTCATATAAATGATTTAAAAAGAAAATAAAAATGTAATAATTAAAAAGGTAAAATAAAGTTAGGAAAAAAGAAAAAAATTAGTTTCTTAAGGAAAAGATTAAAAAATTAAAAATAAAATAAATAAAAAATAAAAAAATAGACTGTGCAGTAGTGAAGGTCATTCACTTCCTCTGTTGATCTGTTTGACACGCCTGTTTTCCAGTCGGGACAGTATTGCAGTGCCCTGTGTTCCACTAGTTTTTAAGCCGGCAATGTATCTTAATCTCTTTATTCTTTTGTGATTACACAAGAGTAAATTTTTGAGTCAGCCCCTGGTTGGCAGTATTTCGAGATTAACCTCCGAGACTATAGGTCCTCTCTAGCCTGTGCTTAGATTCTTTTTTCTCTGTTGTACTCAATACCGGTTTATAGGAGTGGGCTGCTCCAGAGCTGGTTCTCCAAAGGTCACTCCCCATTCCTATCCCCAGGCTCCAGAAAAATAACTTTTCCCCTGTAGTCTCCCAGAGTGTCCCCAACTGGGTGATTCTTTGTATTGGGCTTAGCCATCAGAAGCAAGGATCTGAAGAGGAAAGAGTGTTGTCTCCTTTCCCACTCCTGTCCAAGCAGCCAGCACACTTTAATAACTCCCAGGCTGTCCTTCTGCGTCAGATCAAAATGGGTTGCTTTCTAGAGATCCCCTCTGTTAACAGCTCTGAGGGCCCCCTTCCACGTTCAGGGATTGTGCCCTCCCCAACAACCACAGATTTCTCTAGGTGCAGATTTCCCCCGTCCTCCAGCTCCCAGTGCGCACCTTTCTGTTTTTCAGGACCAGAGACCTCACCTTTCCCCACGCGAAATCTGACCTTTCTGTGTGGCGTGTGGAGCTCCTCTGAATTCTAGTGTTTGTGCCAATTGGAGACCGGTGTTCTGGGGTTCGCAGCTGATTGGTAGGTGGCACAGCTGTAGATTTTCTGGCTTCCGTAAACATCCACTTTCCCCTTCAAGATGGCATAGTCTCCATGTCCAAGCTAGTGGCTCAGGCAAGGAACCTGGCAGCAGTGGGGTCTGTCTGGTCAGGGGAGCCCCATCCAGCAGTCTCCCATCTTCTCCTGGACTATAGTATCCCTTAAATCGGCAACAAACACTCCTACTGCGACCCTCAGCTGTTCTCTTTCTGCTCAGGGACAAGGCTCAGGACACGTCTGTCTATTCTGCCGCCATTTTTCTCCCTCCAATCATTGTACTATTGATATTTGGCTCCGTTGACTAATGAGTTTGCTGACCACTGCCCTGGCTTATTTGGCTCAGTGGATAGAGCGTTGGCCTGCGGACTGAAGGGTCCCAGGTTTGATTCTGGTCAAAGGCACATGCCAGGGTTTCCAGCTCGATCCCTATGCCAGGTTTGTGAGCTCGATCCCCAGTATTGGGTGTGTGGGAGGAAGCCAATCAATGATTCTCTCTCATCATTGATGTTTCTCTTCCTCTCTTCCTCTAAAGTCTATATATATATATATATATATATATACACACACACACACACACACACACACATACATACAGTGGTACCTTGAGATACGAGTGACCTAATATAGAAGATTTTTGAGATACGAGCGATTGAGCGAGTGATTTTTGCTTTGAAATACGAGCAACATTTGAGATAGGAGTAATTGCGCGGATTGGCCGGCTGCACACAACCCACCAGTTTACCGCGACTCGAACATCTCATAGTTTCCCACGCCTCAAGGTTACGGAACGAATTAAACTCGTATCTCGAGGTACCGCTGTATGTATGTATGTATGTATGTATGTGTGTGTGTGTGTATATATATATATATATATATATATATATATATATATCCATCCTTGAAAAGTGAAAGTTCCATATCATATAATTGAGAATCATGGTGGATGTGCATTATACAAAACTAATTAAAACTTAATGGTACCCTGACAGAAAGTATAGGATTTTTACCAAAACTAATTAAAACTTAAGGGCACCCTGTCAGAAATTTTGAATGTGAAGAAAATAATTTTGAGTGTAAGTGAAAAAATGTTGCTTTTATATGCACAATTATTACTTGTGGAACTCATTACTCAGAGCCTTATAGAGAAATACATTTAATAAAGTTTAGAATACTTGGATTCAGAAATTGTAAATCCACACTGGACAATTGAGGAGGATGCTAGGGGTATTTGTGCATTCAAGAGAGGATACCAAAAATGTGTCTCAGTGGTTGAGCACTGACCTATGAACAAGGGGATGTCACGATTGTATTCCCAGTTTCGGGATAGGCTTAGGTTGGAGGTTCCATCCTTATAGGGGGTGTGCAGAAGGTAGCCTATCTATGATTCTTTCTCATGGTTGACGTTCCTATCTCTTTCTTCCTCTTCCTCTCTCTGAAATAAATTTTAAAAAGATATATTTGAAAATGAAGGTGCCATTTTAAATATTCTCATTGGTGACTAATGGCTACATGTCTTATAGCTGGGGTGGGTAACTTCTGGCCCTCAGGCCATTATAAGGCCCCAAAATAATTTGGTCTGATCCTGCCAAGGTATTAGGGATGAGTTCATTAAATGTTTGACCAAATATAGAAGGCTAATTTTTAAGTTGATAATTAAGTATGGCCCACCAATGATGTTGTAAATATCCAAATGACCAGTGGCAAAAGAAAGGTTCCCCACCTCTGCCTTTCCGGAACCGAAAGCAGATTTTCCCAGCATTTTATTGTAATGTGTTGCTTCAAAGTGACTTTTTCCTCCCGTTGTTATTTTATGAACTTGGTTTTCTCTTTTATTCTAGCATAATTGAAACAATTATCTTCTCATCCTCTCTAATAAAAGATTAATATGCAAATTAACCATTACTCCATTATGTCCACAAAGCCATGCCCACCAGCCAATCAGGAGCAAGTATTCAAATTAACCCAACCAAGATGGCTCTGGCCAGAGAGAGAGCAGGAGGGAGGCTTGGGTTTCCCTGGTGATTGAAGAAGGCAAGCTTTCAGCACAACCTGCTGGCTCAGGCCTTCACTCCAGGCTACAAAGTTTCAATTATAGAGGATAAATAAATCCCAGAAGAAATGGCTGCTGCCACAGAGTGAGCAGAAGGCTTGGTTCTGCTACAAAGTTTTAATTGTAGAAGATAAGTAAACCTAGATACCAGGGCCTCTGCTTGGGTCTCCGGTGGGGGCGGGGGGCAGCCTGCGAACCACCACAGGTCCCTAGCTCAGGCCGCTCCATGCCCCAAAGGAACTTCCACCCTGATCTGGGACACTCTTCTGGCCTGGTGCATGAAATTTGTGCATGGGGAAGGGGTGTGTCCATCATCCCTCACAGATAAGCTGGTCCCCACCCATGCACCAGGCCTCTATGCTATCTAATAAAAGAGTAATATGCAGATTGACCATCACTCCAACACACAAGATGACTGCCCCCATGTGGTCAAAAGATCCTGCCCCCATGTGGACATAAGATGGCCACCACAAGATGGCTAGCAGGAGAGAGCAGTTGGCAGGGACCAGGCCTGTAAGGGAGGGCAGTTGGGGGTGATCAAGCCTAGAGGGGAGGGCAGTTAGGGGTGACCAGTGTGGTAGAGGAGGGAAGTTGAAGGTGACCGGGCCTGCAGGGAAGGGCAGCTGAGGGGGTGGGGGTGGGACCCAGGCCTGCAGGGGAGGGAAGTTAGAGGTGACCAATCATGCAGGGGAGGGCAGTTAGGGGCAAACAGGCTGGCAGGGGAGCAGTTAGCCATTAATCAGGCTGGCAGGGGAGTGGTTAGGAGGTGATCAGGCTGGCAGGCAGAAGTGGTTAGGGGCAATCAGGAAGGCAGATAGGAGAGCAGTTGGGAGCCAGCAGTCCTGGATTGTGAGAGGGATGTCCGACTGCCTGTTGAGGCCCTATCCTACCTGGATTGGGCCTCAACAGGCAGTCGGACATCCCTCAAAGGGTCACATATTTGAGAGGAAGCAGGCTGGGTTGAAGGGCCCCCTCCCTGCCCCTACACGAATTTTATGCAACCGACCTCTAGCTTTAAATAAAAACATACAAGGCAGAGACTGTAAAAGGCAGTGTTGGGTGGTAAAGAAAACCAGTAGACTATCTGGATTAAATTCCAGCTCCTCAATTTACTAGCTGCATGCCTTCTCTCACAGAGGGTAAATTCATTTTTAAAATGTGCCATGATGTTTGTGAGGATTAAAGAACAGAAGGAGTTGTGTATATAGTTCCTGGCACATAATTAAACTTTTAGATATTAGAAAATGCATGAATTTAGTTTACATCTCATATTCAAAAGTACAGGAGATTTGTTTTTTGGTGGCTACTTTGTATCTGTAGTCCTAACCATGGTGTCAAGTATATTATAAGCATCTAATACTGTGCATTAAATTAATAATCTGTGAATTTATGTAAATCTTTGTATGTGTAGAGTTATTTAGGGGTAAAGCAGCTATTTCTCTTGCTTATTTACTTTCAATGATATAACCAAATCAGGTGTTATTATGACTCATTATTTGGGAAATGAACACTCTGTAAATGATAGCTATGATGATAATCCAGAAACTAGATTTTAAAGTAACAGAATAGGAAATTCACTTTTCACAATGTAGCTGTCATTTGACCTTTTAACAAAATATACAGGTGGGGTAAAGGTAGGTTTCTGGATTCTGGATTTTAAAAGTGGGTATTTTCCACATAAGGAAAGCACATTAGGTTGAGAGTGTGGACATTGAAATCAGACCTGGGTTCAGCAGAACCAGTTACTAGCTCTTAACACATAAATTCTCAGTTACTTGGACCTTTGTTTCCTATGTGCAAAATGGGAAGAGTATAGGTTTATATCAGTGAGATATGAACAAGAAGGTCACAACAAGACTATAAATGCAGCATTGTAATGAGAGGGATCTAGAATCTCTTTTGAATCTAGAATCATTTTGTTTAAAAAATTACAAATGTAATAATACTAGAACTCAGTATGACACTGTATTTTCAGTTTTGTAATAAAGCTATACACTTTATATAATAAAATTCAAAGATATTTGCCAGCATTGTCACTCATTTTTTTAAAAAGTATGTTTTTATTGATTTTAGAGAGAGAGGAAGAGAAAGAGAAAGAGAGGGTGAGAGAGAGTAAGGGAGGGAGGGAGGAAAGGAAGAAAGGAAATAAGGAAAAGGAAAGGAGAGGGGGGAGAAGAAGGGGAAGAGGAAGGAGAAAGGAAGGGGAAGGGAAGGGGAAGAGAAAGGAAAGGGAAAGGGAAAGGAAAGGAAAGAGAAGGAGGTACGGGAAGAGGTAGGGGAAGGGGAAAGGGAAGGGGAAGAGAAGGAAAGGATCGATCAGTGCTTCCTGCATACCCCTACTGGGAGAATCAAGCCTGCAATCTGGGCATGTGCCCTGACCAGGAATGGAGCAGGCGGCCTCTTGATGCATGGGATGCTGCTCAACCAACTGAGCCACATAGGCCAGGGATTTTACTCTTAATTTATGATTCACAGTAACTAACTTAATGAAAAAGTAATTTTTTTTTTTTACCATTTAATTCTAGGGGTTGTTAGTTTCTTTTCTATTGAGTGTATACAATAATTTATCTTGGTTTAATAATCTGTGGCAGAAAGCAGTATTTCTGCCAGTGATCACTTATTCAGTGATTTCAACTATATGAAAAGTACAGTAATTGAAAACTAGAAAATAAGCAAAAGTAATCTTTAGCAGCCAAAATGTGTCATAAAAACTCTGCTCACTTTATATATTCTTCTCATATACATACTTTTTATAGATACCTACTTATATGCTGCTATTACACTGAAAAGCCATATTTCATTGATTTGAAGATCCACATTTTTTTCACCGCTAATGTTTTTTGATGTCAGGATTAGTGGTTTGCAACAATTATTTTTTGAGTAAGATTCAGTGGGTTGGGTGGAGTGGTGGGTAGACTTGCCTGGACTTGTTCACATGGCAGAAAGGCAGCAGCAGAAAGAGAGGACCAGCCCTACTGTACACATAATTTTTCCAGCTTCTCTATGACTCATTGTCCCATTAGTGAAAACAAGTTACAAGGCTAAACCCAGAGTCAGGGAGTAGAGAAATAGACTTTGCCTTTTGATGAGAGGAACAGTCAAGTCACATTGCAAAGGAGTGGGATTTCTGAGGACATTTTTGCAAACAGTTTACCATGATATAACAATGAATATCAATTTAGTCAGTATATTTTTCTTTCTCAATCATAAATAAAATAAATATGATCCATGGAGTCTTAAGGCTGAGGAAATATGGTATATATATTGGATTTTTAATGAAAACTATGTATTTAATGTAAGAATCCTATCTAATAAAAGAGTAATATGCAAATTGATCATCACTCTAACCTGCAAGATGGCTGCCCCCATGTGGTCAAAGATGGCTGCCCCGATGTGGACATAAGATGGCCACCACTAGATGGCCTGCAGGAAAGGGCAGTTGTGGGCAGTCAGGCCAGCAGGGGAGGGCAGTTGGGAGAGACCAGGCCTGCAGGGGAGGGCAGTTAGGGACAACCAGGCTGGTAAGGGAGGGCAGTTAGGGGTTACCAGGCCAGCAGGGGAGGACAGTTAGGGCAACCAGGTTGGCAGGGGAGGGCAGTTAGGGTTGACCAGGCTGGCAGGAGAGTGAAGTTAGGGGCAATCAGGCTGGCAGGGGAGCAGTTAGGCATCAATCAGGCTGGCAGGGGAGTGGTTAGGGGGTGATCAGGCTGGCAGGTAGAAGTGGTTAGAGACAATCAGGCAGCTTGTGCGTGCACGTGCACGTACACACACACACACACACACCCAACATGCATGAATATCGTGCACCCGGCCTCTAGTTTAAAATAATAATGAAAGTGCTTCCCCTCACCTCTTTCCCACATCTCAGATTCTAGAGACATTCTCTAAGAACATTTTGGCTGAATGGCACCCCCTCCTCCCCAAAAAAGATGCCCCCATCCTAATCCCCAGCTCCTATGAACATGTTACCTTACATGGTAAAAGGGACTTGCAGATGTGATTAGGTTAAGGACCTTGAGATGGGGAAATTGTCTTGAATTATTGGGTTGGGCCCAGAGTGATCAGAATGTGTTTCTTTTTGTTGTTGTTGTTTTCTTTGTGTGTGTGTGTGTGTGTGTGTGTGTGTGCGCGTGTATATATATATATATATATATATATATATATAATTGATTTCAGAGAGGAAGGGAGAGGGAGAGAGAGATAGAAACATCAATGAAAAAAGAGAATCATTAATTGTCTGCTTCCAGCATGCCCCCTATGGGGATCAAGCCTGCAACCTGGGCATGTGCCCTTGACTGGAATCAGACCTGGGACCCTTTAGTCTGCAGGTCGACACACTATCCATTGAGCAAAACTGAAGAGGGCCATCAGAAAGGTTTTTAAAAGAGGGAGGCAGGAAGATTAGAGTCAGGATAATGCAATGTACATATGGAATCAGAGATTGGAATGATATGACCACAAGTCAGGGAATGCCAGCAGCCTCTAGAAGCTGGAAGAGGCAAGGAATAAATACTTCCCTGAGGCCTACAGGAGGAACCAGATGCTGATACCTTGATTTTAGCTTCGTAATGAAGACTCATTTTAGACTTCTAACTTCCAGAATTCAAAGAGAATATATTTGTGTGTTTGTGTGTGTGTTTTAATATATTTTATTGGTTTTTCACAGAGAGGAAGGGAGAGGAATAGAGAGTTAAAAATATCAATGAGAGAGAAACATTGATTGGCTGCCTCCTGCACTCCCCCTACTGGGGATGTGCCCACAACCAAGGTACATGCCCTTGATTGGAATCGAACCTGGGACCTTTCAGTTCACAGGCTTATGCTCTATCCACTGAGCCAAACAGGTTTCGGCCATTTGTGTGTTTTGTAATAATTTGTTACAGCAGCAAATGGAAACTAATATATTATTTAATTTTTTACTTTTAAAGAAATACATGGTTTATTAGCTAGGAATTCAAAGGATAGAAAATAAAAACCCCTTTTTTTTCTCATCAATTATTCCTACTTACTATAGGATACCACTGTTAATAGTTTCTCCTACATTTTTTCAGAAATAGTAGTATTTATTCTCATCTTGTACAAATAAGGTTATGTAGATATGCATATTATACAATTTGCTTATTAAGTATATTCTTTTTTTAAAATATATTTTATTGATTTTTTTACAGAGAGGAAGGGAGAGGGATAGAGAGCCAGAAACATCGATGAGAGAGAAACATCCATCAGCTGCCTCCTGCACACCTCCTACTAGGGATGTGTCCGCAACCAAGGTACGTGCACTTGACTGGAATCGAACCTGGGACCTTGCAGTCCTCAGGCTCGACTCTCTAGCCACTGAGCCAAACCGGCCTTGGCATTATTAAGTATATTCTTGGACATATTTCATACTGAAATAAAGTGAGCTACCTCTTTCAGTACCATGATTAATTTTACTATTTCCTTTTTAGGGAACAATTAGATTGTTTCCTTTTTAAAAATAAAATGTTTTTGTTGATTTTTTAGAGAGAAAGAGGAATAGAGAGGGTTAAAGAGATAGAAACATCGATGAGAGAGTAACATCACCAATCAGCTGCCTGGGACATTTATATATTAGGCATAAAAATGTTATTTTATGTTTTAAGAGAACAGGAAGTATTTTTAGGAAAAACACCATAAAATGATTAAAAGGAAAAAATAGAATTTGAAAAGACAACTGTCTGTTACCTTGAAAATTCACTCAGAGAGATTGCCTTAATTTGCTGAGATGTCAAATATATGCATTTTATATGGTGCATTAAGTAAGTCATCCTTGATTTTTAAAAGCTGAATTGATTTTAAAGGAAGTTCCTAGGGGACTTGATTTAGAGTATGCCCTGAAATTCTTGTTCTTTGTCTATTCTGTTTTGTAAACTCTCCAAAAGAATCCTTTCTGATCAGTGCTGATTAAAGTTGGAATTGAATCTTAAGTACATATAATTCTTGTGGATTTTTTTTTCTGACTTATACCCAAGCCCAGAGAGTAGCATTAAAAATGGCAAATAAAAGTTCCTGCTATAAGAAAGTCTTGCTTGGAGTGGTGAATGCATGGAAAGGCGGATGCCTAGATAGAAAGCTAACATCCCTCATCTTAAAGAGGGGATAGCTGGGAATGTCTTCTGAGTCCGATTCAGAGTTATATCATGTTGGCTATTTTGCCCCCAATCTTGTTGCTTTTTTTTTGGCATGATAGCCAACTATCTTAATTCCTTTCACTTGATAATTTTTATGGCTAAAGTTTCAGGGATTTGGGAAATAAGAAAAAAATTAAAACTGAAAGTTTAAGGGAAGAGTAGTAAGAATTTGTTCTGTGGTTGTCACTTTGTGTGTCGCACACACTAATAGGAACAGGAGGAATGGCTCTATTAGCACAAAGTAATGCTTTCACACTGTCCTATACTGAAACACAGATGTAGGAAATAATATATCTTTCTGAATAAAAAGAGAAAATTTGGTATGGCTTTGAGTATTTTTAAAGGAACTAAATGAAGTGAATCTTTAAAAAGCCTAGCTGGACACTTTTTAAAAAGGAAATAGTCCTTTCCTCAAATGTACTTAAATATTTGTTGTGTGAAATTATTAGCAAAAATTATTTTAACTAGAACCAGGTGATGGGTACTTGCTTAAATACACATATTTCATTCTCATTTTTAATTGTTGTGACTCCTAGATATTATATAATTCTATCTTTGCAGATATGAAAAGTAAAGCAACCAAGCCCTCTTTGCATCCAGTAATGTTATTTGTTTGGTAAGGATTGGTGTGAATGTAACATTTACTTGCGAGATTCCCAAGAAAATGTATAATGTCAAATCTGATAATGGACAACAATCGTGAAAAACATACATTGTAGATTTGTTCTTAGGGTTCTCTGGTTATCTGTATTTCATCTGTATTTGATTGTTTTTGGACTATGGTCATGCACCATTTAACGATATTTCTGTCAACAGCAGACGTACATATGACAGTAGTTCCATTGTATTATAATGGAGCTGACTGGAAGAAATGAGAGGAGATGTGGTTCAGGAGGAATTTCTTTTTCTTTATGGAAGCAGTACCTGTGGGGCTTGAGAGATTTCCTCTCACTCATAGCACCTCAATTCTGAGTGCACCAATTACATCCCAGTGAGTTAACAACTCACCCCGCCCCTCCACTCCCCAGAGCTGTCCCCCAGAGTTTAAATATTCAGAGGGTACTACAACTTAATGGTCCTCAGTCCTCAGAATACACTGCTGTAAATTCTTTGTTGAGGATATAAGATCCTGTACAAGGACACAGGTCCACAGGAGCTACCTTAACAAGTATTAAGTGCCACTGTCACTTCAGTAAATGCCTGCTGCAGTAGTGTGGAGCCAACTTGTCCCTGTACTTTGGAAATATTTTCAGGTTTTAATGATGTTTTATTTCTTTATCAGTTCAATGCCAGAGAAGCCTGTTGTGCCAAAGAGGGTCAATGGAATCAAACACAAATGTTCAAAGTCATAATATTGAGTCCTCAGTCTTATACCCTCTCCATGTTAAAATACCATCTTTATTTTTTAAATAAATACCACAGAGGTTCTTAATCTGACCACTGCTCCAACATGCAATAGCCAAAACCACATTTCCATGACAACCCTCTGTGTTCCTTTATCTTTCCTCCTTGATTTCTTATTCCTGTGGATTCCCAAGCCACCTTTCACTCCCTCCTGATAGCCATTAAGTGATTTACACTTTACCTAGCCAATTTCTTAATATTTCCAACCATTCCAGTCCACAAATCCTTTTCATGGAGTAGCATGGACAGCTTCAGTCTATGCTGTTGAAAGGAAGCAGTAGGAGGGCTTGTGGGGCAGAGCTTATAAAGCCCGCAATAGTGTGCAGTAATGTTCTAGCCTTCAGATTCACTCACCACTCGCTCACTGACTCACCCAGACAGAGCAGCTTCTAGTCCTACAAACTCCATTCGTAAGTGCCCTATATAGGTGTAATTTAAAAATCTTTTACACTGTACTTTTACTGTGCCTTTTCTGTGTTTAGATACACATTAATTAAAATTGCCTACAGTATTCAGTACATATTATACAAGTTTGCAGCTTAGAAGCAATAGGTTATCCCACTGGTCGGCAAAAGCATTAGTCATCAGAGCCAAATATCAACAGTACAACGTTTGAAATTTATTTTGAGAGCCTAAAATTGACTTCTGCGCATGGCCATGAATTTTCAGTCGCACTGTATGTGTGCACCCACACTCAAGGGCCAAAGAGCCGCGTGCGGTTTGCCGACCACTGGGCTATACCATTCATATAGCCTAGGTGTAGTAGGCTATACCATCTGGGTTTGTGTAAGTGCATTTTATGATGTTCGCACTATGATAGAATCACCTAAGACACGTTTCTCAGAACATAACCCCATTGTTAAGCAGTGCATGACTGTACAGATATTGATCCTCCTTTAGCTTTGCAAGTACAATTTTCAGAAATGATAGCTGAAATATGATTCTGTTTTTTGGCATTCATTTAGAATTGGGGGGTGGGGGGAATAGATGAATGCCTGCCAAATTCTTTTTTCTAGATTTATGTTTTTATTTTTGAGGGGTATTGTAAAGTGGGAGGAATAAAAACCAAAGTGTAATTACATGTGTTCTGCTAATTTGAGTTCAACATATGTTGATGATCAAGAATGCTTGTCTTTAGAAGTAGTTACACAGTTAAATAAACATCTAACAAGACAGAGATTTTGCTTTACTCACTTTGATATCCTTAGTGGTTAGAATAGTACCTGGTACATGTTCAGAAAATATAGTTGAATACAGAATGGAAGTATATATGGGCAGTAAAACTTACTGCTATTGCTTTATGTTGTTAATCTGCATATATATGAAACATGCATATATTCAATAGTTGTTCAGAACTTCACCTTCTGTTATTATGATTTGAATGGTTGTCATTATAGTTTGGTATTTTGTGAGTTTCCTTTATTTTCAGTGAATCTGTTTCATCATTGAGACTTTGGAGAACTATTTTTCTTCAATACACAACATTCTTGAATGAATAATAATCTCTTACATCTATAAAGCATTTTCTACTTTATAGTTTTTCATGCTTTATCACTTGATTCTTACTACAGTACTGTTGAAGTAAGGGGTTCCTGACATTTGATTTTCTGTTCAGTTGTCTACTTCATTCCTTCTTGATGACTGAACCCCAATTTTGTTCATCCCTACCCTATATGACTCAGAACTAAATCTTGATTAGTTTAAGCCTGTTGTAGTAAGTTCTTATTCTGCCAGGGTTTGGTTTAGGAATAGGCACGTGATACAGTCTGTTGGGGATAAGGGAGGGAAGTCCATTTGGGAAAAGTTTCCTCTCTTTTTGAAAGAAACAAGCCCTATTTTTCTGTTGCCTGTTGTCATGATTGTATGTGACCATCTGGAGCTGCTATAGCAGTTTTGTGACTGTAAGGAGAGGTAGCCTGAAAATAAGTCAATAGCTAAATATAGTGGAGAAGAAAGGTGGAAAAAACAGCTGCCAAATTTATCAACTCTGGAACTGCTCTACTGTTCGATTTCTTAGCAAAGAATGAATTTTTCTTATTCTAGTTGAGAGCATCCTAACCAATATTGTTATCATTATTGCCATTTTTCTGGCAAGGGAACTGAGACTCACAGAGCTTTAAATGGTATAATCATCATTAGACAATGACTTCATTGTTCATGACAGGAGAATTAAAACACATACTCTGTTTCCTCATCTAGCTGTTTTTCTGTTTTACTGTGTTTATTTAAACAGCCTTGCCTCCTTGCTTGGGAAAGAACTACATTATCAAATTTAGGTATTTGTGTTTTAAAATGTATTTTAAACTGTTCCTAATGATTTGGTGGTATACCTGTGACAAATATTGCTTTGAAGTTCCCACTGATATTGTTGTCTACTTTTAATAACTAGGCTATATAAATAAGAACTTTATTTACAAATTAACAACTTGAAGAGAAGTTCTTTTATAATTTTTAAAACTGTTTGTGAATATGCATTTCAAATTTAGGTATTTAAAATAATAATTGGCAAACTGTTGAATTGAATGGGAGTAGGGACTTTATGTCTGACTTCAGGAGCTATGTCAGCATTTGTTAATATAGAAAGTTTATTGTTGACGATGTACAGGATGTTCTTTCCACTGTTACTCTTTATTGACTGTCTTGTCTACATTCCACCCCATTCTTCTCTCATCTTCCCCCCCCTTACAGGTAGAGAGTATAGAGACTGTGATTAGTAGCATATGGTATGTTCCTTCTTATTGCAGAGGCAAATCAGGACAATGTTCAATCTGAGTAAAGTTCATTCATAGTTAATGAATTCAAATAAAAAAAGTCTGTGGCTGCAATGTTGATGGCTGTCACCCTCATGACATAGATGACATCAACAGTGCTGCAGTGGAATGCCCAATTAGTTAAGAACTATAAAGGAAAATAGTTCAATTAAAAGTCATTTGACACCCTTCCCTCCAAAATAAGAATAAAATAAAATTCTGTGTAAAGGACACTTTGATGGTAGAGGGGAGAATTAGGGTTTTTGTTTGTTTTGTTTTGTTTTAAGAAACTTATTCTTGGTGGAATCCATGGTAACTGGTAAGAGAAAGTGCAAAGATGGTCCCTGGTCTCCTGGAAAGTATATCTTCTGTCTCTTACCTTTCTTTTCTTTCCATACTGAAATGACTGCCATGTTTGAAAGGACCTCTGTGGTGGCCAGAATTTCTTCTTCAGCGTTGGAGGGTTGGCTAGATGAAATGAGAGGCCTAAAATAGAATCAGCATTCCCCCCCCCCCCCAAGTTTGATATTAATTTTATTCTAATTTTTTAAAACTTTAAGTACATAAAGATTAATTTCCACATGCCCCAGGAAATAAGTAGCAGTTACAGGACAATCTCTCTTCCCACCAAAAAACATTGCATATTTTGAGAAGTGCTTGTCCTAGAGGGAAAAACAGAAATTTGCATGAGCAGTGCTGTACAAGATTCTTACATAAGTCTTAAAACTAGCTTGCAGTAGAGATTTTAGTCCTCTGTCCAGGTGCTTTGACAGAAGCTGTTGAGCATGAAAGGGCAAAGGGATAGTGAAGATGGATCACAGGCACCTAGCATGGAAGGAATGCCAGATTGCTTAGAATGCTATATTGTTTTTTCTTTATTTTAATTATCTCTGTATGAAGGTGCTGGGCAGGGGTCCCCAGAAAAGAAAGGGTCCAAGACTCCTTAAACTAGCCTGGGTGCAGGACAATGTCACAGAAGCTGATACAGGAGAACCTACTGTCTCTGGTTCAGGCAGAGCCAGGATGGAATCTATTTATATAAAACCCTAATATATGCAAATCTACCAAAGAGTGAATGACTGGTTGCTATGACACACACTGACCACCCATGCACAAATTTCATGCACCAGGCCTCTTGTACAGAATAAAAGGAATGCTTAGAGGAAACAATTTTGCTTGGAATGCTAGATGGCCAAGCTTCAGCCTTTGGTCCATTGCAACCCTTGCTTCAATTTAGGGCCAGTATTTTGAGACTGTTCCTCCTGGTAGCAGATTGGTTAAGTAGTTTCTGCTGCTTGTTTTCCTCTTCAATCTAGTGAAATACTTTGAAGAATTTGATCTTGGACAGTAGTGGAGCTTTCAGTGGGTACCTTCTGGAATATGTTCTTAATTTCACTTACAATTACAAGTGAGTCCCAATTGAGAATTGGTGAATGAAAAAATAAAATTTCTACCTTTTATAATTAAGAGTTCTTTCAATGCTGTGGGTTTTTTTGTTTTGTTTTGTTTTTGTTTTTTGTTTTTTTTTACACTGAAAAATCTTTTGTCCCTAAAATTTGATTTTACAACTAAAATGAGCTGTGTGGTATATTGACCAGGGTAATTTAACACCAAGATTACCACAAGTAACACCATATGTTGCTGATTATTGACTTTTTAAGGGTACTCTTAGGTTTCTGTTTGAAGTGCTTAATGGTTTTATTTCTCTCTTTTAAATTAATATATTTGTGAAGGAAGAACTTGCCCTTTACACAGGTATTACTTTTCTTCAAGAGACCATGTCAAGTATTGGAAATGGAAAGTGTTTTAACATCTATATGAAAATGCTGGGTAAGCCATGTAGTTTAGATGTTACATTCCTTTGCAGTTAATAGAAAACTTGATTCACTAATAATGTCTCAAACAAGTAAAGGGGTTATTTTTCTCTTACAAGAGGGAATCCAGAGGTGGGCATTTCAGGACTGGTTAAAGCCATTAAAGACCCATACTGCTTCAGCCTTTCTATTCAGCCATCCTTTAGTGATCTTACCTCAAAGCCTCAAGATGGCTGCTCTCCAGCCAGCATTGCATCTGCCTTCCAGGCAGGTAGAAGGGGTAGGATCCCTGGGGGAAAAAAGCGGATACCAGCTGCTGTGCCTGTTCTTTTTCAGAGAGCTTACTGGAAGCTCAGTTGAGTGATCTCTGCTTACACATCATTAATCAGCACTGTGTCATACTGCTATACCCTAACTGTTCATGAGGCTGGCTGGGAAGAATAGTTAGTTGTTTTGGTGTGGTGTGTTGTTACCCTGAAAACGATTGAGATTCTGATGGAAAATATTTTGAAATAAATTGTTTGTTGTCTCTAAACTAATGAGACTCAGGAGGAATAAAGTAAATGAACATTTATTGAAAACCTACATATTGGATGCTGTGCTGGTTGTTTTGGGGAACATTATTTTATATTAGCCATAGCTCTCAGGTAAGTTATATGCACGTTTATATAAAGGAATAAAATAAGTTCAAGATGGATTTAAAGAATTAAAAAAGCAGCTTTATTGTATTGTGGAAATGTTTTTATAGTCAATCTGTTAAACTTATAATTAATTTAAAGGACTAAATCATAAACCTAAATACTATAATGGGAAATGTTGACAAATTTAGTTATATTAATTTTAAAAATATCTGTTTAGAAACCAGCATTCATTAATGAAGGCTTGGAGAAAACATTTGCAACATAGATTAAAACATCTACACAACGGAATTCTATATGCTGCCATTAAAAAGAAGGAATTCTTACCATTTGCAGCAACCTGGTTGGAACTGGAGAGCCTTATGCTTAACGAAATAAGCCAGTCAATGAAGGAGAAGCATCACATGATCGCACTCATTGGGGGATAATAAAGAACATTATAAACTGATGAACAAAAGGATAGATACAGAGACAGTAAAGCTTCAAACAGACTGTGAAATTACAGCAGGAAGATTAAAGTTAGGTGAGGTAGATAAGAGATCAATCAAAGGACTTGTATCTATGCATATAATCATAACCAATGAACATAGACACTGGGGGGTTGGGGTATGCCTGGGAGGGAGGGGGGGCAATGGGGAGATATGTATAAAAAATTAATAAAAAAATGGAAAAAAATAAATAAAATGGTAATGTGCACAAAAAAACAAACAAACAAACAAAAAAAAGCATCTTAATATTGCTCAGTCGGTATGGTTCAGTGGTTGAGCGTTCACCTATCAACCAGGAGGTTATGGTTCAATTTCCGGGTAGGGTGCATGCCTGGGTTGCTGGCTTGATTTCCAGTGTGGGGTGTGCAGGAAGCAGCCAATCAATGCTTCTTTCTCATCATTGATGTTTCGATCTATCTTTCCCTCTCCTTTCCTCTCTGAAATAAAATATATTTTAAAAAATCTTAATATTTATAATAGATACAAGAGCTCTACACATCAGTGATAAAATAGTAACTATTAAAAAACAAAAAATATGGAGAGGCGGATACTTCTGAAAAAAATACAGATAGTAAAAATTACTGAAACAAAATAAAGCAATGTAAATTAAAATAAAAGTTTTTAAATTCTCAGCTTGATAAATATTTTGAAAAATTGACAATATCCAGTTTCATAAGGATCTAGGGAAAAAAGCCACTGTCATCTGTTATTGGTAGTCCTATTAGACTGATACCATCATTTTATAGAGCAATCTGACAGATAGTACCTGTCAAAATGTGAAATGTATATACCTTTGACTCCAAAAACTACTTTTTGGGGGGTGAATATTAAAGAAATATTTGCATGATTTTTACAAGGATGTTTATTGTAGCATTGCAATGAAATGTGAAACAAGCCCTGGCTGGTTTGGCTCAGTGGATAGAGCCTCGGCCCACAGACTAAAGGATTTCGGGTTCAGTTCTGTTTAGGGGCAGGTACCTTGTTTTGCAGGCTTGATCCCCATCCCTGGTACAGAGGTATATGTGTGGGGGGTGAGGGATATTAGAGGGAGCAACCAGTCAATGTGTCTCTCTCACATCGATATGTCTTTCTCTCGGTCTCTTCACCTCCCTTCCACTCTTAAAAAAAAAAAAAGTGGAACAAGCCAAAATCAGTAGGGCCATGTTTAAATAAATTATATTGTGGCCAGACAATCAAATTAACTGGAAAGCTCTCTATGGATCTATGGACTATTATGCAGGAAAGTTGCAAAGTAATATGTATACTATTTTTGTGATACCTCTTCCACTATGTATGCATATAAAATAATTGAGGTTAGCAGTCTGATGATTTTTCACTCTTTTTTTTCTTTTTAATCCTTACCTGAGGATATTTTTCCATTGATTTTCTTTTAGAGAAACCAGCCAGGGCTGATTTTTCACTTTTTATATTGGTAGAGGTATTATTTGATTTTTTTTTTTCAAAGGCAAATTAGGGGTGTGTGTGTATGTGTTTTCTTAAAAAGAAAAAAGAAAGACTAGTAAAGACTTTTTAAAAAGCAGAATTTTCAAAAATAAAGGACTATATACTTTTTTTCTGTAAAAATGCTTAAAATTGTGATTTTTAAAATATATATATTTTATTGATTTTTTACAGAGAGGCAGGGAGAGGGACAGAGAGTTAGAAATATAGATCAGCTGCCTCCTGCATACCGCCCACAACCAAGGTACGTGCCCTTGACTGAAATTGGACCTGGGACCCTTCAGTCTGCAGGCTGACGCTCTATCCACTGAGCCCAACTGGTTTTGGCAAAATGGTGATTTTTATGCCTTGCTTTCTGGGAGTGGTGGCAGAGCCAAAGATGGATTTGTAAACAATCTAAATGATAGAATGGGGGGAAATACTATCTTGTATGAATCAGGATAGGCTAGATTATATTTTAGTTACAGACAACATCCAAATCTCAGTGGCTTCAACTATTGAGTGTTATTGGTGGGTTTTATTAACAGATGGTGAGCTAACAGACTTCACCAACTTGGGAAAGAAGCTTGGCAGATCCAGCCCTGGCTTTTAGAGACTTCTTCCCAGAATTGACAAACATCAGTTCTATTTCATCATTCAAAGCAAGTCCCATGGTCATGCGCGAATTGAAGGAGGCTGGGAAGTGCCATCCTACTGTGTATTCAGAAGGAAGAGAATTCAGAGTATTTATGAACACAGCACTTGAAAAGGGGTAGTACTGGAGATGAGTTTCTAGAACAGTGTTTAGCACATAATTAAGTGTTTTCATTTTTATAAATACAGTAATTTACACAAAGCTAGACATATTTTATTTAAATGTATATAAAATATGATTTGCATATTGATTAATCAACAGGCATTTGTTGAGTTTACGTCATTGTACTAAATCTGTGAATGACAAAAATATGTTTTTGTTCTCACCACAAAAACATTCTGTAACTGTGTATGGTGATGGGTATTAACTAGACTTATTTTGGTGATCATTTAGCAATGTATGCAAATATGGAATCATTATGTTGTACATCTGAAATTAACACAATGTTGTATGTCAGTTATACCTCAATTAAAAAACAAGAAAAAGAAAGGGATTTTTAGCCTGATATCTTAATGTGTTTTCAGTCATATGTGTGGACTGAGTGGAGATGGTGCCCTCAGCACTTTTTCTGAAACTGTGTAAGGGAGAGTGAATGTCAGGTCCACTGTCCATTGCATCCACTTGTACAAAAGCCACAGTGATTTTCATGTAAATACCAATGTCATTGACATATATACTGAGTGGCCAGATTATTATGATCTCTGAACACATAATAATCTGGCCACTCAGTGTATATCCTATATAACAAAAGGCTAATATGCAAATTGTCCCCTCAACCAAGAGTTCGACCAGCAGGCAGGCTGGCCAACTGCCCATGTCCCCTCCGTTCTGGCCAGGCTGGCTGGACCCCATTCATGCACGAATTCATGCACTGGGCCTCTAACACACACACACACACACACACACACACACACACACACACACACTGAGTGGCCAGATTATTATGTGTTCAGAAAGCATAATAATCTGGCAACTCAGTGTATAATTAATTAGTGGAATGCTGTCTCTCCTGCAATAGATGAATGATGGACTTTGATTTTATCAGGCTCTCCTGATACAATCAAAGAGATTATAAAAAATTATTGTACTACTGAAATTCTTCTCAGATAATTAAATCAATGGAAGCAACCACCTTATGAGTCACCACTTCAGTAAAATTTTATAGGGCAGGTCACCAAGTCTTTTACTTTTATATTTATTTCAGAAGAGAAGGAATTGTAGCTTAACATAGTTGAGTAATTCTTATGGGTCAATTTTTGTATATAGTTTTAATATTATATTATTGACTCTTCAACAACACTCTGAGTTTGTATGATTATCCTCATTTATCAATTCAACAGAATTTTGTCTTGGGCCACCTGGGTTTAGTGCTATATTTTGGTAGTACTTTTTATGAGTATCAGTAAAGAGTGGATATGAAAGACAATTAACATTTTTTGAGCACTGCCCATGTGCCAGCACGTTACCTTATTAAAACTTTGCTCTTCTAGGCTAACAGATGGCCTGTCTCTGATCCTAACTAAGAATTGATAATATGTTGCTTTACTAATCTACCTCTGCTACTAGCTTCTGAATTTCTTGAAGGCAGGGACTATATCTTGTTCTTCTGTGTATTCCCAATGGTTTCCCACATTGTGTAGCAATCAATAAAGCTAGTTAAATGAATGCCTGTGTAGTGGATGGATGAATGAGAGGGCTCAGTCAGATGTACCACCTAGTCTCTAATCTGGAGAACTATGATTAACAGATAATTAATGGATCTTGAAATGTTCATTGGGTATTTGAAGGGTATCCTGAAGGTGTACAGTCTGTCTACCTTGTATAAATTAAAGGTACCTCTTCCTGTCATACTCACTGTTAGTATACCGCATTCTCACAGAATGTTGCTGGAATGCCCCTGAACATAGAACATCACAGTTCTAGATGATGGGAGACTTGCCAGAGCAAAACAATAAAGGCTTGGAGTGCCCCCCTTCCTGCCTGTCACCACTGTGAATACTGGTAGAGGGTGTGTTGCAAATGGAATGAGCAGTGCCACATGCCTTTCATCAAGCAGCAGTCACAAGACTGCTGGCACTTATCCACCTTTGGGAAGGCTAGAAAAAGTGAATGAAATATGTGATGCCTTCTGCTGCTCTAAAAATGTTGTTGCTGAACAGAAACATGCTAAAAAATGACACAAGACCACCAACTTACACCATATACAATATGGTATGCTTGAAGATGTCCCAGAGGCTCCTTACATTAGCTTCACATTTTTTTATTCTTTTTTCTTTTTGTTTTTCTAGTGGAGTGTTTTTTGCTTTTTTGTATTTCAAATCTTTGACTTGATTCTTGCGATCCTCTAGTCTGCTGTTAGGTTTCTGTATAATATTTTTTATTTCAGTCAGTGTATGTTTAATTTCTATGTATGTTTTTCATCTCCTCTTGGGTCTCGCTAAATTTATCCATTTTTTTTTTTTAGGAAATTCTTAAAAAACCTTATAACCGTGGTTTTGAACTCTATATCCAGTCCTTTGTTTTCCTCCATTTCTTTTGTTTGTGATATGTTTTTTAGTCTCCGCATATTTTGCTGCTTCCCTGAGTTGGTAGAGTAGCTTTGTGTGTTAGCTGTCCTATATGGCCAGTAGCTCTGCCTCCCCAGTTACCTGAGGTGGACACTCTTGGTGCAACCCTTTGTGGACTGTATGTACAGCCTTGTTGTAATTAAGTCTTGATTGTTGTTGGTATCATGGGGGCGGGGGGTGGGGGATGGGGGTGGGGATTGACCTCCAAGCCAATTGGTTGTGAGGATCAGCTGTGTCTGTGCATGCGAGCTTGCCTCCAGACCTCTGCCTTTTACGTGCGTGAGCGTCCGGAACTCTGCCTTTCGGTTCCCCTGAGTTTCTGTGCGCTCTAGGGACCGGTATGAGTCTGGGTCCCCAGGGTCTCGCCTGACACTGGAGTTCTGTGCAGTTGGACCTGGATTTCATTACTGTTGTGAGGTTGTTTTCCTCCCGTTAGAGGAAGCCAGGCACAACCAGCAGTCAGCGCTTTGTGTGCACACTTTTGCATGCTCTTTTGTGAGTCCCCAGGCTTCTGTCTTTCGTGGCTCCCCTAAGTTTCTGTGCACTCCTTCCTTTTCACAACAGTCCATACTCTCCCAATGAGTCTCACCTGGAGCTGGGGTTCAGTGCAGTTGGGATTTTTCGTCTCCCTCCCACTGGAGCAGTGGTTCTCAACCTTCCTAATGCCGCGACCCTTTAAGACAGCTCCTCATGTGGTGGTGACCCCCAACCATAAAATGATTTCCGTTGTTACTTCATAACTGTAATTTTGCTACTGTTATGAACTGTAATGTAAATATCTGATATGCAGGATGTATTTTCATTGTTACAAATTGAACATAATTAAAGCATAGTGATTAATCACAAAAAACAATATGTAATTATATATTGTGAAATATTTATTTCTAATTACAAATAAATGAAATTTTGTCTTGAATTGTGGTGTAGCATGGGTAACAGTCTTAATATGACAACAGTAAACTACATTGCTACATTTTGCTACACCAAGGAGCGGTGTGTTGGTTCCTAAGACCATGGGAAATATGTGTTTTCCAATAGTCTTAGGCGACCCCTGTGAAAGGGTCGTTCGACCCCCAAAGGAGTCGCGACCCACAGGTTGAGAACCGCTGCACTAGAGAAAGCCAGCCAGATCCTCTTCCACCCGTCCTCTCCACAAGCGTGTCTCCGTACCTCAGCTTTTTACAGCTCCTGAGTCTCCATGTGCTCCTCTCTTCTAGTTGTAGAATTTTCACTCACCCAGCTTTCCTGTAGTTCTGGATGGTGTCTGTTCTGTCTTTTAGTTGTAGTTTTGAAATTGTTGTGCAAGGCAGCAGCTTAGGTGTTCATCTTTGCTGCCATCTTGGTTTCTCCACCTCAGTTATCTGCTTCCTGGACTTGTAAGTCTATTTCTTTCACCAGGTGGGGGAAGTTTTTAGTCATTATTTCTTCAAATAGGTTTTCAGTATCTTGCTCTCTCTCTTCTTCTGGCACCCCCATAATTCTGATGTTAGTACGCTTGAAGTTGTCCCAGAGGCTCCTTACACTATCTTCACATTTTTTAATTCTTTTTTCTTTTTGCTTTTCCGGTTGAGTGTTCTTTGCTTCTTTGTATTTCAGATCTTTGACTTGATTCTTGCATTTCTCTAGAATGCTGTTAGGTGTTTGTATAGTATTTTTTATTTCAGTCAGTGTATGTTTAATTTCTAGTTGGTCCTTTTTCATATCCTTGAGGGTCTTGCTAAATTTATCAGCCTATTCTAGGAAATTCTTGTAAAACCTTATAACCGTGGTTTTAAACTTTATATCTAGTCGTTTGTTTTCCTCCATTTCTTTCGTTTGTGATCTTTTTTTTTTTTTGTCTCTGCATTTTCACTGCTTCCCTGAGTTGGTAGAGTAGCTTTGTGTGCTAGGTGTCCTATATGGCCCAGTGGCTCCACCTCCCCAGTTACTTGAGGTGGACCCTCCTCATGCACTCTTTTGTAGACTGTGTGTACAGCCTTGTTATAGTTAATTCTTGATTGTTGTTGGTATCACTGGGGTTAATTGACCAGTGATACCAACAACAATTGGAGAACTTCTGTGCTAGAAATGGCCTTATGAGACAAGACTTTCAAAATTGCAAAAACCTTTGTGCTCAGGTTGGATGGGGAGGAGTCTCAGGGCTGAGCTAGACAGCCTTGGCTTCCTGTCAGCCCTTCCCTATGAAGCCGCTGGGTCTCAGTGTCCCTCAGTAATTGCTGTAGTCCTCTGTGTGCACTTGCGCACATGCCTCCAGATCTCTGACTTTCGTGGCTCCCCTGAGTTTCCGTGCACTTCTCTCTTTTCCTGACAGTCCAAACTCCCCCTATATGAGTCTGGGACCCCAGGGTTTTGCCCAGAACTGGGGTTCAGTGCATTCAGAACTGAGGTTCAGTGTAGTCGGTAGTTTCTGTCTCCCTCCCACTAGAGAAAACCAGGCAGCCACTCAGCTGCCTGTCCTCTCTGCTTGTGTGTCTCTTACCTCAGCTTTTTGCAGCTCCTTTGAGTATCTGTGTGCCCCTCTCTTTCCTTCTAGTTGTAGAATTTCCACTCAATCAGCTTTCCTGTGGTTCTGGATGATGTCCATTCTGTCCTTTAGCTGTAGTTTTGAAATTGTTGTGCGAGGCAGCAGTTTAGGTGTTCACCTATGCCACCATCTTGGTTTCTCCTGGAGTTTGCAGTCTTGTCTTTGCTGCGGCACTCCACTCCTCCCTCTCTTAGCTGGCATCCTGCCCCACCTAGCCATTCCATGCCTGGAGCAGCTGGGCAGATATCATCTTTGGCCTTCTAATTTGCATACTCATTCTGATTGGCTGTGGGTATAGCAGAGGTATGGTCAATTTACATGTTTGTATATTATTAGGTAAGATATACATTGAGTGGCCAGATTATTATGTGTTCAGAGATCATAATAATCTGGCTACTCAGCGTATAGTGATATTGGTTCATTTCAGTAGAGGGCTACTCCGGGCACACATTTATTTACAATAGCTGTGGACATACTACCACTGGATTCTGATAGAATTTGCTAAGAGCAGGAGTTCAGATTTTATCCCAGATGGTCTCTCTCGGGCCATGACTGGGTATTTGTAATATGAGTCCCAAGAATAGTGGTGTGAGCCATCAGTCTTGCATGGTTGTGACTCCTGATTTGCTTTTCTTGGTTTCTGGAAGTGACAGAATCTTGTTTATTGGGATCTCTATGTGACTGCATTAGGCTGCATTTACTCTGCTCATTTTATGTTAATTTAGCATGTGTTCCATCAATGTTAGTTGAGTTCTTGACTATCAGACACTATTATAGGCAGGGGATAATATTAGTAAACAAAACAAGAATCTTTACCGCTGTGGAGCTTTCTGGGGAGAAATAAACAATAATCATAAAAGGTAAATAAAGAAGGTGTTAGAAGATGAAGTACACTGTAAACAAAATCAGAACAGGATAAAAAGTCTTGGGAATACAGATACGAGGTGGATGGAGCTGGAGTTTCCACTTTCTATAAAGAAATGGCTAGGGTAGTTCTCACTAAGAAGGTGATATTTGAATCAAGATTGGAAGGGTGAGAGGATTAGCCATGAAGCTGTTGGGGCATGAATTTTCTTGGCAGAGGAACAGCCAATGCGAAAGCACCATGGCAGGAATATTCCTGATATTAAGGAGGGAGGCAGTGTGGCTAAGAGGGCAGTGCTAAGAGACAAGGTCAGGGGAGACATTACAGGATGAAAGAGTGTGTTACTGACCATTATGAAGATGGTGGCTTTCCTTCTGATAAAACAGGAGCCCCTGAAGAATGTTGAGCAGGAAGTGATGAGATTTAACTTGTTTGATTATGTTACCTGATTGTGAAAGAGTGAACTAGGTGCAGGGTTGGGGTGAGTACGGACCGAAGCTGGAAGACCAATTGGGAGGTCATGGCAGTAGGAGAGGTGATGATGGCTTTGACCAAGATGATGATGGCAGAGTTAGTGAGAGGTGGTTGGGTACCTGTCACAGGTACCTATAATTTCATAATTGAAACTTAGTGGTTAATGGTCAAGTATATTCTGATTAAATAGCACTTTAGCCACATACATTTCTGGAATTGGTATGATGATTTATCCTATTAAACACACATGTGTATACCATTTGTTCATGTAAACGTTTGGGATGCAAAACTCATATTTCTTGAATTTAATCTTGTTTTAATGCTGGAGAGAATCTAGCTATCCTTTAGCCCCAGTTGTGTCATAAAAGTGAAAATGTGTATCTCTACACATTAAAAGTAATAGTTCTTTTTTAAAAAAAATATATTTAGCCCTGTCCAGTTTGCTCAATGGTTAGAGTGTCAGCCAGAGCACTGAAGTATCTCAGGTTCAATTCCCAGTCAAGGGCATGAACCTGGGGCCTGCATGTTGTATTCCCAGCCCTGATTGGGGTATATGTAGGAGGAAACCAGTCTCCCTCTCTCTCTCTCTTTTACTCTAAAAAAATCAATAAAAAAATATCCTTGGGTAAGGATTAACAACAACAAAAATCCTATATAATAAAAGACTAATATGCAAATAGACCAAACAGTGGAACAACCTGAACAACCAATCAACCAGTCTCTATGACATGTGCTGACCACCAGGGGGCATGCACAGAACATGGCGGGCATCAGGCATGGTAGTTGGTAGAGCAGATGAGTGGGGGCACCAGACCAAGGCAGGGTGCTGGTTGCTGTCATTGGAGTGAGCCTCTGGTGGTTACTGAAAATTCTTTGTTCTCGCACCTGCTGCCAGCACTGGCCCCAGTCGCACCCACTGCTAGCATGGGAGCCGCTGCTTGTACCTCCAGCCAGTGCTGGAGTCACCACTCGCACCCACTGCCAGTGCCCTGATTGCTCTGCGCCGTTAGTGGGTGTGGGTTGGCAGCTGAGGGCTTCTCCACCTCCTTCTGCTTCTGAGGGGTGATCGGGGCAGCAACTGCCCCTCATATCCACTGATGGCACCGGCCCTACTCACACCCACTGCTGGCGCCAGCCCCAATTGCTCTGCACTGTGGTTGTAAATGGGGCTGACGCCATCAGCCAGCGCAGGGGAGCGGCAACAGTGGGAGCGGGGATACTGGCATGAGGGTACCGGGGGTGGGGAGTGGGAGGGCGGGGTTGGGAGGGGGAGGGTGTCACAGCAGGAGGAGCTGGGAGGCGGCACAGAGGATGGGCTGAGAACCACCCCTGTGCCCACCACAGCCTTACGGTTTCAAGGTGCACTAATACATGCATTGGGCCCCAAGTATATATGTAACATACAAAGCAAAATTGCTTCACCCTTCACCACACCAACTACTACCAAAATTTGGTACTTATCCTTTTTTTTTTTTTAATATATTTTATTGATTTTTTTCACAGAGAGGAAGTGAGAGGGATAGAAAGTCAGAAACATTGATGAGAGAGAGACATAGATCAGCCGCCTCCTGCACACACCACACTGGAGATGTGCCCACAAGCAAGGTACATGCCCCTGATCGGAATCGAACCCGGGACCTTGCAGTCCACAGGCTGACGCTCTATCCACTGAGCCAAACCGGTCTCGGCTGGTACTTATCCTTAATGAGCCAATAAAAATATGTCTCGATTTGGAGGATTTCAGTTTAGTACAAAAATGGCAGCCATTTATAGAATAAGTACCTCTGGACTTGAGAACTAAGCAAAAATATTACTGAGGCCAACTAAAATCATGTGGAATTCAGCCAATATTAGCCAGCTCAGAGTGCAACTAGCCTTAGTGAAGGGCCAGATGCTGACAGGGCAGGGATGAAATGCAGCCAGGAATTCCTTTTCGAAAAGGAAACTGATCTTAAAGAAGGGAATTTTCACCTGACATAGCATTTAATACTTAGTACTCCAGTGAGTTATTTCTGTTGATTGTTTTAATATTGTCATATATTGTTCATATGTTTATGAATGAGCTGGCTAAGAATTTTTAGTGAACTCTTCTTGATAGATGGGTGACCCAGAGCCCCTGGCTGCCACACAGGTGCCTTACAGTGAGGATCTGGGGAGGACTGAAGGGGATGCTGAAGGGGAATTAATATTTTAGAATTTCCTGTGAAATCTGGAACTTCTAAGTGAGGGCATGAAGCCCAAATTTGTCTTTAGAACATAAATTCTTCAACAATAAGCCCTAAATCTTTTCTTGTTCTTACACATTTGTGGCCGCATTTGCATAGTAGGGGGAAGACAGGGTTTCTATTGGAACTGGTCTGGTTCAGATTATTGGTGAGGCTTAAATAAGTTAACTATCTTTAAGCCTCAGTTTCCTTCTCTGTACAACGGGGTTTTTTGCAAACCTACTTGTTAGAGGTTTTGTAAGGTTCATACCAGGCCATGTAGAGTTATAGGAACCATCATCTGTTGTGCAAGGCTCTTTAAATAGTTTCTTCCTCTTTTTCCACCACTGGCTCAAACCAATAATTTTAATTGATGATTTAACATCACAGGTGTTTATAGTTTAATTTATGTGATTATTGTGGCAGGGCCTAAAACAAAATGAAACAACATAAATTCCATTTCAGTGAATGTTTTGTTTACAATTTAATATTTACAAATTCTTCTCTGTAATATCTTATGTCACATTACTAAAGACAGCAACAAAATAACCAAAAAGGCAGAGATTCATTTCAATTTCTTGTGGCTGGAGACAAGTAGATACCATTTAGCTGTTTTACTCTCCATGTCATGTTTAACTGAATGGGATTTTTTTACTTGAGCATTTGTAATATCTAAAAAGGGCCTTATAAATTGATTGATCAGCATTTTAAAAATAGGATCATAAGTATCAATAAAGCTTAAGCAACAGGATAAATTCTTCCAGGATTTAGATATCTTCTAAAGACATCTTTCTGTGCTCAGTGGAACATTTGTGTTCATAACTGATCCATTTTGATAGATTTAAACTGCATTGATAGTTTCCTTGTATATGAAATGAGAACTTTGACTAGATTATTGCTCAGATGTGATTAGTTTAAAATTGAAATTCTAAATTCCAAAATGTTAGTTTTAAGCTAATGAGAAGACAGTCTTGGAAGATGCTTCTGAAATTAGTAGATAAGTGGGAAGCCCCTTGAGCTGTTCTGATTACCTCATGATGTGAGGCAGGGTAACAGAAGGAAGTTTCTGAAGCACACCAAATGGATAGTGTATGTTTCTCCTGATCACCTTTGGTCTCTATTTAAACATTCATTTTTGCCTACAGTAGATTTAAGAGTACTGATTGTTATTGGTATTAATTAAATGTCTAAAAGAATTTGAGTCCCTTGGAAATTGATGCAATATAATCACGAGTGTATTTTAATATTATCTTAATGAAATATAATATATGAAAAAAGCATGTTATTGGGGTAACAACTTTCCCAATTAATGTGATTTTTGGGAAAGGCTCTTGAATTATTAAAGCTTCAAGTTCCTTACTGCAAAATGCTGTATTTATCTACTTTTATTTTTTTCTATTTATCTTAATGGGTTATACTAGTATAGTGAATAATGAAATAAAGTTCATATGATAAGGACTTTATTAAGTATTATAAAGTGCTATACCCTACATAGACCATAATCATTAATATTCTGAGTTTTTTTACACTAAACTGCTGTGCTGCATGTGGTGGAGAATTAGAAAACTCAGACAAGTAGTTAATAAATTTGAAAGAATTCTGATTGGTAAACAAGGAGAAAGTACCTATGTCATTATGGCCAAAGGATAATTGAGCTTCTTTCTTTAGCAGCACTTCTCTTTTTAATTTTTTGCTATATGTATATATTTTTTTCTTTTCTCAGTTTGTACATGTATTACATTTTTATAAAAAATAGGTAAAGCACCAAAAAATACATAAAACAGGAAGTAAAAAAAACCACTCATAATCTCACCATCTTACAGCAACCACTGTTAAGAGATTTCCTTGAACTCTTTCTCTGATTTTAGTAAAGATCATTATATATATATAATCTTTTAAACCCTGCATTTGCCTAACATGATGTTTCTCACACACTGGAAGTGATGGGCAGAAATACGGAGTCTTAGCCACATAGGTATTTGAGCTACTGAATAAATCTGGAGTGCCTGCCTTCTAGTCCTTTTGTTTAAATTAGATCCTTTTTGTTTAAGTCACGTTAGTTAGGTTTCTTTTATTTGCAGCCCAAACAACTTCAAACTGAGAAAAATGTCTTGAATTTATTAATTCTTCCCATGCATGATTTCTTCCTTATTTTTTTCACTGAAACTATTTTATTGGCCTTTTGTATGGAAACTGAAATTCATTTGCCGGGAAGGATGATCCCATCATACTTCTGTTGGAACCAGCACATGGCCTTCTCTTTGCTGATTCTGTGTTTGGCCCTAATACAACCTGTCCTGCGTTTCTTGTCTGCGATGCTGAAACTTGGCCTACCAGTACCACATAGACGGCTCGACATAGATACCAAGGCTTGGGTCATACTTGATTCCCAGATTGAGATATTCTGGATCCCAAAACCAAAGTTTCCAGTATCTGAGAAGTAATTTTTTTTTTAATTTGAACTTTTTTTTTAAATTAAATCTTTATTATTCAGATTATTACATTTGTTTCTCTTTTTTCCCCTCCATAGCTCCCCTCCACCTAGCTCCCACCCTTCCCTCTACCCTTACCTCCCTCCCGTTGACCTCATCCATAGGTGTATGATTTTTGTCCAGTCTCCCTGTACACCCGTCATCCCTTTCCCCCTGAGAATTGTCAGTCCATTCCCTTTCTGTGCTCCTGATTCTATTATATTCACCAGTTTATTCTGTTCATCAAATTTTGTAATTTGAACTCTTACACCTTCAGAACTTTCTCCAAGATTTCTTCTGCCTCAGCCCCATGGACTGTGCAGTGGACAGCAATCTTTTCATTTCTCCTAATGCCAAAGGATCTGACAGTGTACCTGGCTTTGGAGAACACACGAGTCTGGCCTGTGAGCTGCTTCAGGACCTTGGCTGCCTGGATCAATCTGTCTCTACTTTTCCACACACAGATGTTGAGGCAGAGCCTGTGAATTCGAAGTTCCCTCATGGGGTTCTCCTTTTCCCCTTACTCCTGCGCCATGATGAGAAACAGGAAGAGATTTCTTCCTTTTAAAACACGTGGATGTAGACTAAATTACTATGAATGGAATTTATGGATTAAAAATTATACACTTTATTTGACCTTTGTGGGATTTCATTTATTTTTTGCCTGTTCATCATGAGATTTTAAAACATTTTTTTTAAATGAAAATTTTGAAGTTTTAAACCGGTAAAGTTTCCTTTTCTTCTTCCTGTTCTTCAAAATGTTTGGTTCACTACAGTGCCTGAAATGTTATTTCTTTCTTTATATACACTATTTTTTTTTTTTAGCATCTACTCTATGCCTGATACTTTTGCACATATTTCCTCATTTAGTAACCGTGTGTGTGTGTGTGTGTGTGTGTGTGTGTTTTAATAGGCATATTTTACCCTTTAGTATTCACTGAATGTTTGGTCTTACTCATGGCATCTTGTGTTAGGTTTTCAAATTATTATACTTTCTTATTGTTTACCCTTTTCTGAGTTTTGTCTTGAATTTCCTTTAAATTTCTTTGTGATTTGGAAGTTAAATATCTCTAATTTTTGTTAGAATGGTGGGTACGTTCAATATTTGAACTTATCATTGGAGCAGTAGCTGTGGAGATCTCCTAAACTATATAAGCTTCACCACATTCTTTTCTTCCTTCCCTTTATAGCCTAAATTTTGTTGAAATAATTAGAAATGTTTGTTCATATAATTTTTTAAGCATTTTGCTTTCAAGCCTCATTGCTGAATATTTGTATCATGATCTCAACACCATTAACACATAATTTAGATGATTGTAATTTTGTTACTTTTATTGCTAACTGCTATTTGTTTTATACTTATCTATACCTATACTTTCTTTTCTTTAAAATATATTTTATTGATTTTTACAGAGAGGAAAGGAGAGGGATAGAGAGTTAGAAACATCGATGAGAGAGAGAGAGACATCGATTAGCCACCTCCTGCATGCCCCTACTGGGGATGTGCCCGCAACCAAGATACATGCCCTTGACCGGAATCGAACCTGGGACCTTTCAGTCCGCAGGCCAACGCTCTATCCACTGAGCCAAACCAGTTTCAGCTATACCTATACTTTCAAATATCTTCTACTTTCTTGAGTTCTTTATTTTAATTTATTTTTTAATTGATTGTATGTGCCCCTTTCTTAAGAATATTTTTTTCCAGAAAGAATATGTGGAAAGTACATTGTTATCTTTCTATGTCTATTAATATATTTTATTTGCTTTATCATCATGGTAATTACAATATTGATAATTTAGTTAAATTTGGGATTCTTACTAGGTCACAGTCTTTTACCTTCCAAGTCCTACAAGCCTTACTCTATGGTCTTTTAGCAGGGCAAGTGAGAAGCTTGATGTCCATCTCATTCATATAGCACCCCCACCCCCTTTTTAAAAAAATCTTGATGGAGGTTCCTATGTCTATTTAATTTTTTTCTCTTTGATATTCAGAAATTCTGGGATGTATGGAACTTTTATGATTAATTCTGCCAAGTTCTATGCATAATTTCAGTTTGGAAAACTCATTTTTAAGGCCCCCCCTTCCCTGCTATTATTTACTTAATTAATATTTCTGCTTTACTTATTTCTCCCTTCTCTTTCTAGAATTCCTGTTATATACATATTTGATCTTCTGGATCTATTGTTCAGGTTTTATCTTTTTCACTGATAATTTATAGTTGTTGTTTTTTAATTATTTTCTTGTGATTTTGGGGAGATTTCATTGAGCGCTAATTTTATGTAGTAGCCAGTCTGTATTTCACTGCCTCAATTCTTTAGGCCACTAGTTTCACTTTTTGCTTTCAAATACTATTTCTTGTTTCTCCCTTTTCACCTTTCCTTGAAGTAATGTTTGTTATCAGTGATTCACTATCAATTTGAAATTCACTGAGAATGTAAATTTTAAAATTTGCAAGTTTATTTTGTTTCTTGCAGTTATTCAGATTATTCCATGTCCCTTAAAATATTCGAGTCTCTTCTGTCTAGTTTTCTTGCTTGTCTGCTTGCTCATCTGCCAAGTAAGGTCTAGTTTATTCAGTTTGAGAAACTGAAATAATGCTCTATCGGAAATTTTGTAGACTGTGTTCAGTTCTTTTAATTATAGGCAAACATAGGGTAAAAGTTAGACTTATTGTAATTTCTCATCAACAGCTTAGAGTTTTAATAGTTTTTGTGGGGTACAGATGGATCTGTTGGCAGTGGGAGACAGCTGCAGGGCAAAGTCCCTCTTTGTTGCAGAACAGGCTCTCTTTTGTGTTATCTTGGCAGCTCTGAGCCTTCTTGAGTAGTTTCCCTTCCCCTTGCATAGCTGGTTGGCCTGACATCCAGGCAGAACCTCTAGCATGACTCTTTGGCCAGCACTGCCTTGCATCCAGCAAAAAGTGAAACTAGTGGCCTAAAGAATGAAGGCTATTTTCAAATTTTAGCTATTGTAAATTGTGCTGCAAAGAAGAACATAGGGGAACATATATTCTTTCTGATTGGTGGTTTGGTTTTCTCAGCATATACTAATATTCCTAGAAGTAGGATCACTAGGTCAAATGGCAGTTCTATTTTTAATTTTTTGAGGAAACTACATACTGTTTTCCACAGTGGTTGAACCAGTCTGCATTCCCAGCAGCAGTGTACTAGTTCCTGATTCTCCATATCCTCGCCAACACCTTAGTTTGTTGATTTGTTGATGATCGCCATTCTGATAGGTGTGAAGTGGTACCTCATTGTCATTTTAATTTGCATCTTGGATGATTAGCAACTTTGAGTATCCTATCTCATAAAGAGAATATGCAGATTGACCATCACGCCATCACAAAATGATGTCAGCGCCCATAGCCACAAGATGGCAGTGCCCAGTCCCTTTAGCCCCACTGGAGTCCCCCATATTCTCTCATGCAGTGGAATCTCTTTTTATTTTGTTGATTTTTTTTTTTTTGCTGTACAGGTGGGTTTGGCCACTCCTTGTCCTGCCAATGGAGTCCCATAGTCCTTTTAGCCCAGCTTGGGGGATGGCAGGCTCATGTTGTAGCCTAACCCTCCATCAGCTTCCCAGCCACCCTGAGGCTCAGGCAAGCCTCGGATGGCACCCACCTAAGGCTAGCCTGAGGCGCAGGCAAGCCTTGGATGTTGGCTGCCCAGCTGCCCAGCCGCCCAGGGTGGGCCTGAGGTGCAAGCAAGCCTTGAATGGCTGCTGCTCAGCCACTGAAGGCCACTCCAGGCTCAGGTAACCAGGGCTGGCCAGGCTTGTGCTGCAGGCAGTGGCAGCAGCAAAAATGTGATGAGGGCATCGCCTTCCCCTGATTGCCTGGTTGCCTCCCAGACTGTGAGAGGAGGCAGGCTGGGCTGAGGGACCCCACCCCCGCTCCAGTTCATGAATTTTCATATGTCTCTAGTTTTTTCATATTCTCTAGTCCTTTTTTATGTCTACTTTGAAGAAGTATATATTTAGACATTTACTCATTTTTTAATTGGATTTTTTATCTTACCTTTGTTAAGTTTTATAAGTTCCTCATATATTTTGGATATTAATCATTTATCAGATGTATCATTGGAAAATATATTCTCTAATGCAATGGGTTCTCTTTTCACTTTGTTGATGGTTTCTTTTGCTGTACAGATGTAGTTCCATTTGTTTATATTCTCCTTAGTTTCCTAGATGTATCTATAAACATATTGCTATGAGAGATGTCTGAGATTTTGCTGCCTATGGCTTCTTCTAGGATTCTTACGGTTTTTTACTTACATTTCAGTATTTTATCCATTTTGAGTTTATTCTTCTGTATGGTGTAAGTTGGTGGTCTAGTTTAATTGTTTTTAAAAATATTTTTATTAGTTTTAGAGAGGAAAGGAGAGGGAGAGAGAAATGGTAACATCAATGATGAGAGAGAATCATTGATCAGCTCCCTCCTGCACATCCCCTACTGGGGATGGAGCCTGAAACCCAGGCATGTGCCCTTGACCCGAATTTGAACCCGGTACCCTTCATTTTGCAGGCCCACACTCTATCCACTGAACCAAACCAACCAGGGCTAGTTTCATTATTATTATTATTATTATTATTATTATTATTATTATTATTTTGCATGTGTCTGTCTAATTTTCCTAACACCTTTTACTGAAGAGATTGTCTTGACTACATTGTATGCTCTTGCCTCCTTTATCCAATATCAATTACATGTAATGTCTTGGTTAGATTTCTGGGGTCTCTATTTCATTGATCTATGTGCCTGTCCTTGTGCCAGTACCAGGCTGTTTTGATTACAGTGGCTTTGTTGTGTAATTTGATATCTGGTAATGTGATCCCTCTAACTTTGTTCTTCTTCCTCAAGATTTCTATGGGGTCTTTTTTTGGCTTCATATATATTTTTGAAATGTTTATTCTAGATATCTGAAATATGCTATTGGTTTTTAATAAGGATTGCATTGAATCTATAGCTTGCTTTGGGTAATATGGCCATTTTAATGAGGTTGATTCTATTAATCCATGAACACCATATAATCTCCCACTAGTTTATATCTTTCTCTACCTCTTTCTTCAATTTCTGTAGTTTTCCAAGTACAGGTCTTTTACCTCCTTGGTTAACTTTATTCCTAAGAATCTTAATTTTTTTTGTTGCAATGATAAAAGGGATTGTTTATTTAATTTCTCTTTTTAAGAGTTTTCATTATTGATGTATAAATGCCAATGACTTCTTGGTGTTGATTTTGTATCCTGTTATGTTGTAGAATTCATTTATTGAATCTAATAATGTTTTAATGGAGTATTTAAGGTTTTTATTTACAATGTATTGTCTGCAAATAATGACAGTTTTACTTCCTCCTTTCCAATTTGGATGCCTTTGATTTCTTCTTCTTGTCTGATCACTGTGGGTAGGACTTCAGTACTATGTTGAATACATACATGCCTGTCTTGTTCCTGTTCTTAGAGAAAATGCTTTAGTTTTTGCCCATTGAGTATGATATTGGCTGTAAGTTTATCATATACTGAAGGCCCGTGCACAAAATTTGTGCACTTGGGGTTCCTCAGCCCAGCCTCAGCCCTCTCACAGTCTGCGAGTCCTCTGGGGATATCTGAGTGATGGTTTACTCCCACCTTCCCCTCCTCCCCGAACTCTTACTGCTGCCACAAAGGTGGGAGAGGCTCCTGCCGCTGTACTTGCCAGCCATGAGTCCGACTTCTGGCTGAGCAGTGCTCTTCCTGTGGGAGTTCACTGACCACCAGGGGAAGCTCCTGCGTTGAGTGGGATTCAGCCGAAACCGAATCTCCGACATCTGCCAAGGGGTCCCAGATTGCGAGAGGGTGCAGGCTAGACCGAGAGACCCCACCAGTGCATGATCATGGTTGGGGAGGAATGCAGGAGATTGGCCAACCAGGGAGGGACTGCAGAAAGGCTCCAAGTGTCTCGCCCATCTCACTCAGTCCCAATCGGCCAGACCCCAGCAGCAAGCTAACTTACTGGTCAGAGCATCTGCCCACTGGTGGTCAGTATACGTCATAGAGACTGGTCAACTGGTTGACTGTCTGCCCCCTGGTGGTCAGTGCACATCATTACTGAGCAGTTGAGTGGCCTTAGCATTCATTAGCATATTAAGCTTTGATTGGTTGAATGGATGACTGGACAACTGGACACTTAGCATATTAGACTTTTATTATATAGATTGGTCTTTATTATGTTGAGATATGACCCCTCTATTCCCACTTTGCTGAGAGTTTTTATCAAAAAAGGGCATTGGATTCCTAGCCAATTTGGCACAATGGATAGAGCATCAGCCTGTGGACTGAAGGGTCCCAGGTTCGATTCTGGTCAAGAGCTTATACCTTGGTTGCAAACTCCTCCTGGTTGGGGCTTCTGCAGAAGGCAACCAATCCTGTGTTTCTTTCACATCAATGTTTTTTTCTCTCTCTCTCTCTCTCTCCCTCCCACTCTCCCTAAAAATCAATGGAAAAATATCCTCATGTGGATTAATCCCCTCCCCCCAAAAAGGGCATTTGTCTAATGCAGAAAGCATCAATTGATATGCTCATGTGATTTTTGTCTTCCAATTTTTTTATGTGATGTATCACATTTATTGATTTTTTTTTATTGTATCTGACTTGCATCCCCACAATAAATTCCACCTTGTCATGATGTATGATCTTTTAAAGTTATTGCTAGATCCGATTTGCTAATATTTTGTTTAGGATTTTAGCATTTATGTTCATCAGGGATACTGGCATGTAATTATCTTTCTTTATAGTGTCTCTATCTGGTTTTGAAATTAATTAGGCTAACGGTAGCTTTATAAGAAGAGCTTGGAAGTGTTCCTTTCTCTTGGAATTTTGGAATAGTTTCAGGAGGATGGGTGTTAGTTCTTCTGCGAATATTTGACTCCCCAGTCAAACCTTCTGGACCAGGGCTTTTGTTTGCTGGGAGTGTTTTGATTACTGCTTCTATTTCATTAATAGTTATCAGCATATTTAGGTTTTCTGATTATTCCTGATGGAGTTTTAGAAGTTTATATTTTTTCTAGGAATATGTCCATTTCATTCTTGTTAGAATATAGTTGTTCATAGTATTTTTTTTTTTTTTAGGATCCTTTTTATTTCTGTGGGGTCAGTTGTTACTTTCCCTCCTTTGTTTCTGATTTTGTTTATTCAGATCCTCTCTTTGTTTCTTGATGAGTCCTGCTAAAGGTTCATCAATCTTATTTATCTTTTCAAAGAATGAACTCCTGGTTTTATTGATCTTTTGTATTGTTTTTTTAGTGTCTAGTCATTTATTTCTACTCTAATCTTTATTATTTCCCTCCTTCTACTTTGGGATTTTCTTTTTGTTTTCTTTCTAATTCTTCAAGTTGTAAGGTTAGATAGTTTATTAGAAGTTTTTCTTGTTTTGTGATAGAGGCCTATAGTGCTATGAACTTCCCTCTCAGGACTGCTTTCACTGTATCCCATAAATTTGGGCTTGTTGTGTATTCATTTTTATTTGTTTCCAGGAAGTTTTTATTTGTTTCTTGATCTCTTTGATAACCCATTCATTGTTTAATAACATGCTATGTAGTCTTCATGTGTTTGAATGCTTCTGAGTGTTTTTATTGTAGTTGATTTTAATTTCATGCCATTATGCTCCAAGAAGTTGCTTGATATGATTTCAGTCTTCTTGAACTTGTAGAGACTTAGTTTGTTTGCTAACATGTGGCATATCTTTGAAATGTTCCCTGTGCAATTGAGAAGAATGTATATTTTGTAGCTTTGGTATGAAATGTTCTGTGAATGTCAGTTAATTCCATCTCATCTAATATGTAGCACAGACTTTTATTTTTGAGTCTAGCTTCCAAAACTGGAGATTACAAAGCTGTAAACTTTCCTCTTCCTTCATCAACTTCTTTCTCCCTTATTTTCCAGCAGAGTTATGGCTTTAATTCTATAAATTATACCAAGAATTAGTCTTACAAAGCCTTGGAGGTGAGTTTTTGAGGGAAAGTGGTTGGAACCTTGGCTCTGTGGGCTCTCCTGAGGGCCAGGATCCCATTTATTCTCTTTATGTTTCTAGTACTAGTCCTGGTTTGTGGTAAATAATTTTAGTACATTTTCAAAACGAAGAAAAGGTAATATCTTCAGCCTTTTAATAATCAAAGATTTTAAGATATTACGGATTCAGGTTGGGGTCAATTAAACTTTTATAAATTTACAATACCTTGTAGCACCTTAAAATTAGAAAAGACTGATTTTTCTCTTATATTCAATACTTAAAAATAACTTTAGTAGAGCAATGAGAACTTTTTAAAAAATATTTTATTTTAGAGAGAGGAATGGAGAGGGATAGAGAGATAGAAATATCGATGAGAGAGAAACATCATTGATTGGCTGTCTCCTGTGGGCCCCCTACTGTATATTTAACCCAGGCGTCTGTCATGACTGGGAATCGAACTGTGATGTCCTCATTCATGGGCCAGTGTTCAACCATTGAGCCACACTGAGCAAGGAGAACTTTTATTCCTAAAATATTTATACACTGATTAAAGCAATTAAATGGATTTCTATCACACTGACAAAACCCAGAGTTGGAGAAGGTAGGGACATATACATAGCTATATCATAAGAAAGCCTTAATCTTTTTAAGTGGCATAAGAAGAATTGAGAGAGAAATTATATGTGATCATAATTTTCTTTGCTAGCTGGTGAAGAATAGCAGTTTTTTTTATAACTCAGAGAATTTCACAGAGCAAATCTCCTGTACTTTTGGGCATGTTAGAAATGTTCAAATCTAAACCTCAAAAATACACTATGCAAAGTGCTCTACATGCCTACATTTTCTTTGGTTCCTGTTTTCTGTTGTTATTTAATTAATAAGAATTTCACCTGACTTCCTCCATTTCACCCTTTATTCTAATGGTCTGATTTAGTTCAGAAATAATTGGTGCTGGCTAAGATGTAGACTTCACAGTCAGACTGGGTAACTTCTTGTTCTTCCTTCACTGGCTTGGGGACCACAGGCAGGTTATCATCTGCATACTGCAGTTCTTTACTTCTATAATGGAAATGAACACAGGATCTCTTCTAGAAACTTTGGTGAGGATTAAATGAAGGAAAGCAGGTACAATGTGTTTTCTATAACAAGTGCTCAGTATGTTATTGTCTGTCAGTTTGTGCTGCAATAACAAATTGCCGCAGACTGAATGGTTTTCTCACAGTTCTGGAGGTTGAAGTCTGAGATCGAGATGCCAGCATGTTGGGTTCTTTGTGAGCCCCTATTTCTGATTTATGGATGGCTGTCTTCTCATTGTTTCCTCACATGGCAGGGAGAGAGAGAGATCATTTCTCTGGTGTTTCTTCTCAGAAGACCACTAATCCCATTCAGGGGAGCTCCACCTTTGTGACCTAATCTCCTCTCAAAGGCCCCACTTCTTAATACCATCCATGGGTGTTAGGATTTCATCATACTAATTTTTGGGAACACATAAATATTCAGTCCTTAATAGTTGCTATTAATCTTTCTACTATTTTTAATTTTCTCAGCTAATAGAAAGAAAAATGGAAGTTTTACTCTAATTGTACCATCACTCTCCATTTCTCTTCTGGTGTCCCATATCTGGGCAGTGAATGCCAGAATGGAACTTTCTTCTCAGATTCTTCATGTACTTTATTTTGGCTTCACTTTTTTTTTTTTTTAAAGAATTTATTTATTTATTTATTGTTGACAGTATTAGTGATGTCCCCATTTCCCAACCTTCTACCTTTTGCTCCCCTCTACCCAGCCCCCCTATCCCAGGCTTTCCCCTCACTGTTGTCTATTTCTGTGAGTTATGCATATATACATATATGTTCTTTCGTTAATCTCTTCTCATCCCCTCCACCACCCTCCCCAGTGAGATGTGTCATTACATCAATTGGCTTTACTTTCAATGGGAGGGATGCCCACAAGAAAGAAGTTTCTTCATTTATTTTAATGTGCTAGATGTCAACCTTTGTTTTAACTAATATATCAGGAGGTAAGACAATTATATGCTGGGCAGTTGGAGATATTTCTTAAAATGTTCTGGTTTTTGCTGGGTTTTGCTCATTTTTAGGTTGATTTTTAAAAAATTAAATCTTTATTATTCAGATTATTACATTTGTTTCTCTTTTTTTCCCTCCATAGCTCCCCTCCACCTGGCTCTCACCCTTCCCTCTACCCTTACCACCCTCCCGTTGATCTCATGCATAGGTGTATGATTTTTGTCCAGTCTCTCCCTGTACACCCCTCACCACTTTCCCCCTGAGAATTATCAGTCCACTCCCTTTCTGTGCTCCTGATTCTATTGTATTCACCAATTTATTCTGTTGATCAAATTTTTAATTCACTCAATTTTTAGATTCACTTGTCGATAGATATGTATTTGTTGTTCATAATTTTTTGGCTTTTACCTTTTTCTTCTTCTTCTTCTTAAAGAGTACCTTTCAGCATTTTAATAATACTGGTTTGGAGTTGATGAACTCCTTTAGCTTTTTCTTATCTGTGAAGCTCTTTATCTGCCCTTCAATTCTGAATGATAGCTTTGCTGGATAGAGTATTCTTGATTGTAGGTTCTTGTTATTCATCACGTTGAATATTTCTTGCCACTCCCGTCTGACCTGCATCGTTTCTGTTGAGAAATCAGCTGACAGTCGGATGGGTGCTCTCTTGTAGGTAATGAACTGTTTTTCTCTTGCTCCATTTAATATTCTCTCTTTGTCTTTTACTCTTTTGGATTTTAATGATGATGTGTCTTGGTGTGGTCCTCTTTGGATTCCTTTTATATGGGGTTCTGTGTGCTTCCTGGACTTGTAAGTCTATTTCTTTCACCAGATGTGGGAAGTTTTCAGTCATTATTTCTTTAAATAGGTTTTCAGTATTTTGCTCTCTCTCTTCTTCTGGCACCCCCACAATTCTGATGTTGGTACGCTTGAAGCTGTTCCAGAGGCTCCTTACATTATCTTCACATTTTTGGATTCTTTTCTCTTCTTGCTTTTCCAGTTGAGTGTTTTCTGATTCTTTATATTTCAAATTTTTGACTTGATTCTTGCTTTCCTTTAGCCTGCTCTTAGGTCTCTGTACAATATTTTTTAATTCAGTCAGTGTATGTTTAATTTCTAGTTAGTTCTTTTGCATCTCCAGTTGGTTCTTTTTCATCTCCTCTTGGGTCTCACTAAATTTATCCATCTTTTCTAGGATATTCTTGAAAAACCTTATAACCGTGGTTTTGAACTCTATATTCAGTCGTTTGTTTTCCTCCATTTCTTTTGTTTGTGATCGCTTCCTTTGTCTTGGCATTTTCACTATGCCGAGAGAACTTCTGTGTTGGATTCAGCCTTATGATACAAGAGTTGCAAAACTGCAAAAGCCTCTCTGTTGAGCTTGGGATGGGTGGAGTCACTGGGCTTAACAGACCGCCTTGCCTTCCAGTTGACACCGCCCTCCATGGCCCCTGAGTCTCACGTGACTGGGTAATCGCTGAAGCGGTCCCTGTGCGCACACATGCAAGTGCTCTTGCAGTGCCTCTAGACTGCTGCCTCACCGGCTCCCCTGAGCTCTGGGACCATATGAGTCTGGGTCCCCAGGGTTTTGCCTAAAACTGGGGTTTAGTGGAGTTAGAAGTGATGCAGTTGGGAGGCTTTGTCTCCCATCCACTCATGAAAGCCAGTGGCACAATCAGCAGTCGGTCCTCTGCACGCAGTGCCGTGTGTGCCACCAGACTTCTGATCTTCTGCGACTCTCCTAAATTTCCGTGCACTTCTCCCTTTTCACAGTCCAAACTCCCCCCTTAGAGTTTTGGCTGGATCTGGGGTTTAGTGTCGTTGGATAAGGGGTTCAATGCCGTTGAGAGTCTCCGTCTTTCTTCCACCAGAGAAAGCCAGCCAGGTTCTCCGGCACCCGCTCTCTCCACGTGCGTGTCTCCATACCTCAGTCTTTTGCAGCTCTTCTGGGTCTCTGTGAGCCCCTCTCTTTCCTTCTAGTTGTAGAATTTCCACTCAGCCAGCTTTCCTGTGGTTCTGGATGATGTCTGTTCTGTCTTTTAGTTGTAGTTTTGAAATTGTTGTGTGAGGCAGCAGTGTAGGTGTTTACCTATGCCGCCATCTTGGATTCTCCCTAGGTTGATGTGTTAGTGAGCTTTATCTACCTGCTGCAGCTCACATTCATGCATGCATATTGCACTCATACATTGGCAACTACACTCTGATTTGTAAACATGCTTTAGACTAAAAAATTCCCTATTTTATAATTATTTCAGTTATTGGGGCCATGGTTAACTGATTATTATCAAAACATACCTGTAGGCCATGATTGGTAGAACTTGGGAATTATGAATCCTAGCTGAGAGGTCAAAAAGGAAATTGGCCTTGACCTATTTAGGCAAGGTGGAAAATAGCCAGTTCTTTGGCTCTGTGTTCTTTTCTTTTGTAACATAGAAGTTAAAGTCCCAGCAATTAAAAGGGCTCACAGGAATTCACAAAGTATGCTTACATACTAAGGCTTAGTAAAGATAAGCATGTAATATAATAAGAGAAAGAGAACATAGGCAAACATCAGGGAATCCAGAATATTTCAGGTTCTTTTTCATTTGCACAGAATGTTTTTTAATTTTTGTTTTTGGATAATGAACCTTCAAGATACATGTGAGATAGCATGGCCTAGGCAAATAGATCAATAGAACAGATTAGAAAGTCCAGAAGGAGACCAATACACATATATAGTCAATTGATTTTGACAAATAAGCAAAAGCAATTTGGTGGAGAAAGGATTTTCTTTTCAACAAATGGTGCTGGAACAATTGAATATTTGTATATTAAATGAATTTCAATCCATGCCTCATATACATACAAAAATGAACATAAAATGGATCATGCATAGCCTTAAATGTGAAGCCTAAAACCATAAAACTTGTATAACAAATGTAGGATAAACTCTTTGTGACAAGAATAATCTCCAGGTTATTCTTGTACACATTAAAATTTGAAAAGAACTGCCCTGTAAGGTGTATGTGAAAGGATGAATGCTAGTTATACAGGTCATAAAGGGCAATGGGGGAGAAAGATGCTTCAGCAGAGGTTCAGCACATGCTGAGGCATGAAGGTATGATGAGCGAGGGCAGTTCATGCAGAAGTTTTCACCAATGTACAGTTAAATAAAAAGACAATATAATGACCTTTTATATCTAAAATTTACCAAGTTTTAGAATTCTAAGATCATATCTTTATTTTGTAAAATGAAAATGCTAGCAAATTAGGATTTTGTTTTTGTTTGAAGTATGTGTTTTTTTCTTGGCAGAATAAAAAGCTGACAACCCTATGTTTAACACTTTTAGTTTTAGTTTCTGTTTTTTGTTTGTTTGTTTGTTTGTTTGTTTGTTTTCTGATCTATGAAATCCAACAAAAAGTATGCCTATTGACTGAGTTAGAGAACTAAGTAGTTTGGATAGAATATTGGGCAGCTGGGGTGGATGAGGCCAGAGAAGCAAACAAGGGTCAGATCCTGGAGAATCTCATAAGCCATAGAATTGGACTTGATCCCCAAAACATTGAAGATTGTGACATAATTGGATTTGCATTTTAGAACGATAACTTCTCAGTGGCTGAGTGAGGGATCAGGGAAAGGTGAAAAAGGAGACAGGAAACCAGCCAGAAAGCTCCTGTGGATATCAGTGAGAGTGCGACTAAGACAATGTTGATAGCAGAAAGAGGATAAACTTAAATTACATTAAGGAGGAAGAATTGACAGGAATTAGGAACCTATTGGATGGAAGAGATAACTTTACATTACTTAAATTATTCTCTATCGATATTTTGTTGAATTTTGTATGCTCAAGTAAGTGCAATCAGCACAATTCTCAGAATTCTTAAATGGATTAATATAAACGACTATTGAGTAAAATCATTGAACATCTGTGCAGTGTAGTCCCTCAAAGACAAAGAGAAACTCATTAAAATGAGATTAGAGAGCTAATCTATCTTCATACTTACATACCCATTCACGAAAAGCTATGATGTGTGAGTCAGAAAATGCTGATTGCATTAATTTTATTACATATATAATTCCTTGGATAATACTGTCTAGTAGAAAGATTGGGTACTTCTAAACTTTTCAGACTTTGATTTTTGCAGGGATTCAAAACTGAGGCATATTATGTAGAGCAATAATTTACATATGCTTGCTTTACAAAATAGCTTTTGGTGGAGGGGCTATGTGGTATGTCAGCGTTAGCTTAAGATTCTTACAAATTTAAGAACTTTTTTATAAGTATCCTGATTTAGTTTTAGCCATTATTTTTACCTGAAAGTCCCCACAAAAACATAAATGAGTATTGACTAATAAGCAGAAGATTTTGTTTCTCTGGCTTCTCTGTGAGTTGAATGAGTTTACATGTAAGCTTTTCTGTTGGCATGGCTTAAGTCAAGCATGCTTTCCAAGGGAGGTCAAGACAGTGAATTATTTGTGGTAATAGACTTTTCATGAATCAACACATAAAGAATTTTTGCTATTGTAGGTTCATCTGCACTTTATTGCATCATGTACTTTGATACATCAAGGCAATTCTTTGGAAGCTTATAGGGGACATTCAGTGTGAAAGGGAAGTCCATGTTATTTTGGTTTATGAGATTTGTTAACATTCATGAGTATGTATGATGTATCTCAAGAACCCACAGGAAATATGGTTGATTATAGGAGGAGAGGATATTGTATATGGTGGATTTTTAAAATATGATGAGATTTTTCAACCATTTATGCCATTTAGTGTTTCCCAGCAGTAAAGGGAATTTAATCTCCTAATGAAATACATTTAAGCACTACAGAAAATAGATATTTTCACCTATTGGGCTAACTTCAAAGCAGTCCATGTGCTGTTATCTTCTTTATAGGATACACACACACACACACACACACACACACACACACTATGTAATTTATATATTCAGAATATTTAGCATGAGAACTTAAACTTTTCTAGCTGGATATTTTGATACTTCGTATCAATTTCTTTTGGGCATATATGCTAGATAATTTCCCTCAGCTATTCCTTTTAAAGCATAACTTTTTAAAAGTTGATCATTCATTTTAGAGGCCCAGAAATTATTTATATATTCTTTAGAAATAGTGTTTCATCTATGAATTATTAATACCAACAGGGGATATTAAACCAATTCAGATTGCTAAGTGGATGACAAAAGTGTCTAGTACTTTTGTGAATTAATATCCACTCCTATTTCTCTATTCATAAACTGTACTCTCAAAGGAAGCTGTCTTTCTATGACATACAATTATATATAATTATTGGTATAAGCCAAAAAAATTATAATGGGCAATTTCAAACATAAATAACACACACAAATAACAATGCTCGAATCACCCAGCTTCAATCATCAACCTTTTGCCTATCTTGTTTCAAATATCTTCCTACCTCAGTTTTTGTTGGAAGGGGTACTGGGATTTACTTTAAGTGAATTTAGTTTACTATAGTATTTCACCTGTCAATACTACAGAAAATATCAATAAATGATAACTTGTTCTGCATTCCATAATGCCATTGTCACACAGAATTAAATTAATAATAATTTTCTTAATATTATCATCATCATAGTCTGACCAGTTCATCTGGGAGAGGAAATGATAACTTTGATTTGATCTCGGATAATTTCCTTGTCATTCATTGCCTACATTTCAACTTTAAGATCTTGAAGTTGAGCTCTTCTGTTTCTAACTGGTTACTGAGGACATTATAAGTCTAGGTAAAACCAATTAAAATTAAATTCTCCACATGAGGCTTTTCAGATGACACAAGTAGATCAAATATATACTTATGTTTTTTTTATGAGTGTCAGCTGGTGGAGAACAACTTAATTAAAAAAAAAATTTCCCCGTTTTTATCCAGACAAGTTTCCATGCTGTTCTATTTCTGCATGAGAGCATTTATTTCTTATAAACTCTTACAGTAAGGGTGTAGTCTTTGGGATCCCAGTTTAAATAGAGTATTTTATTAAATTCCTCATATTGGCTCTAAGTCTTTCACCCTATATTCCATGCCCACTGCAATATTTAAAGTGAATACTGAAGTCCTCAATGATTTGGCTCAGTGGTCAGATTGTCGGCACAAAGGCTTGTAGGGTTTGATTCCGGTCAAGGGCATGTACCTGGTGCAGGCTCCACAGCAACCAGCTGATGTGATTCTCTGACATCAATGTTTTTCTCTTTGTGTCTCTTCCCTTCCCTTCCCTTTCCTTCTCTCTCTCAAAAAAAGAAAAAGAAAAAAAGTCAATGGAAAAAATATCCTTGGGTGAATATTAATAAAAACAAAAACAGAAAACAAAACAAAAAAATCCCCCATAAAATGGATATCCAAGAACTCCGGGATCCATCAAAATCTCTTAAGGTTTTGTTTGTTTGTTTGTTTTTGTTTTTGTTTTAAATATTTTTATTGATTTTTTACAGAGAGGAAGGGAGAGAGATAGAAAGTCAGAAACATCGAGGAGAGAGAGACATCGATCAGCCGCCTCCTACACGCCTCACAGTGTAGATGCGCCCGCAAGCAAGGTACATGCCCCCGACCGGAATTGAACCCGGGACCCCTCAGTCCGCAAGCCGACGCTCCATCCACTGAGCCAAACCGGTCTCGGCATCTCTTTAAGATTTTTGATACATATGTTTCTTGTTAGAAACATATCTAGGATTTGTTCTTCCTCCTTATTCCCTTGCCACTATTGCATTCCAACATTTTGATCACTATAGTAGACTCTCAATTAGTCTTTCAGTCTTTAATTTTTTTCCTGTCTAATCCATGTTGATCATTACTGCTAAAGTAGTCTTTTGAAAACATCCCCTTTCATTATGTAACCTTACCCACTTACACATGATTCAGAGGTTCTCCTTTGTTCTTTTTTTTCATAGGATATCAATTCTAATTCCTCCAAACTCTTTAAGTTGGATTTGAACGTTGGATGAATACCCTGCTGCTTTACCGTGCAAAATGCTGCAGTGGACAAGTGAATTCCTTTTACACGTTCTCAGGATCAGTCTGTTGACAGTGTCTTCTAATAGCTTCATCTTTAGCAACTCTATGAAGATTGAGTTTTAGAGAGAGAGTCCTTTTTCTTTCCTTTTAAAATTAAAAGAAAATTTGTATTGTGATAAAATAGATATAAAATTTACCATTTTAACCATTTTTAAGTGTACAATTCAGTGATATTAAATATTTTTACAGTGTTGTGCACTATCACCACTTTCCCAAACGTAAACTCCATACCCATTAAACATTAATTCCCTATTCTCCCCTCCCTGCAGCTCTTGTGTGAAATTCTTGGTCATTTTGCTACATTTAACTACCCTGGAAAAGAGCAGTTCATCAGATTCAGAACAGTGGCAGCCAGGGGCATTCTCTGACTCACTGCTCTTTCAGTCTGCTATTTCATTAAGTCCCTGTTGAGCATTATCACGCACCTGCCTGCTGTAGCAGGCTGTAGCACTAGAGTGGTAGTAAATAGGCTGATACAGATCATGCCTTCCCACTGCATACAGAGTCAAGCACAATATTTAAATATATATTGTTCTTCTAATGATTCCATCCATATTCCTCCTAATGGGTAATATTGATGAACACATTCATATTGTTAAATTGCTCAAACTAACAGTTCAAGGCTTGTACTCACATTTCTCTCTTCTGTGAGGGACTCTGGCTAAGGAACAGATGGCATTGCTGATGGTAATAACCAGGAACCATCCATCCAGTCTCATTAATCTTCTGATGCATTCCTAATGCATCTCTATGCATTATTCTTTATCATTGTACTAGGAATATGTTCATTTTTCTCTTTTATTTCCCATTCTTTTTTCTTTTTATGTATTTATATGACCTCTCCAAGCAACTCATATGCTAAATATCATATGTATTCAAAATAGAGATATTGTAGGTTTTAAAGATAAAAATACTCAAAATTTTAAAAGTCTTTAAGGAATTTATTGGCTCATGAGGAGATGGACTTGCTAATTGGCATTGACAGCTAATATGACTTTCCTAATATATGCAAGATACAGTATGATCCTGGAGTTTAATTTGCCTGAGGAATTCTGAGGCTTCAAGGGAAATTATACTAATACTAGAGGCCCAGTGCACAAAATTCATGCATTGGGGAGGATATCCCTCAGTCCAGCCTGCACCCTCTCCAATATGGGACCCTTTAAGGGATGTCCAACTGCCCATTTAGGCCCCATCCTAGAAGGATCAGGCCTAAACAGGCAGTCAGACCTCCCTCTCACAATCCAGGACTGCTGGCTCCCAACTGCTTGCCTGCCTGCCTTCCTGATTGCCCCTAAACACTTCTGCCTGCCAGCCTGATCACTCCCTAAACACTCTCCTGCCAGCCTGATTGATGCCTAACTGCTTCCCTGCCAGCCTGATTGCCCCTAATGCCCTCCCCTGTAGGCCTGGTCATCCCTAACTGCCCTCCCCTGCAGGCTTGGTCCCCCCCCCCTCCCAACCGCCCTTCCCTGTAGGCCCAGTTGCCCCCAACTTCCCTCCACCGAAGACCTGGTCCCACCCAACTTCCCTCCCTTGCAGGCTTGATTGCCCCCAGCTGCCCTCCCTTGCAGGCCTGGTCCCTCGCAACTGGCCTCCCCTGCTGGCCTGATCACCCACAACTGCCCTCCTCTGCTGGCCATCTTGTCATGGCTATCTTGTGTCCACATGGGAGCAGCCATCTTGTGTGTTGGAGTGATGGTCAATTTGCATATTACTCTTTTATTAGATAGGATAGAGGCCTGGTGTATAGGTTGGGACCAGCTTGTTTGCCCTGAAGGGTATCCCGGATCAGGGTGTGGGTTCCCTTGGGCATGAGGGGCCTGTGGTGGTTTGCAGGCCTGCCATGCCCCCAGTGACCCAAGTGGAGGCCCTGGTATCTGAGATTTATTTAGCTTCTATAATTGAAAATTTGTAACCTTGAGTGGGCCACAGCCATTTTTGTTGGGATTTATTTATCTTCTATAATTGAAACTTTGTAGCCTTACGCAGAGACCATGGCAGGCCAGGGCTGTGGAAGCTTGGCTTTCTCCATCGCTGGGGGCGACTCAAGCCTCCTGCTCTCTCCAGCTCTGTGGCTGCTGCCATTGTTGTTGGGACTTATATATCTCCTATAATTGAAACTTTGTAGTCTTGAGGGGAGACCTGGGCCCTCCAGGATGTGCAGGAAGCATGGCTTCCTCCTTTGCCGGGGAAACCCAAGCCTCCTGCTCCCTCTGTGGCTGCAGCCATCTTGGTTGGGTTAATTTGCATACCCTCTCCTGATTGGCTGGTGGGCTTGGCTTGTGGGTGTAGCAGAGTGGTGGTTAATTTGCATATTACTCTTATATTAGATAGGATAGGAGAGTAGATATGCAAGCAATGCTGATAAGAGGGTGGGAGTCTGGGAACTCTAAAACCACAGCTATGCAAGGACAGGAAGCTGTGATTAAATGGCCACTAAGAATTAAGTCACCAGAAAAACAAAATCTTTAAAACAAGTCTCCAGTGGGAGGAAACTATGCAGACACAGAGTAGTGCTTTTTAGTAATGAAACTTATCAGAATAAGGTCTGTGGTGGCTTCTTTTTCTAAGACTCTTACTAATGACTGATAGAGACAGCAATTCTATGTATTTTGTGTGTGTTTATAATTTTTCACCTAGCATATGAGTCCATTTAACTTCATTTTACAGTTTTAAAAACAATGAAGATACTGCCTCTTGGTTGTGATTTTTAAAATTCTAAATGACAACGGTTTTTACACCTTTGATTTGAGAGAGATGACCTTGCTGGTTAAAATGCCAAGGGGAGATCTGTAATTATTACACCTGGCAGAAGCACATGGCTGCAAATGACCAGAATCGTTACTATTTTTAAAGCAGGAATGTCGTTAAAAAGCTGAAGGTTTTGCAATATAAAACAGCCACCTATCTTCTCCAGTTTCTGATTGCTAGGTTGCTTTGCTACAGTTATGAGGAAAAATCCAGGTGGCTATGATTCTGCAAAGTAGTTTAGGTCTGTATAGTAGGGTTATTAATGCTTGGAACTGAGCTACTTGGCAGAGTGGTATAGAAGCTGGACAGCATCCAGCTTGAGCCTTAAACCCTGGATGCTTAATTCATGCCACACAGCAGCAGCCTCCTTCTATTCATGGAGACACTCTCAATACAGAGATACAGAGTGTTCTGTAGGAGATTAGGTTTAGTTTATTTATGACATGTGATCTGAATGCATATAATGAGAATCAGGATGGCAGTTTGTTTTTATTACAAATTATCATAGAGAAATAGGCCTTTTCAAAACATCTTTAATCTTTCAGGTGTATTTTTCAAGAATTTCTGCAACATTCTCTGCAATAGAGTCATTTCCCCCTCCTTTAAACAAGTGCCTGAAAACTACAGAAAGACATTGACTGACAGACATCCCTTTGCTCAAAGTTTTCCTATGTTTGCAGATCCCTAGAGACTGCTTCTGTTTTTATTGAGGTTGAAATGTGTGATCTATTAGAAAAATATTCCCTGAAAATAGAGGGTCTTCAAAACACAGTAGGTTTTAATCTCCACACCACCCGCCCCCCCCTTACTTCAGTGTTGGCAAAAATAACAATTGTCCCCTGGAAAATGAAACTCATTGCTATGGTAACTAATGAAGGTTGCATCATTCTAGCACACATTTTTTAAAGCCTAGATTTCAACATGGGTAGACGCCCGTCTTATTTTATTCGGTAACTTAGCAACCTGTGGTATACTGTTTGTCACCACCCCTAATTTTTTCTCTCAGAAAAGTGACCTATATAGTTTTGTTTTTTGTTTTTTAATTGTAGCTAGCCCCTAGCTAGTTTGTCTCAGTGTATAGAGCATCGGCTTATGGACTGAAGGGTCCCAGATTTGATTCCAGTCAAGGTGCATGCCTGGGTTTTGAGCTCAATCCCCAGTGGGGGGCATGCAGGAGGCAGCCGATCAATGATTCTCTCTTATCATTGATGTTTCTATCTCTCTCTACCTCTCCTTTCCTCTCTGAAATCAATAAAAATGTATTTGTAAAAAATTGTAGCTATGTTTTTCTGTGAATTTGGTTCATTTCTTAGGTATATTTATAATGACCTTATTTTCTGGCCCCAAAATTAGGACTTGTGATATGCCTGAGAAGTAAAGGATTTTTTATTCTACTTTCTTGATGTCTCACATTAAGGTCTTCTCAGGGCTTTTTTGTTCTACGCTTCTTAACTGTTGTTATTCAGGGGTTTGTCTTTGGCCCTCTTTTTCTAATTTATGTATTAGTATTTATTAATTATTGTATTATTTTCTTTTTTATTATTTTTAAATTTTTTATTTAACTTATTAGGGTGATGTTGCTTGATATGATTTCTGTCTTCTTAAATTTATCGAGACTTGTCTTGTATCCTAATATGTGGTTTGTCATAGAAAGTGTTCCATATACACTTGAAAAGAATGTATACTCTGCTTTGGGGTGAAATACTCTGAAGATATCAATGAAATCCATCTGATCTAGTGTGTTGTTTAAGGCTACTGTTTTCTTGTTCACTTTCTGTCTGGAAGATCTATCCATTGATGTCAGTGGGGTATTGAAATTCCCTACTATGCCAAAACCGGCTTGGCTCAGTGGATAGAGCGTTGGACTGCAGACTGAAAGGTCCCAGGTTTGATTCCGGTCAAGGGCATTTACTTGAGTTATGGGCACATCTCCAGTGGGGGGCGTGCAGGAGGTAGCTGATCGATGTCTCTTTCTCATCAATATTTCTAACTCTCTATCCCTCTCCCTTCCTCTCTGTAAAAAAATCAATAAAATATATTAAAAAAAAAAAAGAAATTCCCTACTATGACTGTATTACTATCAGTCTCTCTCTTTATGTCCATCAAGATTTGCTTTACATATTTAGGTACTCCTATGTTGGGTACAGAAATGTTTACAAGGATTATATCCTCTTGTTGGATTTCTCTTTTTATCATTACGTAGTGTTCTTCTTTATCTCTTACTATAGACTTTGTTTTGAAGTCTGTTTTATCTGATTAAGTATGGATACCCCAGCTTTTTTTTTTTTTTTGTATGAAGTATCTTTTCTATCTCTTCTCTTTACTTTTAGACTGTGTGTATCTTTGGGTCTCATGTAGTCAGCATATATATGGATCTTGTTTTCTTATCCACTCAGCTACCCTATGTCTTTTTTGTTGGTGTTGTTTTCTTAATTCTCACCCAAGGATATTTTTTCCATTGATTTTTAGAGAGAATGGAAGGAAAGGGTGGGGGAGATGCACATCAATTGGTTGCCTTCCACAGGCACCGCAACCAGGGCAGGAGATAGAATCTGCAACCAGGTATGTGCCCTTGACTGGGAATCGAACTCATTACTCTTCAGTGCATGGGCCATGCTCTGGCCACTGAACACACCTGCCAGGGCCTCTAGTCTTTTGATTGGAGTATTGAAGTCATTTACATTTAAAGTGATTATTAATAGGTACATATTTATTACCACTTTATTCTTTATATCTGTGTTCTTCCGTTTTTTTAAAAATATATTTTATTGATTTTTCACAGAGAGGAAGGGAGAGGGATAGAGAGTTAGAAACATCGATGAGAGAGAGACATCGATCAGCTGCCTCTTGCATGCCCCCTACTGGAAGTGTGCCCGCAACCAAGGTACATGCCCTTGACCAGAATCGAACCTGGGACTTTTCAGTCCGCAGGCCGATGCTCTATCCATTGAGCCAAACCAGTTTTGGCATGTGTTCTTCCATTTTGTTTTCTTCTCCACCACTACCTCTTCTTTCTCTCTTCCTTCTCTTATTCTTCCTCCTCCTACTCCTCCTTTTTCAGAAGACCCTTTAACATTTCTTGTAATATTGGTTTTGTGTTAACAAACTCCTTTAGCTTTATCTTGTCTTGGAAGCTCTTTATTTTTCCTTGCCGCGTAAGGTAGACTTGTAGGTCCTTGCTTTTCATGACTTTGAATATTTCATGCCAGTCACTTCTGGCCTGAAATGTTTCTGTTGCGAAATCAGCTTATAATCTTATGCAAGCTCCCCTGTAAGTAACTGTCTTTCTCTTGGAGCTGTTAAGATTCTCTCTTTGTCTTTAACCTTTGCCATTTTAATTATGATGTGTCTTGATGTGGGTCTCTTTGGGTTCATCTTGTTTGACACTCTGGACTTGTATCTTTCCTTTACCAGATTAGGGAAGTTTCAGTCATGCTTTCTTCAAATAGGTTCTAGATTCCTTGCTCACTCTCTTCTCCTTCTGGTTACCCCACTGATGTAGATTTTATATACTTTATGTTATCCCAAAGATCTTTTAAACTGTCCTCATTTTTTAAAATTCTTTTTTTTCATTTTGCTCCTCTTGACTGGGTGTTTTCTGTTACCTTGTATTCCTGATTTGATACTCTGCTTCATTCAACCTACTATTTATTCCTTCTAGTGTATTCTTCATTTCTGATTTCTTTTTAATGATTTCTATGTCTTTTTTTTTAATGCTTGCTTTCTTTTTTTTGAAGTTCTCACCAAGTTCCTTGAGCATCCCTATAACTATTTTTTTTTAATTCTATATGCTGTAACTTGCTTGCCTCCATTTAATTTTTTAGCTGTTTTTCTGGAGATTCTGTTCCTTCATTAAGGGCCTGTTTGTCTCCTCATTTTAGTTTTCTCTTTGTGTTTATTTCTCTGTATTAGGTAGATCTTCTAAGACTCCCTGTTTTGGTAGTGTGGTCTTATATAGTAGGTGTCCTGTGAGCCCCAATGGTGCAGTTTCCTTGATCACCTGAGCTGGGTGCTCTAAGAATGTCCCTTGTGTGAGTTATGTAGGCCTTCTTGTTGTAATTGCATCTTGATTGCTCTTGGTCCATCTCAGGTTGACTGACTATAAAGATCAACCTAGACCAAGGCATACAAGCTGTTCTGCATGTGCTGACCCCATGCTGAGTCTGGTACCTGCTGAGATCTCCCTTTGGATATAACTTCCTGTTCTGATGTTATCTGAAGCTGGCCACTGGGTGTGCTGATTCTTTGGGAGGGACTCTGGTACAGATCAATGTCAGATGCTGTCTGTGCCTGGCCTTTGGCAATATGTTTGGAGCTATCAGCAATCCATAGTTTGTGGCTGCTTCTGCTAGGCCTGCGTGTGTGCTGGAAGTATCAAGCTGAGCACCGAGGCTAGCTTTTACCAGCACTGGACCCAGGCGCAGGTTAGCAAAAGTTCCAAGGCATCCTGAAGTCTGCTTTCAGCTGCCTCCACCTGCTCAGTTGCTGAAAGAGCCTCTGGTGGTATGAGGTACCACCTCATGAGTTACATGAGGTAGGTTCCCATTGAGGAACCAGGTAGGGTTGAGTGGTGTTCACCAGATTGATACAAGTTCAAACTCAGTGCCAGTGATGGGTCTGAGGTCCTTCAGCAAAAGTCCCAGGATATACCAAGTCTACCTGCCACCCGCCAAGGGTCCACAGACCTCTGTGGAGGTGTAGGGTCTCAGGGAGTTGTCAGGTTGAGCAGAGTCTATAAAGCCCAAACAGTTTCAAGATTTGGCAGCCTAAAGAGAGGGCTCTGCACTGCATGGGAGTGAGAGGGGAAAATGGCCCCCATTCTAATGTCACACAATTCAGTCTGTCCAAGAATTTGCCTGGATCCGTTGCTCAACAGTGTGGAGCTGTTGTGAGTTGGGAGGGTGGGGCCAGGGGATCTCCATGAGGGGAAGGTGCCTCTGACCTAGAGCCACACAAATTCTTCCATGACCTCAGCAGGGTGGGGCCTGGAGAACAGAGGGTGGGGTTTGAGGATCCCCCATAAGGGGCAGATGCCAGTCAGGTCATGAAAAAGTGGGGCGAATGGCCCCCACTCCAAAGCTATACCACTTAGTCACTGACACCCCCTGAGGCTGCCCAGATCTCTCTACACAGTCCCTAGCAGCTGACTTCTCAGCAGAAAGTCCAGAGGGTGGGGCTATTGCATTCCCTTAGACTGATGCTATAAGGAGGGGAGTGATCCACTCAGGAAAGATGAAGTATGTGGTACAGAAGAATGATTCAGCACAGGAGTCCCAGCAGCTGTCCCATTAGTTCTGTTCAGAACTACAAACCCCAGTCTCTCTTTACATCACAGCAGTCCATTCTCCCGTCCTCTGTGCATTGGCTCTTTAGAAGGATATCTGTTTCTTTAGCAGACTTCTAACTCTCTGGCATACAGAATTTTCACTGACTATCTCAGCCAGATGTTATATAGGCACCTCTTCCCAGATCTGGTGCTCTGGGCTGGAGAGTCCGTAGTGGGGTTGAGACCTTATAGTCTTTAGGAGGAGCCTTTGCAGCTGAGATGTCCCTCTGGAATCTCTCATCCATGGGAGTGAGGCCAGCTCATTTCACACCTTCACCTTTCCCACTAGTCTTGATATGGCTTCTTCCATATATCCTTGGTTTTATGACTTCTATTCAGCTAGTCTTCAGTTGGTTATTCAGGTTTATTGTGCTACTAGAGGCCCAGTGCACAAAATTTGTGCACAGGAGGGGGGGTCCTTCAGCCCAGCCTGCTCCCTCTCAAATTGGGGACCCCTTGAGGGATGTCCGACTGCCCGTTTAGACACGATCCTACCTGGATCGGGCCTAAATGGGCAGTCGGACATCCCTCTCACAATCAGGACTGCTGGCTCTCAACTGCTCACCTGCTTGCCTTCCTGATTGCCCCTAACTGCTTCTGCCTGCCAGCCTGATCACTCCCTAACCACTTCCCTGACAGCCTGATTGCCCCTAACTGCCCTCCCCTGTGGTCCTGGTCATCCCAACTGCCCACCCTTGCAGGCTTGATCACCCCCAACTGCCCTACCTTGAAGGCCTGATCCCTCCCAACAGCCCTTCCCTGCTGGCCTGATCACTCACAACTGCCCTCCCCTGCTGGCCATCTTATGGTTGCTATCTTGTGTCCACATGGGGACAGGCTCTTTTGACCACATGGGCACAGTCATCTTGTGTGTTGAAGTGATGGTCATTCTACATATTACTCTTTTATAAAGTAGGATAGAGGCCTGGTGCATGGGTGAAGGCCAGCTAGTTTTCCCTGAAGGGTGTCCTGGGTCAGGGTGGGTATTCCCTAGGGGCATGGGGTGGCCTGGGTGAGGGGCCTGTGGTGGTTTGCAGGCCAGCCACACCCCCCAGCGACCCAAGTGGAGGCCCTGGTATCTGGGATTTATTTATCTTCTACAATTGAAACTTTGTGACCTGGAGCAGAGCCAAGCCTTCTGCTCACACAGCCATTGAAACTTTGTTGCCTTAAGCCAAGGCCTGTGGGCCAGGGTGTGTGGAAAGCTTGGCTTTCTCCATCACCAGGGGCAACCCAAGCCTCCCTCCTGCTCTCTCTGCAGCCATAGCCAGCTTGGTCATGGCCCCATTGTCTGTACCCATGAGTTTGCATACTCACTCTGATGGGCTGTTGGGTGTGGCTGTTGGGCATGGCTTGTTGGTGTATTGGAGGTATGGTCAATTTGCATATTACTCTTTTATTAGATAGTATATTTTAGTTGTAATTCTAGTTTGGTTTTGGGAGGAGGTGAGTGTAACATCTACCTGGTCCACCACTATTTTGGATCCTTCCGACCTGGAAAATTGACCTATTGCAGCACTCTTTTATGAGTAACTAAGACACTAGATATGGAAGAACCTTAAACAGTAATGTAATGCAACAACAGAGGCTATTAATGCCAGGTACCACATGAGTCTTCAATCTTACCATTCCTCTTTTATACTTGTTCACCAATGTCTTAGTTATTGCTTATGTGCTGGTGTCTCTCACATCTTAATTTTCAGCTCAGGTCTTATTCCTAGACTTCAAGTAGGTAGGTCAATTCTTGATAGCCCCTAACTGGATCATCTCCAAACTCTGCAAGTGCAAATGAAGTCAACATTGTCTTACAAAAAACTCACTTATTGATAAATGGCATGCAGCACCCTACTTCCAATCAGCCCCCAAGTCCAGAGGCTTCTTCTTTTTAATGCTCTCATATGTGTCCTCTTTCTTCTAGGCCTCATTCTTTTTTGTCTGCTACATCCTTGTCCAGGTTACTTCAGGGTAATGAGACTTATTCCAAGTGTAAGGGCAGAAAAAGTAATTTTCCTCCCATATTTTTAACTTTTTCTACTGGACTAATATTTTGTTCAGCTTGATTCTCATTGTTACCACCTTGCTCCCTCCCTGCTTGCTCTTTTCTCCTTGTGCTCATTCCCTGATAGGAATATGCTACCTTTTCTTCTCCCCCTTTCTCTGGTAAGTGCTTCTTTAACCTATATTTCCAACTCCATCACCTCTGGGAAGCTTTCTCTAACATTTCCTAGTCCAGGCCATCTAGGCTACTGGGCTAAGGGATGCCTGGAAGGAAGATATACCCATTCTAGTTAAGATTATAGCTTAGGAAGGCACTGGATTCAGTTCTTTAAGGGAGTTGGGGTGGAATAGGAAATAGCATGGTAATATCATTCCCTTTCTTATTTCTTTAGGGATGAAATAGATGCTAGAGCTGTAGAATAAAGGCTTTATAGTTCCTTCCTAGTTTGCCCCAGGCCTTCACTGCCCTATTGTCTGTGCCCAGGTGGCCTCTGCATCAGGGAGGGGACGGTCGGTCAAGTCTTCAAGTCTTCGAGGAGTACATGCACCTGCTCCAGGATCCCTGCACAGTCATGTAGCGGGGCATCTAGGTCGGGGTCAGGCAGCAGGGTGGCAGGGTTGAGGGCCGCACTTGGATGGAACTGTACTCTAGGGGGGTTGAGCAGCAAGCTTTGATAGTGGGTCATACGTGCATTGCTCATCCATCTATCAGGAGGCTGTTTTAGGACCCCCTCAATAGCATGCAGGGTTGTGATCCAGATCTCCTGTCCTAGGGTCAGTTTGTTGGCATTCTTGACTAAGAGCACAGATGCTGCAATGATTCTCAGGCACGGCAGCTACTGGATCTAGCTTCTTGGACAAGTATACTACTGGGAGGCTTCAGGGGCCCAAAGCCTGAGTTAGAACCCCTTTGCTATTCCTTTGTGTTCGTAAACCTTAATCCTTTACGATTCCTAACAAGTAAACAGCCAGAATATTTGAGCTTAAAGTTCCTTTGCTGAATATTCCACCACTGCCCAAGAAGTATCCAGTAACCCCACCCTGCCAGATTGGACAGTGAGATTTTCTTTATGTGTATGGGAAGGGTTAAAAAGAAGAAAACAGGGCAGAAGAAGATCCACTGTGTTTTAAGTAGCATAGTTCATATAAGCAAGAAACCAAGGACGCCTGCAGAGCGGGTTGTAGCCAGCAAAATCAACAAAAACCTATCTCTCCCTGCTTCATGATTAACTGCCAACATCCTCCCTCCCGTTCCCCAGTCCAGTTGCTTGTCTCCCTTTCCTATTGTGAGTCAGAGGAAGACAATTTCTACAGAAGGGAGAAACAGAAACAGCGGGAGTTTCAGAGAAAATTACAGACGACTGCTGTAGTAGTGCTCCCTTTCGAAGCCTGAGGTCCAACCTGTGGAGAAAAATGACTCTTAGCCTGGAAAGATAAGGGTGTGTAGGGAGATTTCTTGTGAACTGAAAGCCTGGATGGCCACCTGAAAGAAAAGATCTTTAATCCAATTACAGATGCTAAAATAAAATAACACATTAATAATAACTCCAGTTTAGTTCAGCCTTAGATGGCTCACGTTGGACTATGATGTCACAGGCAGGGACAGGGCCTGGAGCTGTAAGCCCTGTCCCTGGAAGCCCTGTCCAACCACCAAAAGAGATAAGAAAGCCATAAATAAAAATTCTTTTTCTTTGAAATGTCACAAATTCATGTCTAGGACTTTAAAATTTAATATAGCAAATTCACAAATCAGAACAAATTGAAACTATTACTTATACAAAATTAGAGAGGAATTTTTAATTAGCTAAATGGGCTGACTCCCTCTCTGACAGAGAGCAAAAACTCAGAAAAAGAATTCCAGCAGCTGCTAAATACTTTTGCACTCTGTCACAAAAGGTCCATCCCAAAACAAGTGAAATAGAAAGAGATAATTCTCAACCAATGTCCACAGAATAAAACAGAGAAACACAGACACAGACAAAGGCCCCAAGAAAGTCTTCCAACTCCTCGGAAACAAAACCAAAAACTGGACGATGGCCCTGCCCCAACCAGCGGGAGCAACCCACTTCATCCCAGAGGTTTGTGGGGATTCCATTTCCCTTGTGAGGGGTTTCCATGTCCCTCCAGACGGAGGACCAGAGCGTCCTCTGACTCCTCCGGCCCGAGGTCCACCAGTGCGTCCACTTAGACCATTTTGGGCACCTCAGACTTCAGAAGCGAGCTCGCACACAGAACAGAAACAGACAACATGCAGACACTTACCTCGGTCAGACAGACTCTCCGGATTGGGGTCCCTCGTGGGAATTGGGGATCCAGGATGGGCCCCCAAATGTTATGCCCAGAGTTTGGGGTCCCCAGTAATGAACCACCTGGGAGCCTTTTCTGATGCAAAAGCAAAGAGTCTTTATTCAAACCCGGGTTTGGCTCCCAGCCTCTTTCTGGCACAGCAGCAAGATGAGAGAGCGAGCCCGGGCGGAACAATGAGTTTTATGGGGTAGGATATTGGAAGGGCTTAGGGAAGTGACGAGGGTTACAGAGAATGGTCACTTGAATTAGGGTCTTTCTGTGGTTTAGCATAATTAGAACCCTTGCTATGTTTCTGGAGCTTCATTAGTCCATTCAGGTGGTGGTCGGGGAAGCTAGGACATTGCTGGCACACCTGTGGCCACTCCCAGAAAAGGGAGGGGGTTTAGGCAGGGGGTCCAGCCCTATAGGACAAGATGGAGGGGAGTTCGTTTCTGCTTTGTCCTTTCAATATTACAGCAAGAGGCAAAACTGGAAGTAGGTCTTACTTTTCGGGGAAACAGGATATGTCTCTGGATCTATTTTGTTCATCAGTTTATTTGTTGATTAGATTACACAGATGAGTGAGATCATGTGATACTTGTCTTTCTCTGGCTTATTTTGCTTAGCATAATATGTACTTTCCAGGGACCTCCATGCTGTCTAGAGAGGGATTTTTGACTGATTCTTTTGATCTGTTACAAACAATGAGTACCACTTTTGGACATGGTGTGGGCCTTGGTCCTGGTAGATGCCATGTATAATAAAATATGATTCCTTCTGTGATTTTATTTAGAGCTCAATGAAAGAGCAAGCCAGCTCTGATCATAGTGGAGATTTGATAAATGCTACAATTTATTTTTACCTTGAAAAAAAGGAAAACTTTTTTAGGGTTAAGGAATAATATTTAAGGCTAATATTTAAAAGTAATTTTTTTACCTGTTGACGTGTGGTCAGCTGGGACCAACACAATAAAATTATGCTGTTTTCAAAATAGCCCAGCCACTGGCTTACCTTGCCTTCCTGTTTTTGAGGTGAGCATTGCTTTTGTCTCCCAATTCTCCCAGTGTCCGTTTCTGCATAGTGTTGAGAGCTTGAGGGAAAGGATGAGGCTGGGAGAAAAAAAGAGGACCCCACAAGGTGGGCAGTGCATAGTATGTGATCCTGTCAGGCTTTGTGTCGAAGGTGAATGTAGTTGCCCTGCATTTCCGCTTGGTCATGCATTTTTTCTTCTCCAATACACTGACCTCTACTGGCTTCATGATGACTCTTAATCACAGCTGTATTTTTTTCTGAAATTTCTTTTAAGGAAAAAGATTTTCACTCATTTTTAAAAGCTTTTTGTTTTGCTTTTTAAATATGATTTTAAGAAAAAATAATACTTACATGCTTTGTATAATGGAATTTACATTTACCTAGGAAATTCCAGCCATTCCAGTTGTATATTTGACCTCTTGAATATAATACTTTTTTTCTTTTTAAAATTGCCATTATACATCTAAAGTTAAGGGAACAGATACTTTAAATTTTTATAGATTGTAAAATTTATCAATTGTTCTAATGTTGTTCTAATGTTGGTGTAAGGAAGGTAGTATACTTATTTATTTTGTTTTTTAAAGAGATTCTTTTTCTTTAAAAAAAAATGGTTTGAGAGAGAGAGAAACATTAATCAGTTGCCTCCCAAACATGCCCTGACCAGATTTCAAACCCACAACTTGGATATGTGCCCTGACCAGGAATTGAACCACCCATCTGTTGCTGTATGGGACAATGTGCTCCAACCAACTGAACTACACTGGCCAGGAAAATGTAACTAGTGAGCATCACTAATTAGTGCAAATTACTTAAGTTCTCTGGGCCTTAGATTTTCACCTCTAAAGGATAATTTTCTTTCATAGGGCTATTTTAAGGATGAAATGTACAGGCAAAGTATTTCAGGGACTATTTCTATAGAAAATACTTTACTATTATTAAAATTTAAAATTAATATTATTATGCCATTCTTTTGACCTATATAACTATTTTTTAAAAATCTTAAAGCAGTACTGGCTGGGTGGCTGAGTTGATTGGAGTGTTCTTCTGTGTACATAAAAAGGTGGGGAGTCCAATTCCTGGTCAAGGCACATACCTAGATTCTGGGTTTGATCCCCGGTAGGGGTGCATACAGAGGCAACTGAATGATGTTTCTCTCTCACATCGATGTTTCTCTTTATATATAAAAAGGAAGGAAGGAAGGGAGGGAGGGAAGGAGGGAGGAAGGAAGGAAGGAAGGAAGGAAGGAAGGAAGGAAGGAAGGACCAGTGGAAGCAAGTGAGGATTAAGAAAAAAAATTAAAACAAACCTGCACTAGTTATGTTTATGCGTAACACTTCACAAATTTGTGTGTCATCCTTGAGCACAGGCCATGCTAATTTTTGTATCATTTCAACTTTAGTATATGTGTTGCGGAAGCAAGCACGAGGCATACTTTCTTTACTGGGAATTTTAGAAACACTAATGTATATTTTAGTATATTTATATACACTAATATATAGGGTGTCCCAAAAAATGTATACACACTATATAGCTCAATTGATGTTTCTTCCTTTTCAGATTTAACCCATTAGAATTAATAATTATTTGAAGTTTGTATACATTTTTGAAAATATTCTGTATTCATATGTATGTATATAATCACTGAGTGGCCAGATTATTATGATCTCTAAATGCATAATAATCTGGCCACTCACTACACACACACACACACACACACACACACACACACACACACATATATGAAGCCTGGTGCACGAATTTTGTGCAAGGGGGTCTGTTTGTGTCCCTCAGCCCAGCCTGACCCTTTCCAATCTGAGACCCCTCAAGGGATGTCTGACTGCCCGTTTAAGCCGGTAGGATCAGGCCTAAACGGGCAGTCAGACATCCCTCTCACAATCCAAGACTGCTAGCTCCTAACTGCTCTCCTGTCTGCCTTCCTGATTGCCCTTAACCGCTTCTGCCTGCCAGCCTGATCACCCCCTAACCACTCCTCTGCCAGCCTAATTGATGCCTAATTGCTCCCCTGCCATCTTGATTGCCCCTAATGCCCTCCCCTGCAGGCCTGGTCACTCCTAACTGCCCTCCCCTGAAGGCATGATTGCCTCTATCTGCCCTTCCCTGCAGGCCTGGGTCCCCCTCAACTGCCCTCCCATGAAGGCCTGGTTTCCCCTCTTTCTCCCATTTGCTCTCCTTTGCAGGCCTGGATACCCCCAAATGCCCTTCCCTGCAGGCCCAGTCACCCCCAACTTCCCTCCTTTGCCAGCCTGGTCCCTCCCAACTGCCCTCCCCTGCTGGCCTGATCTTTGACCACATGGGGGCAGCCACCTTGTGTGTTGGAGTAATGGTCAATTTGCATATCACTCTTTTATTAGATAGGATAGAGGCCTGGTGCATGGGTGGGGACCGGCTAGTTTATCCTGAAGGGTGTCCCAAATCAGGGTGAGGGTTCACTTGGGGTATGGGGTGGCCTGGGTGAGGGGTCTGTGGTGGTTTGCAGGCTGGCCATGCCCCCAGTAACCCTAGTGGAGGCTCTGGTATCTGGGATTTATTTATCTTCTATAATTGAAACTTTATAGCCTTGTGTAGAGGCCAGGGCACACCAGGACAGGTGGGAAGCTTAGCCTCCTCCATTTCCGGGGCAACCCAAGCCTCCTGCTCTCTCCAGCTCCATGGCTGCCACCATCTTTGTTGGGATTTATTTATCTTCTATAACTGAAACTTTGTAGCCTTGAGTGGAGGCCAGGGTAGATGAGAATCTTGGTTTGTGGGCATAGGAGAGGTACAGTTAATTTGCATGTTTCTCTTTTATTAGATAGGATATATTAGAGCCCTGGTACATGAATTCATGCGTGGGTGGGGTCCAGCTGGCCTGGCCAGGGGGAGGGGACATGGACAGTTGGCTGGCCTGCCTGCCAGTCAAACTCCTGTTCGAGGGGACAATTTGCATATTCGCCTTTTATTAGATAGGATATACACTGAGTGGCCAGATTATTATGCATTCAGAAATCATAATAATCTGGCTACTCAGTATATATCAATATCATAAATTTGTAACTGTAGATCATTTGAATGGCAATTGCATGTGGAGCTATGTGCATATAGGTTGTTATACTACTCTGATGTTAGGTGAATCAATGCTCATCTTTCAGATGTAGAAATTATAAGGTGATATGTATCATATATCATGTATATCATCCATGTCAGGTATATCACATGTCTCATATATATATATCATCTTGTAATTTAACTTCTGTAAAGGTGAAAGAAGAGAATGGATTTCATGTAGGCAATCAACAGTCTCTGTTACCTTGGACTAACACCTACTTTTATTCATCCAAGAAATATTTTTCATATATTTTCCATATTCCATACACTCTGCCAAGTTCTGGGTAGACAATCTTTTCCCTGATGCTTATTTTCTAGTGGGAAAATCAGATAATAATTACATTTACATGCATGTAGATCAAAAAACAGATTGTGGCCAGTGCAATGAAGGAAATAAATGAAATAGGTAATGCCATCTCTCCAGAGTCATTGCTTCCTAATCTTTATGCCCTTCACTACTTTTCCTACATGGCCTTACATAGATATTATAATAGGTCACAGCTCTTATCTCTAATCCCTTATTTCTAATCTTTTAATGATATATTTACTTATCTGTTCACATAAAACTCCTGCACAATGCCTGGGGCATCACAAATGTCTCAGTACATGTTAATGAAATGCATAAAGGAATGGATAAATAATTTACAGGACACCTTTATAGATTGAGTATAAAATATCTTATATCAAGGATTAAAGTGTTCAATATGTTGACAAAGCAGGAAAAATATTGGATCTTGAATTTTCCCATGCTATGGCTGATTAATTCATTTTTAAACAATAGTGATGATAATAAAAATGATATTTGTTGGCAAAAAATTGAATGCTTGTTATGTGTCTGGGCCCTCTTGCAATCCCTGTAGGCCCAGTCCAAACTCTCCTTTAGTTTTAAATGTTCTATTTAATCTTCACAACTACTTCACATAATAGGTTGTAATTATAATTCTCACTTTTGGTTAATGAGACATATCCAGTATAAATGCTAAAAAGTGAGCTAATGACTCTCACCCATAATCTAGTCTTTTTCCAGTATTTCTCATCTCAGTGAATGACAGCATCATCTGTGTATTTGGAAAAACCCAAAACTCAAGGAAAGACACTCCTTTCCTTCAACTTCTCTATTAGTTAACATTTATTCACATCCTGGTAACAAAATCTAACTAACAGTGGCTTAAGGTAAAAAGAGATAAAATTATTTCACAAACAAGTCTAAAGTTAGTCTAAAGGTTGTTTGATCAGTGTTATTGAGGCCTGTTTTTTTCTAGCTTTCATCTCTGCCATCTTCAATGCATTGGCTTTTGTCAAGCTTGTTGTCACACTATTGAAAATGATTTCCTCAACTTTAAGCAAAGCCTTTATTGATTATTCTTTTAAAATTTTTATTGTGCTGAAATTTAGAATAACATACAATTAACCACTTTAAAGTGATAATTCATCTTGCTGTTTAGTGCATGCATGCATAGGGTTGTGCAACCACCAGCTCTCTAGTTTAAAAACTTTTTCAAAGAGTCCAAGATGGCGGCATAGGTAAACACCTACACTGCTGCCTCGCACAACAATTTCAAAACTACAACTAAAAGACAGAATGGAAATCATCCAGAACCACAGGAAAACTGGCTGAGTGGAAGTTCTACAGCTAGAAGGAAAGAGAGGGGCTCACAGAAACCTAGAGGAGCAGCAAAAAGCTGAGGTATGGAGACGCATGTGCTGAGAGAGCGGGTGCCGGAGTACCTGGCTGGCTTTCTCTGGCGGGAGGGAAACGGAGACTCCCAACGGCATTGAACCCCTTATCCTACGACACTAAACCCCAGATCCAGCCGAAACTCATACGGGGGGAGTTTGGACTGTGAAAAGGGAGAGGTGCACGGAAATTTAGGGGAGTCACAAAAGATCAGAGGTCTGGTCGCACATGGCACTGCTTGGAGGACAGACTGCTGATTGTGCCGCTGGCTTTCAAGAGTGGGCGGGAGACAGACCCTCCCAACTGCGCCACTTCTGAATCCACTAAGCCCCTGGTTCGGGCGAAACACTGGAGACCTAGACTCGTGTGGTCCTGGTGCGCAGGGGAACTGGAAAGGCAGTGGTCTAGAGGCAATGCGGCCGCGCATGCACAAGGACCGCTCCAGTGATTACCCAGTCACGTGATACTCAGGGGCCGTGGAGGGCGGGGCCGACTGGAAGGCAAGGCGGTCCCTTAAGCCCTGAGACTCCACCCATCCCAAGCTCAACAGAGGCTTCTTCGGTTTTGCAAGTCTGGTATCATAAGGCTGAATCCAACACAGAAGTTTCCCCCAGCATAGTGAAAATGCCGAGACAAGGGAAGGGAACACAAACAAAAGAAATGGAGGAAAACAAACGACTGGATAGAGAGTTCAAAACCACGCTTATAAGGTTTTTCAAGAATATGCTAGAAAAGTTGGATAAACTTAGCGAGAACCAAGAGGAGATGAAAAAGGACCAACCAGAGATGCAAAAGGTCCAACTAAAGATCAAAAAGGACCAAATAGAAATTAAACATACACTGACTGAAATAAAAAATATTATACAGAGTCCTAACAGCAGACTAGAGAAAGGCAAGAATCAAGTCAAAAATTTGAACTATAAAGAAGCAGAAAACACTCAACTGGAAAAGCAAGAAGAGAAAAGAATTCAAAAATGTGAACATAATGTAAGGAGACTCTGGGACAGCTTCAAGCGTACCAACATCAGAATTGTGGGGATGCCAGAAGAAGAGAGAGAGCAAGATACTGAAAACCTATTTAAAGAAATAATGACTGAAAACTTCCCACATCTGGTAAAAGAAATAGACTTACAAGTCCAGGAAGCACACAGAACCCCATATAAAAGGAATCCAAAGAGGACCACACCAAGACACATCATAATTAAAATACCAAGAGCAAAAGACAAAGAGAGAATATTAAAAGCAGCAAGAGAAAAACAGTTAATTACTTAGAAGGGAGCACCCATACGACTATCAGCTGATTTCTCAACAGAAACGATGCAGGCCAGATGGGAGTGGCAAGAAATATTCAAGGTGATGAATAGCAAGAACCTACAACCAAGAATACTCTATCCAGCAAAGCTATCATTCAGAATTGAAGGGCAGATAAAGAGCTTCACAGATAAGAAAAAGCTAAAGGAGTTCATCAACTCCAAACCAGTATTATATGAAATGCTGAAAGGTACTCTTTTAGAAGAGGAAGAAGAAAAAGGTAAAAGCCAAAAAATTATGAACAACAAATACATATCTATCAACAAGTGAATCTAAGAATTAAGTGAATTAAAAATTTGATCAACCGAATGAACTGGTGAATATAATAGATTCAGGAGCACAGAAAGGGAGTGGACTGATAATTCCCAGGGGGAAAGGGTGAGGGGTGTACAGGGAGAGACTGGGCAAAAATCATACACCTATGGATGAGATCAATGGGAGGGAGCTAAGGGCAGAGGAAAGGGTGGGAGCTGGGTGGAGGGGTGCTATGGAGGGGAAAAAAGAGAAACAAATGTAATAATCTGAATAATAAAGATTTAATTTAAAAAAATAAATAAAAAATAAAAATAAAAACTTTTCATCACCCCAGAAGAATCATTCATTACCCATTAAGTAATCACTCCCCATCCACCCCTACTTTCATCCTTTGGCAACCTCTAAACTGCTTTCTGTCCCTATGGATTTACCAATTTAGGACCTTTCATATTAAAGAAATAATCCAATATGTGATTTTTTAAAAATCTGGCTTCTTTTATTTAGCATAATGTTTTTGAGATTCATCAAAATTTAACATATATCAGTACTTCATTCTTTTGAATGGTCATTATATGTGTACACTAGTGAACAAATTCATGCACCAGTGGGGTGCCTCGGCCTGGCCTGCACCTTTGTAAAGCAATTGTGAATGGGATTATTTTCTTAGGTTCCCTTTCTGACTATTCATTATTGATTTATAAAAATGCAACTGATTTCTGAATATTTATTTTATGTCCTACTTTACCAGATTCATTTATCAGTTCTAGTAGTTTTTGGTGGAATCGTTAGGGTTCTCTATATGAAATATGTTATCTGCAAATAATGACAGTTTTACTTGTGTCCTGCGATTATGTAACTAGACTTTAGAATTTTTGTTTGTTTTGTTCTTAATTATTTTTTATTGATTTCAGAGAGGAAGTGAGAGTGGGAGAGAGAGACAGAAACTTTAATGATTAGAGAGAATCATCAATTGGCTGTCACCTTCATGTCCCACACTGGGATCTAGCCTGCAACCCACACCTGTGCCCTGACTAGGAATCGAATTATGACCTCCTAGTTCATATGTCGAAGCTTAACTACTGAGTCATGCCAGCCAGGCTAGACTTTAGAGTTTTGAAATAGTGATTCTGACAGTTCTAGCAATCTCAACAGTTGATTTTGTATAGGGTCTGATTCTTGGAGCTTCCCATTGTGACATATTTATGATGTCACTCCTGCATTCATTCTTGTTGAGGTAATCTCCATATTAAAATGTAATGGCATATATTATAAAAATAATTTAAATGAGGACTGATACGTGTATAAGTAGTATATGTATCAAATAACTTCTTAACTTCTTATAAATTATTTACCATTATGCCTATCCTTCTCAAAAATTAGGATAGTTGACCAGAAGGATGGGATTTTGTAAGTATCTGTATTGTTACTATATATCACTACACTGTATCTTGTGTTCTTGCAGAGATAATGACATTTATTTTGTCTATAGTCAATCTAGTCTTTTTCCTAATATTTCTTATAGATGACCTATTGATTAATTGAGAAAAAAATCTAAAATATTTAAAACTTAGTCTATGTAGTATGAAGACTTAAATTGTTTAGGTAGTGTTCAACTCTCTGAGGAAAATATGTACTTTCTTTGTCTTATTTTTATCCTAGATGATTTAAGAATATGGAGTGTAGTTACAATGTATTTGTTACATATATAATCTAGCAGTGGAGAACTGCTCATTTCTCTTTGATGTCTGCTGCTTTCTGTGGTCTATGGAGCACTGTCCCTTTACCTCTTAGTTGTGTTTGCCTTGGTGACTTGTGCATATGATGTCATAGCTCATGTAACTCATGGTGGGGCCACTGGTCAGAGCCCAGTGGCCCACTCTTGACTACTTCTTCTTTCTTTTGCTCCTCCTCTCTGAGCTCTCTATCTGGCCAGGTGACCTGGAATGTCACTCACAGCTTTTGCTACAGGATTTCATTGTTTCATGGTGGGCCCAATGACTGGTTCTTTATTTCAGGAAATGTGATTCTCAGAGCTGACAATTGCCATACCATGCTTGGAAGAACTGTCTCTCAAGACAGTGGCCTGGCCTGGCCAGTAAAACTATGTAATTTACTATGTAACCCTTCTCTGTGTGCCAGATCTTGCATATTGCTTCATTTTATCTACTTGCATTTCTTTCAGTAGTAAAACCTAGTAGCTCCCAGACATATGAATGCTTCCAGCAGACTGTGTGTGTGTGTAGGGGGGAGGGAGAGGGAGGATCATAAACGGAGAGGCAAAACAACAACAAAAATAATAATTTTCATTATCATCATTACATGTACTCATATAGACATATATGGGGATATTTCAGGAGTCATATATAATTCTTAATGTAAACAAGCCTTAATTTTAGGATTTTTTAGAGAGGCATATGTAGTATATCTGCATATATGTATATATATTTTATATAGTTAAGATATATATTATATATAGTTGAGATATGTTTCATATAAATATGTATATGTATATAATTAACAGGTTTGATTTCTATCAAAATTTTTCTATGACTAAAAATACTTATTTTAAAACACATTTTCTTTTGTTACAGGACAGTTCGCATATGGTTAAAGAGAGATAGTGGACAATATTGGCCAAGTATATATCATGTGATGCCTTGTGAGTATCTGGATTTCTATCTAAAAAACTAAACATTGATTTCAGTTCCCCTTCCAAGATTGCCTTCTCTGTATTTTCTTCTTGAGTAGTGATGCCTGAGGTTGGGATTATCAATGGAAAGTACCATAGTAAATCACTTTAGATTTTCTAAAGCTCTCAGTATGTAAACTAAGAAATTAGAAATGCATCATATATGCATAGTTTCTGAATGAGATTAGTGGAAGGACTACCGCATATAGACTATAGCAGTCTCACTCTGTTCTCTGACATTTTGTTTAACTTTTTTTGTGAAGTACTTTCTTAGACAATTCAAAATTTTGTCCAGTGATTATATCTGTGAAGTAAAGTTGTCCTTGCATTGTTGTTATGTTATTTGTTAAAATTCAAGACATTCAACATTGAACATTCAGTTCTTAAAAGAATTTGCTTAGGCTTGAAACAATCTAAATGGAAGTCAACCTTTTTTCCCCAAGTATCTTACATGAGAAATATGTCCTTACACTGATAAGTAGCAAATCTTTCTAATATACTTGAAGAAAAAAATATGACAGATTCTTAGATTCTTACACTAATAGACATTCCCTTATAAGGAGAGAAGACCTAGCTCTCCAAAATAGTAACTTTCTTTTCAGTTAGTATTTTATCATTAAAATTAATGAAGTTTGGGCATCCTTTTCCATGTTTGCTTTAGTATAAAACCATTATTTACATTCGTCATCAGTTATATTAGTAAACATTTCCCTTATTCCCCTTCTTTCAAATCTTAATTAAAATTGACATTCCAGAAAAATCCCTCAGATTTGCTGTTCGGGCTCATATACTCTCTGGCTTGCTACAGTTTGCACCTTTTTTCTTGACACAAGTATCCCAGTTTGAGAACTGTATACTATAAAATATAACTAAAATAAATTCATGCTGAATTGTTGATGTGATTATATTTATGCCTCTGGCAAAAGAATGCTGTAATAACAATTTGCCTGATTATGAACAAATGAATTATTAAGGATGTAATGGCTTTCTGTGATTTTGAAATTATCTTTGAGGTTTTATGTGTCTCTAGAATTTTGTGCCATAACAACGGAGCTGAACAAAGTACTCAACCCTACATCAGTGAAGGAGAAACTTCTTGTAATTCTCAGTACTTACATTTGTCCCTTACCTATTGTACCCCAGCAGACACCATTATATGTAAAGGCGATAATGGGGACTTAGGTATATGGAAAGGGAAATGAATTCTCTGATTGATTTTTTCTTGACTTTTAAATGGCATGAACCAGTCTGATCAATGGTCTTGCTTTTTCATCAGACTTGTTACAAAATCTCACTGAAAGAGATAGGCAAGGTCTATAATCCAAAAAATTGAAGTTGACCCCAGAGACTGGTCACTTCCTTGACTGTGAAGGCAGAGGAGAAGCAGACCTGGGCAGAATGGTGAGGGCTTGGGATAGCAAGCAAGAATTGTACTTGAGATGGACATTAATAGGAACCTCATGATGACACAGGATCCTAAGAAATAACTTATTGAATCCCTTACTATATATATATTCATACACATTTAAGTGTCATTCTCTGATGCTCTCTTTATTTGAATACCACTGAGAATACAGAAGAAGCCTTGAGTTGCATTTTCATCATTTATTAAGTTGTCTGCAAGAATGAATAAAAGACTGCTATAGCTTCTGCACCTAGCATAGGTGCTCAATAAATAAGTACTCTTGAAGACTTGAATATGTTAATAAAGATGAGTTTCCCTGAGAACATTATCATAATTTTCATAATGACTGAGCACAGTCTTTGAGAAGAAGGACCCTCTAATTATTTGCATACTTTACCTATTGTGTTCTAGTATAAAGAGTAAAAAGGGATTACTTGGACATTAAAATGGAGCCCGTAGACCATCAGCATCAGGAACACCTGAGAACTTACTAGAAATGAAAATATTGAGTTTCAGTCCTGATCTTTTGAATCAGAATCTACATTCTACAAAGATCCCTAGCATCTTACAGTTTGAGAAGATTGTCTTGTGGCAATTTATACATTTATATGAATGCATGTAAAGCCTAAAGCATATGTGGTGTTGATTTGTAAATACATAGGTAAAAGTATACATTTTAGTCAAACATTTACTGTGCACCTACTATATACAGACCATCAGGCTAGGTGCCAGGATTTGTAGATGAATAAGGCATACAAATGGTTAAGATGATGTCTATAATCTTTTATTGTTGGATGGTTCCACTACCATGGAGAGATAAAATAACAAAAGGCTGTGTTCTTCATAATTGGTCAGAAATTTGCTTTTATGTCCCTAGGAATCATATGCATTTAGATAACATAGTCACTGATGTCTGAGCAAGAATTAAATTTTGTTTAACTTAAGAGAGGCATAATTTTATTGCATAAGGAAATATGCTACATTTTTGGTTAATTAGAAAACCTGAAATAGTTTTTAATTTCCAATAAGTTGTTTTGCAGTCCTTTCTTTTTAAAAGTATTTTTGTCAATAATATCCTTAATTGACAGGTATGTGGTATTAGTTATCAAATAAGTGAAAAGGTACAATATATCTGCATGCTGTAATATGGACACCACTTGGTGGACATGACCACATTATGTGTTTATAGTGGTATCCAAATTCCAAATAAAGCAAAATATCTTGTACATATAATAATGGCTTATGTTGTCCATTAAAACACCTTTTAAATATAGTATTTGTCATATTCTGGGTAGCAGTGAGAATTTGAAGTTAATGGAGAGAAGGAAACAGAAGGCATTAGATGAGAAAGAATGACTACCGAAGGCCAAGTTTGATGGCAGTGAGTGAGCCTAAAAGGCAGTGTGATAAGGCTGAGTGAACTTGTGGGAGTGGAAGACAAAAGAAAGATGAATAAAACTCATCATGATAACAAACACAGCTACTGCTTTGGGAGTGTCCTCAGACCCTGTCTTTTCTGTGGAACTTCTATGTCTTCTGTAGGAGGGAGCCAGGAGAAACTAGACTTGCCTGGTTAAGGCTATTTACCCCTGAGCTAACCTGATTTTCCCAGGAATTTAGAATTTCAAGTAGGAAATGCTAGTCTTAGTGTGGGCTAGTCCCTTGAGCTGGGAACATGTATACCCTAGAGCTGTGAGGCAATTGTGTACTTGAAGAAGTAGTGAAAGCTGATTTGCTTAAAGGAAAGTATGAACAAGGAAGGAAGGACTACTTGGTTCACAGGGAGATAATCCTGAGCCATTGATGCTGAAGGTTTTCCTCATCATCCTCCTAACCCCCAGAAACCTGGCTTGGCTTCTTTCTTTGAGTTCAAGAGATACTCCCTCTATTATTGAATATGCACATTTGTGCTTAAGTTCTCTCCAGTGGGTTTCTGTTCCTTGCAACTGCTGGAATGCAGCTGAGCCTAGCCCTGATTGGAATTAGTATACCTCCTCCCCTCTGTTCAGTTTCTCTTGGATCTCTATAATTCTTAGAGAGAAAGGACTGAGCCATGTCCCTGTTGCTGTCACTGTGATGTTAAGCTGATAATAGTGTAGGAAAAGTGAGGGCAAGTAAAGAACAGCATAAAGAAATATTTATCCTATTTTCTTAATTTCTGTGGGTAGTCCATTCAGCAGATTTTAAATGTTTCTTGTAAACATTTACTAAACACCATAGATATGGTTGTTAAATATGGCAGATGATTCCTATCTTCATGGTGGGGAAGGTAGACCTAAAATAAGTACCACCTATGATGCACAGTGAGTGTTAAAACATGGGAAGTAGGTATAATGGAAACATGGTCACAAATATTCCTTGCTGTCTTTAGAGAATTTGGGTAACTGATTACTTGTTTTGTAGTTTCCTAAAAGCTGATTTTTATAAATGGGTAAGAAGTAAGAGCATTTCCTTATCAAATATTCTTTCAAAAAGTAATATCATCAATAAAGATAAATTTTAAAAAATAATACCCTCTTGCCTAGTTGGTGTTGTTGAGTGATCCATGCACCAAGAGGTCGACAGTTCGATTCTGGGTCAGGGCACATGCCCAGGTTGTGGGCTCAATCCCAGGTAGAGGGTGTCCAGAAGGCAACCAATCGGTGTTTCTCTCTCTCATTGATGTTTCTCTCTCTCTCTCTCTTCCTCTCTCTCTAAAATCAATGAAAAATATTTTAAAAAAATATCCTCTTCGCATATCTCACATGGTACCTACTTATTGCCTATGACAAGATCAAGTTAAAATCTATTCTCCTGGGACCTGCCTGGGTTTGGAAACCAGAAAGGGGCCTTCGTGACGGTACAAAGTTGAGGTTTCTGTTGTGTCCATTTGTGTGATTATTTGTGTCAAGCATCTAATAAGTACCATTTCAATCACCACATTGCATCACACTACACAGGAAAAAACACACATACACATGAAAAGCACAGGGATTTTTACTTTCATGGCTGAGATATTTTAGATTTACTTTACCAACTAGGTCAGACAAAGGAATGAAGGAGAGAGATCTCAAGCAGGAGCCAGGGTGGCAGGTATTTGAGATTTTTCTTACTCTATTAAAGTATCGGGTATCATGTCTGGGCTTTTGTTGCCAACTTTTCCCCTTGGGCACAGAGGATAGGTAAAACAGCTTGTCTGCCAGTGATGCAGTGAATAGGAAGTTAAGAGGAGTAAAGCCTCAGGATTAGGGTGTGTTGGATAATAGGTAAACTTCTGTGGGTTCTGTTGCTGCCAAGAAAGGCAGGTGGAATTTACTTTGGCTGCTAAGTGTTTATAACTTTGTTCCCAAAGCAAAACAGAAGACACTTTTTCAAAGATTAATGACAGATAAAAGGTACACCTAACAGAGCCATCAAATGACCTCTTTTGTCATATTTCCAGCTTTCTGCCCTGTCCTGAGGAGATGGTTTGTCCAGTCTGAAGTAGTGGTTGGACCTCTCAGTTTTCACACAATTCTGGTCACTTTACCACTTACTTAGTTAACTTATTTTGTCTCTCTCTTTTTTAAAATACTTTTATTGATGTTAGAGAAGGCGGAAGAGGGAGAGAGATATAGAAACATCAATGATGAGAGAGAATCATTGATTGGCTGCCTCCTACAGGACCCTTACTGGGGATCCATCCGAAACCAGGGCATGTGCCCTGACTGGGAATCAAACTGTGACATCCTGGTTGATAGGCTGATACTCAACCACTAGGCCACTTCCGACTGGGCGCTCTCTCTCTTTTACTTACTTCTTTATTTTATTTTATTTTATTTTATTTTATTTTATTTAATAAATCTTTATTATTCAGATTATTACATTTGTTCCTCTTTTTTTCCCCCAGAGCTCCCCTCCACCCGGCTCCCACCCCTCCCTCTGCCCTTACCTCCCTCCACATTGTCCTCATCCATAGGTGTATGATTTTTGTCCAGTCTCTCTCTGCAACCCCCTCACCCTTTCCCCCTGAGAATTGTCAGTCCACTTCCTTTCTATGCCCCTGATTCTATTATATTCACCAGTTTATTCTGTTCATCAGATTTTTTATTCACTTGATTTTTAGATTCACTTGTTGATAGGTATGTATTTGTTGTTACAATTTTTATCTTTACCTTTTTCTTCTTCTTCCTTTTCTTAAAAAGTACCTTTCAGCATTTCATATAATACAATACTGGTTTGGTGGTGATGAACTCCTTTAGTTTTTTCTTATCTGTGAAGCTCTTTATCTGACCTTCAAATCTGAACGATAGCTTTGCTGGGTAGAGTAATCTTAGTTATAGGTTCTTGCTATTCATCACTTTGAATATTTCTTGCCATTCCGTCTGGCCTCCATAGTTTCTGTTGAGAAATCAGCTGACAATCGTATGGGTGCTTCCTTTTAGATAATTAACTCTTTTTCTCTTGCTGCTTTTAATATTCTCTTTTTGTCTTTTGCTCTTGGCATTTTAATTATGATGTGTCTTGTGGTGGTCCTCTTTGGATTCCTTTCGTTTGGGGTTCTGTGTGCTTCCTGGACTTGTAAGTCTATTTCTTTCACCAGGTGTGGGAAGTTTTCAGTCATTAATTCTTCAAATAGGTTCAAGTATCTTGCTCTCTTCTTTGACACCCCCATAATTCTGGTGTTGGTGTGCTTGAAGTTGTTCCAGAGGCCTCTTACACTATCTTCACATTTTTGGATTCTTTTTTCTTTTCCAGTCGAGTGTTTTTTGCTTCTTTGTATTTCAAATCTTTGACTTAATTCTTGCATTCCTCTAGTCTGCTATGAGGTTTCTATATAATATTTTTTGTTTCAGTCAGTGAATGTTTAATTTCTAGTTGGTCCTTTTTCATCTCCTCTTGGGTCTCTCTAAATTTATCCATCTTTTCTAGGAAATTCTTGAAAAACTTTATAACCATGATTTTGAATTGTATATCCAGTTGTTTGTTTTCCTCCATTTCTTTCATTTGTGATCTGTTCCTTTGTCTCCACATTATCTCTGCTTCCCTGAGTTGGTAGAATAGCTCTGTGTGATAAGTGTCCTATATGGCCCAGTAGCTCTGCCTCCCCAGTTACCTGAGGTGGACTCTCTTGGTGCACCCCTTTGTGGACGGTGTGTACAGCCTGTTGTAGTTAAGTCTTGATTTTTGTTGGTATCACTGGAGGGAATTGACCTCCAAGTCAATTGGTTGTGAGGATCAGCTATGTCTATGCCAGGAGAACTTTTGTGCTGCAGTCAGTCTTATGATATAAGACTTGCAAAATTGCAAAAGCCTCTCTGTTCAGCTTGGATGGGGCAGAGTCTTGGGGATGAGCAGAGATAGCCTTGTCTTCATGTCAGTCCTGCTCTATGCAGCCTGTGTCCCAGTGTCCCTCGGTAATCACTGCAGTCTTCTCTGTGTGCAATGCCTCCAGACCTCTACCTTTCCAGCTTCCCTGAGTTTCCATGCGCTCTGGGCACCCATGTGAGTCTGGGTCCCCAGGGTCTCACCCAAAACTGGGGTTCAGTGCAGTCTGAAGTGGATTTCTCTAGCATCATGCTCAGCAATCAGCCCTCTGTGTGCACACTCGTGTTCACATCCCTCTAGACCTCTGACTTTTTGTGGCTCCTCTAAGTTTCCATTCACTCCTCCCTTTTCACAGCAGTCCAGACTCCCCCATATGAGTCTCGCTCAGAACTGGGGTTCAGTGCAGTCAGGTGTTTCCATCTCCCCTCCTGATAGAGGAAGCCAGCCAGGTACTCCGCCACCCATCCTCTCCACACACATGTATCTGTACCTCAGCTTTTTGCAGTTCCTCTGAGTCTCTGTGGGCACCTCTCTTTCCTTCTAGTTGTAGAATTTCCACTCAGCCAGCTTTCCTGTGGTTCTGGATGATGCCCGTTCTGTCTTTTAGTTGTAGTTTTGAAATTGTTGTGCGAGGCAGCAGTTTAGGTGTTTACCTATGCTGCCATCTTGGTTTTTCTCCTCTCTCTCTCTCTCTCTTTTTTTTTAAATTAAATTTATTGGGGTAACATTGGTTAATAGAGTCATAAAGGTTTCAAGTGCACATTACTATGATACATGATCTGTATTTTGCATTTTATACCCACAACCCATAGTTAATTTATTATCCATCACCATCTATTTGGTCTCCTTTATCCTCTACCACCCACCACCCTTTTCTGTCTGGTAACCACCACAACTGTTTTCTGTGTCTCTGTTAACTTTTTAAAGTATAGGAACTCTAATTCTCACTGGAAAACATAATTTTTAACTGTTTACTTCCCAGTTTTTATCTAAAGCCTGGTTGAAAGTCTATTTATGGTGGCATCATGAAGTTTGATTATTCATCTGTATTTTGATTTTTCCCACTCTGTGTTAGCCCTGTGCAAAAATGCCTTCATTCATTGTGCTGTCATCTCAGACTGATGTGTATATTATTGCTATTTTTGAAGTAATTGTCTACCATAATGCTCAGTGTCCTTTTTTAAAATTTTTATTAATTTTTTATACATATCTCCCCATTGCCCCCCTCCCTCCCAGGCATAACCCAACTCCCCAGTGTCTATGTTCATTGGTTATGCTTATATGCATGCATACAAGTCCTTTGTTGATCTCTTATCTACCTCACCTAACTTTAATCTTTCTGCTGTAATTTCAGTCTGTTTGAAGCTTTACTGTCTCTGTATCTATCCTTTTGTTCATCAGTTTATAATGTTCTTTATTATCCACAAATGAGTGAGATCATGTGATGCTTCTCCTTCATTGACTGGCTTATTTCACTAAGCATAAGGCTCTCCAGTTCCAACCAGGTTGCTGCAAATGATAAGAATTCCTTCTTTTTAATGGCAGCATAGAATTCCATTGTGTAGATGTACCACATTTTTCTGATCTACTCATCTGCCGACGGGCACCTAGGCTGTTTCCAAATTGTAGCTATTGTAAATTGTGCTGCTATGAACATAGGGGTGCATAAATCCTTTCTGATTGGTGTTTGTAATTTCTTAGGCTAAATTCCTAATTGTGGGATTACAGGGTCAAATGGGAGATCCATTTTTAGTTTTTTGAGGAAACTCCATACTGTTCTCCACAGTGGCTGCACCAGTCTGCATTCCCACCAACAGTGCACAAGGGTTCCTTTTTCTCCGCATCCTCGCCAACACTTGTCATTTGTTGATTTGTTGATGATTGCCATTCTGACAGGTGTAAGATGGTATCGCATTGTCGTTTTGATTTGCATCTCATGGATGACTAATGACTTTGAACATGTTTTCATGTGTCTCCTGGCCTTCCTTCTGTCGTCTTTTGAAAAGGTTCTATATAGGTCCGTTGCCCATTTTTTTATTGGATCATTCATCTTCCTTTTATTAAGTTGTATAAGTTGGCTGTGGATTTTGGAGATTAAACCTTTATCAGTGATAACATTTGCAAATATGTTCTCCCATACAGTGATCTTTCTTGTTGTTTTGTTGATGGTTTCTTTTGCTGTGCAAAAGCTTTTTATTTTGATGTAGTCCCATTTGTTTATTTTTTCTGTAGCTTCCATTGCCTTTGGAGCAGTATCAGTGAAGAAGTTCTTTCGGTATATATCTGAGATTGTGCTGCCTGTGGATTCCTCTAGTATTTTTATGGTTTCCCTTCTAATGTTTAAGTCCTGTATCCATTTTGAGTTTATTTTTGTATTTGGTGTAAGTTGGTGGTCCAGTTTCATTTTTTGCATGTATCTGTCCAATTTTCCCAACATCATTTATTGAAAAGGCTATCTTGGCTCCATTGTATGTTCATGCCTCCTTTGTCAAATATTAGTTGAACATAGTGGTTTGGGTGGATATCTGGGTTCTCTCTTCTATTCCATTGATCTGTATGATCTATATGTGCCAGTACCAGGCTGTTTTGAGAACAGTTGTTTGTAATATAGCTTGAAATCTGGTGTTGAGATCCCACCTACTTTATTCTTCTTTCTCAGAATTGCTGTAGCTATTTGTGGTCTTTTTTTGTTCCAGATGAATCTATGAAGAATTCTTTCTAGGTCTGTGAAATATTTTGTTGGTATTTTAATGGGTAGTGCGTTGAATCTGTAGATTGCTTTGGGTAGTATGGACATTTTAATAATGTTGATTCTCCCAATCCATGAGCCTGTATGCTCTTCCATCTGTTAACATCTTCCTCTATCTCTTTTTTCAGTGTCCTGTAGTTTTCTGCATATAGGTCTTTTACCTCTTTAGTTAGGTTTATTCCTAGGTATCTTAATTTTTTTGGCGTGATGGTAAATGGAATTGCTTTTTTAGTTTCTCTTTCTGTAATTTCACTATTAGTGTATAGAAATGCCACAGACTTCTTAGCATTAATTTTGTATCCTGCTACATTGCTGAATTCATTAATTAAGTCAGTTAGTTTTGGGATGGAGTCCTCTGGTTTTTTTATGTACAATATCATGTCATCTCCAAATAAGGACAGCTTTACTTCTTCTTTTCCAATTTGGATGCCTTTTATTTCTTCTTCTTGTCTAATTGCAATGGCTAATACTTCCAGTACTATGTTGAACAGGAGAGGTGAGAGTAGGCATCACTGTCCTGTTCGTGTTCTTAGGGGAAATGGTTTTAATTTTTGCACATGGAGTATGATTTTAGCTGTGGGTTTATCATATATGGCTTTTATGATGTTGAGGTATTATCCTTCTATTCCCACTTTGCTGAGAGTTTGTATCAAGAAAGGGTGTTGGATTTTGTCAAATGCTTTTTCTGCATCAATTGATATGACTATGTGATTTTTATCTCTCAATTTCTTTATGTGATGTATCACATTTTTTGATTTGCTGATATTGTACCATCCCTGCATTCCTGGAATAAATCCTGCTTGGTCATAGTATATGATCTTTCTGATGTACTGCTGGATCTGATTTGCTAGAATTTTGTTGAGGATTTTGGCATCTATGTTCATGAGAGATATTGGCCTATAATTCTCTTTCCTTGTGTTGTCTTTATCTGTTTTTGGTATTAGGGTGATGCTGACTTCATAGAAGGTGTTTGGAAGTGTTCCTTCTTCTTGAATGTTTTTCAATAGTCTGAGGAGGATAGGTTTAATTCTTCCTTGAATGTTTGGTAAAACTCTCCTGGGTAGCCATCTGGTCCTGGGCTTTTATTTGCTGGAAGCTTTTTGATTACTGCTTCAATTTCTTCCATAATTATTGGACTATTGAGATGTTTGGCTTCCTCCTCATTGAGTTTTGGAAGGTTATATTTTTTCAGGAAAATGTCCATTTCTTGTAGGTTGTCCAATTTGTTGGAGTAGAGTTGTTCATAGTATTTTTTAACAATCTTTTGTATTTCCACAGGGTCTATTGTTATTTCTCCTCTTTCATTTCTGATTTTGTTTATTTGGGTCTTTTCTCTTTGCTTCTTGGTGAGCCTGGCTAGAGGTTCCTCAATCTTGTTTATCCTTTCAAAGAACCAGCTCTTGGTTTTATTGATCTTTTGAATTGTTTCTTTGGTCTCCAAGTTGTTTATCTCCGCTCTGATCTTCACTATTTCCTTCCGAGTACACTGGGCTTTTCTTGTTGCTCTCGTTCTAGCTCTTTGAGTTGTAGGGTTAGGTAATTTATTACCATTGTTACCTGTTTTTTGCAGTAGACTTGTAGGGCTGTGAACTTCCCTCTCAAGACTGCTTTCACTGTGACCCATAAATTTTGTATTGTTGTGTTGTCATTGTCATTTGTTGCCATGATGTTTTTTATTTCTTCCTTGATCTCTCTGGTTACCCAGTCGTTGTTTAATAGCATGCTGTTTAGTCTCCATGTGTTTGATTTCTTTCTATTGTTTTTATTATAGTTGATTTCCAGTTTTATGCCACTGTGGTCTGAGAAAATGCTTGATATGATTTCTATCTTCTGGAATTTGAAGAGGCTTTTCCCATGACACAACATATGGTCTATCTTTGAAAATGACCCATGTGCACTGGAGAAGAATGTGTATTCTGTGGCTTTGGGGTGAAATGTTCTGAAGATGTCAATTAATTCCATCTGGTCTAGTGAGTCATTTAGGATTGATGTTTCTTTGCTGATTTTTTGTTTAGAGGATTTGTCCAATGGTGACAGTGGGGTATTAAAGTCTCCTACTATGATTGTATTGCTGTCAATCTCTCCCTTAATATACTCCAAGAGTTTTTTTTATGTATTTAGGTGCTCCTATATTGGGTGCATATATGTTTACCAGAGTTATTTTTTCTTGTTGGATTGTTCCCTTTAGTATTATGAAGTGGCCTTCTTTATCTCTTACTATGTCCTTCACTTTGACATCTAATTTGTCAGATATAAGTATTGCAATCCCAGCTTTTTTTTTTTCATTTCCATTTGCTCAAAATACCATGTTCCATCCCTTCACCCTCAATCTGTGTGCATCTCTTTTCCTGAGGTGGGTTTCTTGCAGACAGCAGATATATGGATCATGTTTTCTTATCCAATCGGTTACCCTATGTCTCTTGATTGGAGCATTTAAACCGTTTACATTTAAAGTTATTATTGATAAGTACTTATCTGTTGCCATTTTTAGTCCTTACCCCTGAGTTCCTTCTTCGCTTCCTATTTCTTTTTATTACAGCAGACCCTTTAACATTTCTTGCATTGCTGGTTTGGTGGTAATATATTCCCTTAGTCCTTTTTTGTCTGTGAAGCTTTTGATTTCACCTTCAATTTTGATTGAGAGTCTTGCAGGGTACAGTATTCTTGGATTCAGACCCTTCCTTTGCATGACTTTGTATATTTCATTCCATTCCCTTCTGGCCTGATGAGTTTCTGTTGAGAAGTCAGTAGCTAGTCTTATGGGGGTTCCTTTGTAGGTAACTTTCTGTTTCTCTCTGGCTGCTTTTAAGATTCTTACTTTGTCGTTGGTGTTTGCCAATTTAATTATAATGTGCCTTGGTGTTGGTCTGTTGGGGTTCATTTTGCTTGGGACTCTGTGAGCTTCTTGGATTTGTGTGGGTTTTTTCTTTCCTATATTGGGGAAATTTTCTGTCATTATTTCTTCAAACACGTTCTCTAAACCTTGTTCAGTTTCCACTCTTTCTGGAACCCCAGTTATGCGGATGTTGTTTTGTTTTATGTTATCCCAAAGTTCCCTTAGGCTCTCCTCTTGCTTTTTAACTTTTTTTTCTAGAAGCTGCTGTACTTGGGTATTTTTTCTTACCGTGTCTTCTAGCTCACTGATGCGGTCTTCTGCTTCTTCTAGTTTACTTTTGATGCTTTCTGTTGAGTTCTTTATAGCAGTGATGTCATTTTTCATTTCTTCTTGTTTATTCTGCACCTCCTCTGGGTTCTTCTGCATTTCTTCTTGCTGCTTCTTCATCTCCTCTTGGGTCTTCTTCATTTCCTCTTGGATCTTCTTCATTTCCTCTTGGCTCTTACTCAGATTGTCAATTTTGTCTTCCATTCTTTTCATCCACCTTATGATCATTTCTCTTAACTCTTTCTCTGGCAGGCTTATTTCTGCTTCTACTTCATTTACTTCCTTTTCTGGTGAAACCTGCCTTTCTGTCTTATGTGGGCTGTTTCTTTTTCTGCCCATGGTGTTTCTTCTCCGAGTGTCTGGTTATGTAATTATTTCTCCTACGTTGATTGAAAGGCACAAACTACAACACGACCAGGTACAGCACACAAGGCACCTGTCCCAGGCGAAATCTGAGCTTTCCTCGCGCCACATGTATCTCCGAATCCGCCACCTGCACGTCCGCGCCGCCTGGAAAGCTGTGCTCTGCGTCCCCGGCTGCTTGGTGGGTGCCTCCATCAGCTGCAGCTTTCAGACCTCCGCAGACATCCTCCTCCCTCTTTTCCCGGGTGAAATCTCGCTCAGTGTCCTTTTGATGAGAAGCACTAAGCAGTAATATTTTTCAAATAAGAAAGTGAGAAATCCTTTGCTTTCTCTAAGGTGGAACTTCCCAGCATGAACACTACAATATACTAGGATGGCCCAAATGGCTTACTGGCTCTGAGAACTGATCCCTGTAGCAGAGCAGGGGTAATCTAGTCATCTTGGCCTTGTATTCTCTTCCTTTCACTCCAGTGGCATACAAATATAATTTTCTGTATCTACCATGAGGTTGAAAGGTTTGCAGGGACAGTTGTAAGGACCTGGTACATGGTTCTAAAAAATAATGTGAAATGTGAAACCTATTTTGTTTTCCAATAGATCTATATTCTAATTTCTTTCTGTTCTTATGAATTTTCTTAGTCATAACTTTTTGCTTATTCCAATTGCTTGGTTTTATTGTATCTGTTTTCTTTTTTCTTTTTTTTTTTAAGTCATTTCAAATTCTTTATGAAATGAGGTAGGGAATGCATTAAGTAAATGATCTTAAGTAAGACAAATATAGAGATGAAGTTTGAACCTAAAGATAGGAATTGTTTAAGATTGGAATAAAGCCCGGCAGTGTGGCTTAGTAGTTGAGCATTGACCTATGAAATAGGAGGTCACAGGTTCGATTCCTGGTTAGGGCACCTGTCAGGGGTTGCGAGCTCTATCCCCAGTGTGGGGCATGCAGGAGGTAGCTGATGGATGATTCTCTGTCATCATTTCTATCTCTCTCTCCATCTCCTTTCCTCTCTGAAATCAGTAAAAATATATTGTGTTAAAAAAAAAAAGATTGTAGTACAGTGGTCCTCCTTTATCTGTGGTTTGACTTTCCATGGTTTCAGTCAGTGTGGTCAAACATGGTCTGAAAATATCAAATGGAAAATTCCAGAAAAAAAACAATTCATGAGTTTTAAATTGAGTGCCATCCTGAGTGGTGTGATGAAATCTCTCCCTGTCCCACTTGGGTCATGAATCTTTCCTTTGTCCAGCTTCTCTCTACTGTACATGCTCCCTGGCCTTTAGTCCCTTAGTAGCCCTTTTGGTGATCAGATTGAAAATCTCATGATGCCAGTGCTTATGTTGAAGTAACCCTTATTTTACTTAATAATGAATCCAAAGTAAAAGAGTAAGGTGCTGAGCCCAGCTGGTTCAATTGTTTGAGCACTATTCTGTGTACAGAAAGGCTGCTGGTTAGATTTTCATTCAGGATACAAACCTGGGTTATGGGTTAGGTCCCAGGGAGGGGTGTAGACAGAAGGCAACCAATCAATGTTTCTCTCCCCCTCTCCCTTCCTCTCTCTCTAAAATTAATAAAAAATTGTATTAAATTCTTTTTAAAAGAGTGATGGTATTTGTCAATTAACATAAGTCAAAGAGAACCCATAAAGTGCTTCATTTATGAAAACATATGTGTTTATAGGAAAAATATAGTATATATAGGGTTTATATGGTATGTATATGCATTTTCAGGTATCTATTGGGTTCTTGGTATGTATCCCTTACAGGTAAGGAGAGAAGGGGATTACTATTTTCAAAATACCTTGTAGGTTAGAACTTATACCTGGGAGGGAAACTGGTATTTGATTTTCATTTTTGCTACCAATTTGCTGAGTCAACTTTGGGGGAGACCTTTACATTTTCTCTGGTCTGAAGTCTAACAGATAAACTGTCCATTTTCTGGTTATGAGATATATACACTTATAAAATAGAAAGATGTAAATTGACCATACCTCCATGATGCCCACCAGCCAATCAGGAGTGAGTATGGAAATTAACCCAACAAAGATGGTGGGTTAATTTGCATATGCAGGCACCAAGCAACCTAGGTCCCTGGAACATGCTTGGGACCCAGGCTGCACCTAGCCTGTAGGCCCACATATAGGCCCTGAGTTGCCGGTGTCTCAGAACGCCCCTGGCCATTCCGGGCCTGTGGCACAAGCACCAAGCGGCTGGGGTGGGGTGACTGCTTGCGCATGCACCTGTGCCAAGTGACCGCCCGGGTCCATGCCCCGAGCCCAGCGCCCACAACATGGGGCTGGCTGCCAGCCTTGCGGGTGTATGGACTTGGGCCTCAAGGACACGCTCATAGCCCAGTGGACACAATGCAGGGGGTCCTCTGTGCATGAGCTGCAGAGAAAACACCATTTCTTTTCTTTTTTAAAAAAAATATATTTTATTGATTTTTTTTTTACAGAGAAGAGGGGAGAAGGATAGACAGTCAGAAACATCAATCAGCTGCTTCCTGCAGGACATCCCCTGAGAGCTCCCAGTCTATGAGAGGAGGCAGGCTGGGCTGAGGCATGCCCCTCCCCCATGCACAAATTTCATGCACTGGGCCCCTAGTCCTATATAATAAAAGGCTAATATGCAAATTGTCCCTATTCAATTTACTGGGATTTAGATGAATGTTGACCACCAGGGGTTAATGTAGAACATGGTGGGCATTGGCAACGGCATTTGCAGCAGGGGGCAGTGGAGGCGCTGCCAGCCCTGATGGGCCCTGAAAAGGGCAGGATCATGGCAAGATAGTGGAGCAGGTGAGCGGGTGGCACCAGGCCAAGGTGGGTTTGAAGGGAGGCCCTGGCCAGCAGCTGGCAGCCAGGGGAAGGAAGACCCCAACCAGCAGCCTGGGGAAGGAAAGCCCTGATTGGCCCTGATTAGTGGCCAGGCCTAGGGACCCTCCCATGCATGAATTCTGTGCATGTGGCCTGTAGTATGAAATAAATATTTGTAAAGTCCTTTCAGGTTATTGGTGTTTAGCAAGGTATATATTGCTGATCTTAACCCAGAGGGATTAGGAAAGATTTGCTAATTTGTGAGGTTTTGACTAGATTGGTTTCCTTTTCCTATTTGTTGGAACTGTAGTCTTAAAAAAGCGATTTTCAACTGGTGTGTTGTAAGAATTTAAATTTATTTATTTATTTTAGAGAGAGAGGAGAGGAGAGGGAGAGAGACATATTGATGTGAGAACAGGGCATCAATCGGCTGCTTCTTGCATACCCCCCACTGGGGATCTAGCCTGCAACCCAGGCATGGGTCATGTCCAGGAATTGAACTGGTGACCTCTCAATACTCAAAAAAACATCCAACCGACTGAGCTACGGCGCCCGGAGCTGCAATAATTTTTAAAACATGCAGTAACTGGCTATTAATCAGGACACTGACCTCTTTTTCCTTAGATTTTCAAATTAAAAAATGACAATAACCAACACGTTAGCCATCTGGTGTAAATGAATCAAAATCATACCTACTTTTTTTGTCAGATTGACAAAAATATATTTTTTGGTGTGCCACAGAATTTTAGTAGTTTATGTGTGCCATGAGATGAAAAAGGTTAAAATTGCTCCCCAGAGCAACAGATAACTTGCAATTGAGGACTTAGAATATTAAAACTGTTAATATTTCATATGCTTTTTATATGGGAAGGAAATGAGTTATTCTGTATATAAATTGCAAATGGGAATTTTCCCATTGAAGTCAAAGGATAACTTTTAATATTTTAGGACTGTGAAAGTGGTTCATGTGTTATCCCACTTCTTCTATTGGGTTTATTGAAGTTCGGGGAAGAAATTCATGTATTTACATTCATGATAGAAAGGTATTGAAAATAATGGATTTGGCAGTTTTGATTTTATAAGCTAGTGTTGGTTTAGGTCACTTTTAGATAATATCTTTAATTGGATTGAGGAAGTTTATTGGCAGATGGAGGGAATATAGGAAATGCTCATCCTGTTGTTTATATCTTATTTCACATAACTTCTTGGTTGCTAGTTATGATGAGTATTGTTCCTTTGTTGGTTTCTATTGTATATTGCTTATATTATGGAACCACGTGTAAAAACTATGTATTTTACATTATTTATATTTTTGAAAATAATGTTATCTTTTTATTTTTATGTTTACTAAGGTACCTAAGGAACTTTTGATTTTTAATGGAAATGAAGAAAAACACTGATTATTTAAACTGAAGATACCAGATATTAATCTTAGTAATTAAGCCATTTATTTAGCATACTCTTGTTTGATTTTCATCAGATAGTAATTTTATATTTGCTGTAGTTATTAGATCACTTTGTTATAACTTACAACTTGTCAGGAGAAACAGTGACTATTGATAATTCACTGTAATTTTATTGATGTCACTCACTAAATTAAAAGAAAATAAATGGTTCATTTTGTTTTGAGTACATAAAATATTTGACTTGAATGAAAAAAATGCTTTTAGACACTAGGCACTCAAAGTCATAGGTATACGTGTTCTTAATTAAATCACACATGGGTTGAATATTGTAAACATAATAGAAACTATCTTGTGACAAAAAGGGCTGAATGAGGTAAGATCAGGAAATTAAATCTTTGCTGTGTGGTAGTGGGCTGCTCCTTGAAGGCTCTGTATTCAAAGCCCTTTCAACTTAGAATTTTGACATTTAACTTCACCAGGATGCTTTTAACAACTAGAGTTTTATTCATGGAAATAATGCTGTTTACTTAGTTTTAAAGTTTCCACCAGAACATTCCATGAAGAGTCATGTTTCCTGCCAAATAATGCCTTTAGCATTGTATACCAGTCAGTGTGATTGAAATTCAGCTTATCCATCAGTGAAACTTCTGTTGGTTTGAGCAAAGTTCAACCGATCAGCAAAGGACAGAAAATAAGTCATAAACTGAAAGAATTATAGGTGTAAATAATAGAAATTAGGAAACTTTTCCCCAAGTACAAGCATTGTGAGAATCCTGCTCTCAACTACAGTTTTTTAAAAGCAAGTACAATTTTTTTTTAAAGTCAGGGATGGAAACCATGAGTTCTTGTACTATTTTATGAAGACATTGGAATCAGTCTTTTCTAGATTTCAATAAAAACAGTGAGAAAATAGGAAGCTAGAAAAAAATAGGATATCACATCAACAAGACTTGTGGCAAGGCTTTGAATTTCAGTTATTGGGAGTAGGGGAGGTAAAAGCAGTCTCAGGCAAACTACACATAGCATGTATCAAATGTAAACCAAAGCTAACCAGGTATTCCATCACCAAAAAGGACATATTGAGGAAAAGAAGGGATTGCAATCCAGTACATGCAGCCGTGGTGAACCACAAGCACACAGTAAAAGAAGTGGAAAGCCCCTTTTTTTATTGAGAGGAAGAGGAAGTTCAGGAGAGGGACCATTAGAACCATAGAGTTCTGTTGTAAACAGATTTTTTTCTGTAGGATTTTCCTGCCAACATAGGGTATGGGATCTCTTCCCACAGGCTCTCCTGACTCCTGTCCAGGTTGCAGGCTCCATAAATTTTTATACCTCATATACATGAGAAGCCTTAGCAAATGGGGGTCACCCTACAAAGATTACTCTGATGGTTATCCTTTCTTGTGAGGAAACAGTTAAAGGTGGGGAAAATAAATATATCTTCAGGTTTTGTATCATGCTGTATTTATTTCAATTTGGATTCAGAGACACAGTTTTGATAGTCATAGAGGGACTGTATAGTTCTGGTCAGCCACTGCTCAGCATCTGGGGAATGCAATTTTAAGGTAAAAGAGTAGAGTAGTCTCAGCCAGTTCATCTCTGATGAACCTTCCGCCATCAGAGAGACCATTTTTTTGTTGTTGACTTACTAGAGGCCCAGTGCACGAAATTCATGGACAGGGTTTGGGGAATGTTCCTCAGCCCGTCCCACACCCTCTCCAATCTGGGATCCCTTGGGGGATGTCAGACTCATGGTTTAGGCCTGATGCGTCGGTCAGACATCCCTCTCACAATCAGAGACTATTGGCTCCTAACCACTCGCCTGCCTGATTGCCCTTAACCACTTCTGCCTGCCAGCCTGATTGTCCCTTAACACTCCCCTGCCAGCCTGATTGATAACTAACTGCTCCCCTGTTAGCCCAATCACACCCAACTGCCAGCCTGATGGCCCCCAACTACCCTCCCTTGCTGGCCTAATCACCTCCAACTGGCCCTCCCCTGCTGGCCCAATTGCACCCCCCCCAACTGCCCTCTCCTGCCATCTGGTCACCTCTAACTGCCCTACCCTGCTGGCCTGTTCACCCCTAACTGCCCTCCCCTGCTGGCCATCTTGTGATGATGTGAGGGAGGCCATCTTGTGGTGGTCATTTTGTGGTGATATCATGTGAGGGCTTGACAACACCTGAGCTTTTATTATATAGAATGATTATTAGTTTTATAGCACTGAAAACTGAAATATTTATGAAACATCACATTTTTGTAACCTCAGTACAAATATTGTACTTTGTTTCCTCCCTTATTCTTCTTGCCAGAGGATTTCCTTTACCATTTATCTATAATTAACATTACTGTATCTTACTATCCTTCCTCACACAGTTTTGCCCCTTTGATATTTTCTTGCATGGATGGATAGGAGCGCATTTTGTAAGGCCCATAGCACTAGTCTTTCAGAGGTTGCTTTTTTAATAATTTCTGGTGAGTTGAAGTTAGAAGGATCTCTGTGTTGATCTTTTTACTCCCCCATTTCCCAAAAGGAAAGACATTTATTATACCAACAAAAGGGGTATAAATATTTTGTTCAATCACTCCCTGCCTCCTTAGCCCTATAGGTTTATGGGCAACTAACATAGGAACTATTCCTATGGGAGTGTCACAGTTGGGAAATGGTTTGAGGAGCGTCATAAGATTCTCTCACCAAAAGTCTTTCTCTCTATACATGTACACACACAAACACACAGGTTTGCTTGATGCTTTACCATGGTGCCTCTTTGAAGAGATGTTTGCCCATTTGAGACAATATCTGGGAAGTATTGCCCTCTAGATCTGGCATTCCCTGACTATAACCATCTTGTTTTCAAGTACATGGGTTCTAGAACAACAAAATTTCTATTAAAATTTATTTTTTATGGTTTCTTATAATAGAAAAGGTTTTTTCCTTTTGAATTCTGGTGGTATTGCTTACTATCAATATAAAGTGATTTGAACTAAGGTGATATTGGGGACAAGTCTTATAATTCATATATATAGTTGGTGTCACAATATAGAAATTCCTTGATGACAGCCATACTACCTTATATATCATTATGTCACATGCCTATGAGCATTCAAAATTTGACAGAATGACAAAAAATTTGGTAAATGAGGGAAAAACAATGACTAGAGAAATAGTAATGTATATTTAAGGATAGGCTGTGCAATATTATAAAAATGCTTTTAAATCACATTAGAAATCAATGGCTTTTCTAACTATTATATAACTAGATATGAACTTTGGAGGAAATTACATAGAAAATACTTTTATATAGTCAGGCAGATAGCTAAGTGATATGGTTATCCTTCACCAGTCCATAGTCTTTTGGGCTCTTATCAAATTTTGCTTTATATTCCCATACTTATCTAGTAAAAGAATAATATGCAAATTAACCATCACTCCAACACACTAGATGGCCATCCTCATGTGGTCAAAGGTGGCCACACCCATGTGGACACAACATAGCTACCACAAGATGGCCGGCAGGGTAGGGCAGTTGTGGGTGATCAGGTCAGCAGGAGTGGGCAGTTAGGAGTGATCAGGCCTGCAAGGGAGGGCAGTTAGGGGGGACCAGGCCAGCAGAGGAGGGCAAGTAGGGGGGACCAGACCAGCAGGGAAGGGCAGTTGGGGGTGACTAGGCCTGCAGGGGAGGACAACTAGGGTCAACCAGGTTGACAGGGGAGGGCAGTTAGGTGTCTATCAGGCTGGCAGGGGAGTGGTAAGGGGGTGATCAGGCTGGCAGAAAGATGCAGTTAGGGGCACTTAAGCAGGCAGGCAGGTGAGCAGTTGGAGCCAGCAGTCCTGGATTGCAAGAGGGATTCCCAGATTGGAGAGGGTGCAGGCTTTCATGCATCGAGCCTCTAGTATTTAATAAATTATTCAGTTTATAAATTATAACAGGAATAGCAAAATACTAAATAAAGATAATGTTAAAGAAGTAATCTCGTTATTTGAACCAACAATATTTAGCTTTACTTTGTATATTTTTATGTGATTATGTAGATTATGTAGTTGTAATCACAATGTATTTTTGTTTGCTTTTTTTAGCTAACATAATAATTTTTCATGAAATCATTGGATTTTAATTTTACCCACAATATGGGATTATGTTACCTGGCATCTTTGTATCTATGTAGAAATTTTATCAACATAGTTTGTAGGCCACAGGCAAGTAAGACTTTCTTAGAGCAGTATATTAAATACCATTTGAGAAGAGGAGAATCCAAGATGGTGGCATTAGTAAACACCTACACTGCTGCTTCGCACAACAATTTCAAAACTACAACTAAAAGACAGAACGGACATCATCCAGAACCACAGGAAAGCTGGCTGAGTGGAAATTCTACAACTAGAAGGAAAGAGGGGCTCACAGAGACCCAGAGGAGCTGCAAAAAGCTGAGGTACGGAGACGTGCGTGTGGAGAGAGCGGGTGCCGGAGAACCTGGCTGGCTTTCTCGGGCGGGAGGGAGACGGAAACTCTCAACGGCATTGAACCCCTTATCCTATGACACTGAACCCCAGATCCAACTGAAACTCATACTGGGGGAGTTTGGACTGTGAAAAAGGAGAAGTGCACGGAAAGTTAGGGTAGTCGAGGAGGATCGAAAGTCTGGTGACGTGCACGGCACTGCACGCAGGGGACCGACTGCTGATTGTGCCTCTGGCTTTCGCGAGTGGGAGGGAGACAGACCCTCCCAACTGCGTCACTTCTAATTCCACTAAACCCCAGTTTCGGGCAAAACCCTGGGGACCCAGACTCATAAGGTCTTGGAGTGCAGGGAAGGCAGAAAGGCAGCAGTCCAGAGGCACTACAAGAGTAAGTGTGCGCGCGCACAGAGACCATTCCAGCGATTACCCAGTCACATGAGACTCAGGGACCGTGGAGGGCGGGGCCGACCGGAAGGCAAGGCTATCCCTTAAGCCCTGAGACTCCACCCATCCCAAGCTCAACAGAGAGGCTTCTGCAGCTTTGCAAGTCTGGTATCATAAGGCTGAATCCAGCACAGAAGTTCTCCCGGCTTAGTGAAAATACCAAGACAAGGGAAGGGATCACAAACAAAAGAAAGGAGGAAAACAAACGACTGGATATAGAGTTCAAAACCACAGTTATAAGGTTTTTCAAGAATATCCTAGAAAAGTTGGATAAAGTTAGCGAGACCCAAGAGGAGATGAAAAAGAACCAAATGGAGATGAAAAAGAACCAACTAGAGATGGAACAGACCCAACTAGAGATGACAAAGGACCAACTAGAAATTAAACATACACTGACTGAAATTAAAAATATTATACAGAGACCTAACAGCAGACTAGAAGAGGGCAAGAATCAAGTCAAAAATTTGAAATATAAAGAAGCAGAAAACACTCAACTGGAAAAGCAAGAAGAAAAAAGAATCCAAAAATGTGAAGATAATGTAAGGAGCCTCTGGGACAGCTTCAAGCGTACCAACATCAGAATTGTGGGGGTGCCAGAGGAAGAGAGAGAGCAAGATTTTAAAAACTTCCCACATCTGGTAAAAGAAATAGACTTACAAGTCCAGAAAGCACACAGAACCCCATATAAAAGGAATCCAGAGAGGACTACACCAAGACACCTCATAATTAAAATACCAAGAGCAAAAGACAAAGAGAGAATATTAAAAGCAGCAAGAGAAAAACAGTTCATTACCTACAAGGGAGCACCCATCTGACTGTCAGATGATTTCTCAACAGAAACGATGCAGGCCAGATGGGAGTGGCAAGAAATATTCAACGTGATGAATAGCAAGAACCTACAACCAAGAATACTCTATCCAGCAAAGCTATCATTCAGAATTGAAGGGCATGTAAAGAGCTTTACAGATAAGAAAAAGCTAAAGGAGTTCATCAACTCCAAACCAGTATTATATGAAATGCTGAAAGGTACTCTTTTAGAAGAGGAAGAAGAAAAAGGTAAAAGATAAAAAAATTATGAACAACAAATATGTATCTATCAACAAGTGAATCTAAAAATTAAGTGAATTAAAAATTTGATCAACAGAATAAACTGGTGAATATAATAGATTCAGGAGCACAGAAAGGGAGTGGACTGATAATTCCCAGGGGGAAAGGGGTGAGGGGTGTATAGGGAGAGACTGGACAAAATCATACACCTGTGGATGAGGTCAATGGGAAGGAGGTAAGGGTAGAGGGAAGGGTGGCAGCCGGGTGGAGGGGAGCTATGGAAGGGAAAAAAGAGAAACAAATGTAATAATCTGAATAATAAAGATTTAATTTTTTAAAAATACCATTTGATTACTTTTTTCCAGCAGTGTTCCTTTGGGAATCTAGCTTAATTTTGTGGCCAAACTGAAAGAAGATATATTGCTATACTAGTAGAAGTTCACCGGGGAAATTATTTTTTGTATGTTTCTATTTTCTAACTGTATCATGATTGAAAATTAGAAAAAAAGTGATTATGTAATTTAGAAGATCTTTTTATTGTGATTCAGGGCCCTTTCATAGAGAATGAAAAAAATATTACTAATTGATGTGTTTATGAAATGGCTCTGTTAGTAGAACTTGAAGTTCTTTTATAGTTTAAAGATATCTAAATTAGATATTTGAAAGTAGGACTATGTTTGAGTTATGTTTTTGAACCTTTTTCAGCTTTTTCTTCCTGTGTGACCTTGGTTAAGACATTTAATCATAACTGTGAAGCAGCTATGATTATGATGATAAATAGTTCATGATCTACAGCGCTACTGTGAAGATAGGGAGGATTTTTTAAAATTGTGTAGGACTCTTTAGAACAAACTATTTCAGTATAGGACAAATTGTCAAAAGGCCTCCATTCTTACAAGCAAGCATAGGTCGATAAGGCAGGCACCTGGAAGCTGACTGTTTAGCAAGCATTCATGGGCACATGTGGCTTCCAGACATGCTTAATTTACTTAAGCTGAGGTCATTCTTGCAGAACCAGATAGCCCTATTCAGGACAGGGTGAACTGACTCACCTGGTTTCTCTCCTGTAGAGTCTGGCCCTGTGTCAAGTTGGTTCTTGTTTAGATTGAGACAAATCCTCAGTCTTTTTCAGTTAGCAGCTTCCAGCATATCCCTTGAATGCTAACGATAAAAGATTTCTGCTAGTCTTCATACCACAAATCAATTGTGATTCAAAATAGATTTTTATACTAGTGGGAGGGATAATGAGATCTTCCTTTTGTTTAACTACTTCAGAAAATACAGTTGTTTTTTTCTATTAAAGTTGGGGGTTTGAGTGGAAGAGACAGGTAGAGTGGTGACAGAAGGATTACACAGCACAAAATATTATTTATCTAGACTTGATATGGACAGTACAGCTGAGACCAAGTCCCTTAGAACTTGTATAGTTGAGAATATCTTTATTTGTTATAGTGATTAAAACAGCGGTTCTCAACCTGTGGGTCGCGACCCCTTTGGAGGTCGAATGACCCTTTCATAGTAGTCGCCTAAGACCATCAGAAAACACATATTTCCCATGGTCTTAGGAACCAACACACCACTCCTTGGTGTAGCAAAATGTAGCAATGTAGTTTACTGTTGTTATATGAAGACTGTTGCCCATGCTACACCACAATTCAAGACAAAATTTCATTTATTTGTAATTAGAAATAAATATTTCACAATATATAATTACATATTGTTTTTGTGCTTAATCACTATGCTTTAGTTATGTTCAATTTGTAACAATGAAAATACATCCTGCATATCAGATATTTACATTACAGTTCATAACAGTAGCAAAATTACAGTTATGAAGTAGCAACGGAAATCATTTTATGGTTGGGGGTCACCACCACATGAGGAGCTGTCTTAAAGGGTCGCGGCATTAGGAAGGTTGAGAACCACTGGATTAAAAGGATAACTGAAAAACTAGGGTTGGCTGTGAATTTACTGTTTTCATTTTTGGTGAGTGGGAGTTAAATGAACTGTTATTCAGGAAATAGTGGCAGAAAAAAAAATAGCCATACACTTTTAGCTAGTCACTCCTGCATCCATGAGAATCATTGTTTTTTTAACTTCATCAACATCTTCATTTCTTTCAGCTCCATGTTCATGCATGTCTTTTAACCCGGAAACAAGAAGACTGTCCATAGGTCTAGACAATGGTACAATCTCAGTAAGTACATATAAATAAGATTTCCAGTTAAAATAATTCCCTTCCTGTGGAATATGTATATATGAATTGTGATGAGAATTATTTATTAGTACTTTTTTCAAATTAACATGAATTTTTTTGCTAAGTAAAATAAAAATTGCAGTGCAGCAATTTATGTTAAGTTAAAGGGAGAGCTTACATTAGACTCAATTTTATGCTGATAAAATTCATCTTGATTTACAGTGTACACAGTGCCTAGAATAGGGGCACTATGAGGCCAACAAGTGAACTACACAAATCTATGTGCTAGTGGGAACAAGCTGTGATACTAGTGGCTTTGATCAGATTGTAAATAATGGTGTCATATGCTTCCCCATATAACTGACAGAACATAAGAAAAATGACGTTTTTAGACCACATATCTGATTTTGTCTTTGATACTCTTGTTTTCTCCTTCCGCATTGTTCTCTTAAGTCCCTGTAACATATGAGTTGAATTTGGTAAATTTGTATGAATTTTTAAAGAAAACACAACCTACATTTAGTCTGAATAGTAGATCCAGGTAAATATTAGACCCTTCAATTATAGATCTTGAGGGAACTAAAGTTATTAAAGATTGAGAACTCAGATTTTACCACTTACTGTAATCTTTTTACATACAGTCAAACCTCATTTCTAAGAGAAATTCATAGTAAAGATTCCTTAGAAGAACGGAAGAGAAATTCATAGTAAAGATCTTGTCTACATTAAGAAGAGCCATTTTTAAAAAAGACATCTCCCATCTAGAACAATTTGGCTCTTGACCAAGTTGTTCATAGAAAAAAATGTCTTCGTATCAAACCAAACTTCAGGTTTTGAACTGACAACTCTTTCAAGCTGATACCTCATCATGATAAAAAGTGTCTCTCAGGCCCTAACCGGTTTGGCTCACTGGGTAGAGTATAGGCCTGTGGACTGAAAGGTCCCAGGTTCAATTCTGATCAAGGACATGTACCTTGGTTGCGGGCACATCCCCAGAAGGAGGTGTGCAGGAGGCAGATAATTGATGTTTCTCTCTCATCGATGTTTCTAACTCTCTATCCCTCTCTCTTTCTCTCTGTAAAAAATCAATAAAAAATATATAATTTTTAAAAGTGTCTCTCAGGCAATAAAAGAGAGAATGCTTTTATTGCTGGCAAAACTGAAATCAAAGATTAGCAGAATTTTAAAACATAAAGAAGCTATCAAGAGTGCTGATGTTGCTAAGGGTATGAAAGAAATAGTGATCACAAGGGAAGAGGTAGGAAAACTGTTGTTAATTTGGATAAATGAAAAGCAGCCAGTGCCAGCCATTTAAGAGGTAGTGTGATATATGACCAAGCAAAGATGCTACATACTGACCTGAAGGACATCCCTGGACCAAATGCTAAAAGTGATTCACTTAAGGCTAGTATTGGTTGGTTCAATAGCTTAAAGAAAAGAAGTGTTTATTTATAGATTAAACAGTATATTAGACATGTACTGTATATAAGAAAGATTAAAACAATCATTTGGGGAGCTGGAATGGATTAATTCAGTTTACATTATTTCTAGTGGGGAAAAAATTACTTGGTTTCAAACAAATCACTTCTCAGATAGCCTCCTAGAAGGAATTAAGTTCAAGAACTGAGGTTCCACTGTGTTTATTTTCAACTTGTCTATTAACTAGCAACAAACTGATCTGGTAAATTCTCCAATATGGTAAATTACCCAGTGTGTATTACCTTTCGTTCTGGCAAGAGAGGCCTTGTTTTGGGACCCATGAATTAGAGGACTCTATTCTGGCTACACTTTGCCATAGGTTGAAGGATCTGAAGAGCCAAAACGGTATGCCCATCTTAAGCCCTCACTCTGTCCATCTCCATGCTCTGGGTACTATATAAAATTAGTAGCCTTAGCCTGAAGGGTGGCTAGGGTTTGAAGTGGGTAGGATGTCCACATGTGTGAACAAGTTGTTGATTGAACTGGGGAATGTGAAAGTGAAGGGTGTGGGCTGGCACTCCCATGTCACTACACCATAGTGTGGAACTTCAAAGAGTCTAAAAATTCTAAATTAATATCAGTATCTTCAGGTGGTTGAAAGTATATTTATCAAGGCTGGAGGAAGAGACCATATTTTATTTAATACTGAAATTTAACTTGATTTATAACTTGAATATTTAGATGTATGCAATGTAGGTCTCCATTTGTAGTCTGAAGAGATGGACCTGAAATTTTCAATTTGTTCCTTAATCAAAACATTTGTTTGGTGACCTTAATATTGTTAAATATAAATTAGCCTATTGACAAATATTTATGGAATTTTTGTAATATTCAATGCATTTGTAGCTCTGTAAACTATTCCTTAGAAGAACGGAAGAGAAATTCATAGTAAAGATCTTGTCTACATTAAGAAGAGCCATTTTTTAAAAAGTGGGATATAGTTGGGATAAATCTATTGTTAAAAGATATAAAGCAAGATAGTTGGATTGCTTAATGAAATAAAGTGTTTATTACAAAGGAAATCTGAAAAGGTGAGCATATTGCTCAATAATTCATGGCATAGTATATATAACACTCACTGTTTATGAAAGACTTATGTGTACATAACATAAGGGTGGTTCTTGGCATTTTTTAAATCAATGTAAGTGGTTAACAGGTGCTGATAAATTTGGCTTTGAAGTCAAGAAAGGTAAACAACATAAGTTATGGAGAGTTCTGGCTATGTATTATAAGAGGAGAGACCATCTTAGCTATTCTTTTGTTTTGTTAATCCTCAGCCGAGAATATTTTTTCCCATAGATTTTTTTTTTTCTTTAGAGAGAGTGGAGGTGTGAGGGAGACAGAGACACAGACACAATGATCAGGTGCCTCCCGCACATTCCCTGACAGGAACTAGGGATTGAACCTGCAACCCAGGTACATACCCTTAACCAGATATTGAACCATGACTCATTGGTACACAGGGCCAGCACTCTAACCACTGACCAATACTGGCCAGAGCATTAGATGTTATTTCTTTAGTAAATTAAACAGCTGGAGAACTAAACCTAAATCAAACATTGGACTGAGACACTTCTCTCAGTGTGTCAGTACAGAGTTGAGACATCAAACCTTACCTTATCCTGAGTCTTCTAAAAAAGATTAAGGGCCTAGCATGAATTAATTTCCTTAAAAGTACCTCTTTTATGTTGCCGAAGAAGGTGAATTGTATACCTACCTATTCTCATCTGAAGAATTGTAAAGGAGCTCTGAGTTTTGGAAAGATACATTGAGAGACAGCATGTTTAAGGTTCAGAATTCTCACTGATAACTGCAATAGCAGTTTATTTACTGAAAATACTTACACAGAGTTTCAACTGTTTAATAGTTAACTCTCTGGGCATGAGAAATCTACTTAGAGACTGTACATTCTCTGTTCCCTGAATATAGCAAATAAATTTTAAAAAGAAATACTGATTAACTTATTTTTTTTAAAAAGAAAGTGGGAAATTAGAAAGTATATCCTTATTTCATTTATTGTACTGAAGAAAAAAGATTTAACCTTATGTAACTGAGTAGTGAATTAGGAAGTAGAGATAAATACAGACCATTCTTTCCAAAAATTTGGCCCCATAAGGAAGAAGAGAGATGGTGAGCACTGGAACACGGTATGGTAGTAGACAAGCAGCAAAAGGATCAGGAACAATTTGGAGAATTTAGCGTTGGTAAAAGGTAGGCAGACTTGAGATAGGAGGGAAATATAGAGACATGAGATGTAGGAGAGGAATGCCCTTTCATTTTTCCCATGAATTAATAAGTTAGATCACTGATTAACAGAAGCTAAAATTGGGTGAGGGCATATTTTCATGTCTATTACTTGCTTTTTCTGACCTTATAGCTCAAAACCCCTTCTGCCATCTTGGTATACAAAGTCTCAATTATTTCTTAAGGCATTGTTCAAATGCTATTACTTTCTGTTCTTTCTTTTTCCTTTTTCTTTTTTTGGACAGGAGGTTTCTGAGCTGTACCAACTGAAATTATACACATGGTATTCAGTAGGATAGCTTTATTTTACCATTTATTTAACTTGTTTTGTAAAAAGTTTTTTAATAATATTTTTTATTAATTTCAGAGAGGAAGGGAGAGGGAGAGAGAGAGAGAGAAAGAGAGAGAGAGAGAGAGAGAAACATCAGTGATGAGAGAGAATCATTGATTGGTTGCCCCTGCACGCCCCCCACTGGGGATCAAGCCTGCAACCTGGGCATGTGCCCTGACCGGGAATAGAACAGTGTCCTCCTGGTTCATAGGTTGATGCTCAGCCACTAAGTCATCCTGGCTGGACTGCAAAAAGTTCTGAATTCTGTCTCTTTCATTGAATACAGTATTGAATGTTGAGGATTTGGTCAATCTTTTATTCATCTCCTCTCCCAGCAGATATTAGTGTGGTTCCTTGTGTAAGTTAGGGATACAATGAATAAATTGTTCCAATTATTAGCTACAGTACAAACACTATCCTATCTAATAAAAGAGTAATATGCAGATTGACCATCACTCCAACACACAAGATGACTGCCCCCATGTGGACACAAGATGGCCACCACAAGATGGCCAGCAGGGAAGGGCAGTTGTGGGCAATCAGACCTGCAAGGGAGGGTAGTTGGGAGGGACCAGGCCTGCAAGGGAGGGCAATTGGGGGTGATCAAGCCTGTGGGGGAGGGCATTTAGGGGTCACCAGGCTGGCAGAGGAGGGAAGTTGGGGGTGACCTGGCCTGCAGGGAAGGGCAGTTAAGGGGGATGCAGGCCTGCATGGGAGAGCAGTTGTGGGGGACCAGGCCTGTAGGGGAGGGCATTTAGGGGTCACCAGGCCTGCAGGGGAGGACAGTTAGGGGCAAACAGGCTGGCAAGGGAACAGTTAGGCATCAATCAGGCTGGCAGGGGAGTGGTTAGGGGGTGATCAGGATGGCAGGCAGAAGTGGTTAGGGGCAATCAGGAAGACAGGCAGGTGAGCAGTTGGGAGCCAGCAGTCCTGGATTGTGACAGGGATCCCAGATTGGAGAGGGTGCAGGCTGGGATGAAGGACACCCCCCACCCATGCATGAATTTCGTGCACCAGGCCTCTAGTTATCATATATAATAAAAGCTATATAATAGATAGTAAAAACTTAATAGCAAATCGACGGAATAACGGAATGACAGGTGGAATGATATTCACTGACCACCAGGGGGAGGCACTCAATGTAGGAGCTACCTCCAGTCTGCAGGCCCTGACCAGCAGCGGCAGTGGTGGCAGGGAGTGGGGTCAGCAAGCAGGTGGCACTAGGATAGCCAAGGCAAGTGCCAGCAGGGACCCTCTGATTGCCCTGCCAGTCGCCTCTAGGGATTTGACCCATGCACAGATTTTTTGCACCAGCCCTTTAGTGTATGTGTGTGTGTGTGTGTGTGTGTGTGTGTGTGTGTGTGTGTGTATGCCTAAGTGACCAGTAGACTGGTTGCTATGGTGTGCACTGACAGCCAGGGGGCAGTCAACTTGGACAGCAGAAAATAGAAACATTTGCGTCTATGAATGATCGCAAGCAGGTGGGGCTGAGCTGCAGTTTGCATTGGGAGGCCGGGCCACCAGCCCAAATTCTGCTGCTCCTAAGCACTGCTCTGACCCTTGTCAACCCCTCTGGCCACATCCTCCCCAGAAAGCTGGGACCAAGGGATAAAGGGAGTGGAAAGGGACCACCAACTCCATTCATAGTGCCTGCCTCCTCCTATAGACCAGAGCCACCCCAGGACTTGCAGGACATCATGTGAAGTATGCAGCCTCACCACACAGCTACTGTAACTCCCCAGTCTTCCCAGGCACTCACCCCACTTGTTCAAACCTCATTCTGCATTCCTAGCAAGGCTATGGGAGCTTCACCCTAGTGACCCACTTCTCTATAGCTAGGTGTGACAGACCAGAAAATGTGAGGGGCAGCAGTGGAAGATGGGGGTAGATGCTCAGCTGACTAGAATGAATGGGGCGGGATGAGTGGAAGCAGCTCCTCCCTAGCTGCCTGCCACTTCACACACACTACTATATCCCTTGGGAGATGTTGGATGCTGGTTTTAGCACTATCACCAAAGGTCATGCTGAGGGACTCCACTGGTGCACGAATCCGTGCACCAGGCCTCTAGTTTAATATAGCTGGTTGTAAGGAGTGCTTGCTTAAATTCTGAGGTAGTTTATTTGTAAAATTCTATTGTTCAAAATATTTTTCATAATGAAATTATTCTCTATAGAAGATGTTATGCCAATAGTTTAATTCCTCTTGAGATTTCAGAAATACTTTGTTTGTTTTTGTTTTTTGGTTAATCCTTACCTAAGGACATTTTTCCATTGATTTTTAGAGAAAGTGGAAGGAAGTGGGGAGAGACAGAGAGAGAGAAACATCGATGCAAGAGAGACATATTGATTGGTTGCCTCTGCAACCCAGGTACATGCCCTTCACTGGAATCAAACCCACGACCCTTCAGTCTGAGGGCCAATGCCCTATCACTGAGCCACACTGGCTAGGGTAGAAGTGTTTTCTGTTTTAATATTAAAAGAAGTCAATGCAGTTGTGTTCATTGTTATTTATGCTGATGTAGGGCTTTACAATTTTCTGTCATAATATTTCATGTATTCTAGCCAACTAACATTTAAATATCAACTGTATGTAAAAGATTATACTAATTCCAACATGTGACTCCTGGTTTCAAAGAACTTATCTTTCAGTTGGGAAGAAATGAAGTTAAGAAATAAATAACACAAAATAAAAATAACAGCAAAAGTAGAAATACATATATGTTGGCAAAGCTGAAATCAGAAGAGTGGGAGAGTGGTCTGGTCTAGGTCAGCTCCTTGTGAGCTGAATTTAAAAGATCACCTTGGATTTAGTTAGCTAAAAATAGGAGGTATTTTAGGCAAATGAATGGCATAGAGGAAAACAAACATGGAGGTAAGAAAGGACAAGACATGTTTGGAGGAAATTGGCGCATAATCAGTTTGAGGAGAGGACTAATGGGAGTATACAGAATAAAAGATAATTGGGGGTTGATTATAAAAAGCTAAACACAGGATGAATAGTTAGCATTGTGTAAAGGAACTGAATCCCTAAAAGAGACATCTCCTCCATCACTATTTGGCAACACTCTCTAAGGCAGTGGTTCTCAACCTTTCTAATGCCATGACCCTTTAATACAGTTCCTCATGTTGTGGTTACCCCCAAACATAGAATTATTTTCATTGCTACTTCATAACTGTAATTTTTCTCTACAGCAGCGGTTCTCAAACTGTGGGTTGTGACCCACAGGTTGAGGACTGCTAGCAGGGTCACCTAAGACCATTGGAAAACACAAATATTTACATTAGATTCATTAACAGTAGAAAAATTATAGTTTTGAAGTAGCAATGAAAATAATTTCATGGTTTGAGGTCATCACATGAGGAACTATATTAAAGGATTGTGGCATTAGAAAGGTTGAGAACCACTGCTCTAAGGTATTCAGAGGGGAAAATAGACTAGTGAGGAAATGTCAAAACACAGAAATTAAAGAATTTCCATTAAACTAATTTTCACCAACCTTACTAAATAATAGCTAAGGAGGTATATACATATACAAATCATCTTTATAAATATATTTTTTTCTTCATCAAACCTATTAGTGAGCCGAAATTTTTATTAAAATCTTGCCAAGATAAATGCATAGTCATTGAAAATTTTTTTGAAAAGGCTCCAAAATGATAACATCTCTGCTCTCCAAAGATTAATTTCATATATGTGTTATGGGAATTTGATTGGGACAAGATGAAAAGATTGATCTATATAAAGGTTAACATTCAGAATAATGATGATTGTATAACAATAAGTGACACTTTGTCAAATATATTTTAATATATATTTTTATTGATTTTAGAGGGGAAGGAGAAGGAGAGAGAGATAGAAACATCAGTGATGAAAGAGAATCATTGATTGGCTGCCTCCTACATGCCCCAACACTGGGGATTAAGACCCAAACCCAACCTGACTTGGAATCAAACTGTGACCAACTGGTTCATAGGTCAAAGCTCAACCACTGAGCCACACTGGCCAGGCTTTCGTCAAATATTAATCACCTGTAATGGCATGGGTCAATTTTGGGGGCATCTGTTTTGTCCCTTTGCTCTGTATGTCTGTCTTGTGTCAATACCAAACTTATATTAGTAACTTTGTAGTATAGTTTGCTATCCAGTATAGTGATCCCTCCAACCTTGTTCTTTCTCAAGATTGCTGTGGCTATTTGAGGTCTTTTTGGGTTCCATATACATTTTTGGAATATGTGTCCTAGATCTGTTAAATGTGTTGATGGTATTTTAATTGGGATTCCAATTGAACCTATAGATTGCTTTCTGTATTATGAATATTTTAATGATATTAATACTTTCAATGGTATACATTTCCATTTATTTGTATCTTCCTCTATGCTTTTTTTTAATGTAATATGATTTTCTGAGCATAAGTCTTTTACCTCCTTGTTAGGCTTATTCCTAGGTATCTTATTTATTTATTTATTTATTGTGGTTGCAGTGGTTAATGAGATTATTATTTTATTTTTTAGTTTCTCTTTCTGAGAGTTTATTATTGGTGTATAAAAATGCCATCAATTTCTGGATGTTAATTTTGTATACTGCTACTCATTTATTACATCTAATAGTTTTTTTGTTGGTGGAGTCTCTGGGGTTTTCTATATAAATATCATGTCATCTGCAAATAATGATGGTTTTACTTTATCTTTTCCAATTTGGACGCCTTTTATTTTTTCTTCTTGTGTGAACACTGAGCTAAAACTCCCAGTACTGTGTTGAATAAGAGTGATAAAAGTGAAGAACCCTGTCTTGTTCCTATTTTTAAGGGAAACACATTTCGTTTTTGCCCATTGAGTATGATGTTGGCCATAGGTTTGTCATGTATGGCCTTTATTATGTTGAGGAATGTTCTCTCTATTCCCACTTTGCTAAGAGTTTTTATCATAAAAAGGAAGACAAACAATTCAATTAAAAATTGGGCAAAGGACCTAAATAGACTCTTCTCCAAAGTGGACATACAGATGGCCAAGAGATATATGAAAAAATGCTCAATGTCACTAATTACCAGAGAAATGAAAATTTAAACTACAATGAGGTGTCATCTCACATCTGCCAGAATGGCTACCATCAATACATCAACAAGTGCTGGAGAGAATGTAGAGAAAAGGGAACACTAGTGCACTGCTGGTGGGAATGTAGACTGGTGTAGCCACTGTGGAAAACAGTATGGAGATTCCTCAAAAAATTAAAAATGGAACTGCCATTTGGTCTAGTAATCCCACTTCTGGGAATATTTCCTAAGAATCCTGAAATACCAACCAGAAAGAATATATGCACCCCTATGTTCACGGCAGCATTATTTACAATATTAAAATCTGGAAACAACCCAAGTGCCCATCAGTAAATGAGTGGGTAAAAAAGTGTTTCTACACAGCAAAAGAAACTGACAGCAATACAAAGAGGCAGTCAAGCAGTTAGGAGCTGTTATTTGCAAACAGTAACTCTGACAAAGATTTAATTTCCGAAATATATAAAGAACTCATAAAAGTCAACACCAAACAAACAAGCAACTCAATAAAAAAAATGGGCAGTCAACACCAGACAAATAAGCAACTCAATAAAAAAATGGGCAGAGAACCTGAACAGACATTTCTCCCAAGAAGATATATAAATAGCCAATAACATGAAAAGATGTTCAACCACACTAGCAATTAGGAAAATACAAATCAAAACTACAATGAGATACCACCTCACACCTGTTAGAGTGTCTTTTATCAACAAGACAAGCAATAACAAGTGTTAAAGAAGTTGTGGAGAAAAGGGAACCCTTTTTTAGTGCTGTGGGGATGTAGACTGATACAACCACTGTGGAAAACAGTCTGGTGATTCTTCAAAAAGTTAAGAATAGAGCTACCATACAACCCAACAATTCCTCTCCTGGATCTATACCTGAAAAACTGGAAACTATGTATTTGCAAAGATATAGGCACCCTATATTCATTGCAGCAATATTCATGGTGACCAAGACTTAGAAACAACCAAAGTGTCTCATAATAGAGGACTGGATAAAGAAGATGTGGTGTACACAAAGTGGCCAGATTATTATGACCACCTGACATTAGTAGGCAAATTAGTCATACCATACACAGCATTATATGGGATATGGAAGCCAAAGGCCTGTTTGAACACCTTTGCTGTCTGCAGTTACCAAGATAAAACGTCTCCAACTCACACAGGAACACAAAGATTGGACAGTTGAGCATTAGAAAAAAGTCATGTGGTCCAATGAATCATGTTTCCAGTTGCATCATGCAGATGGCAGAGTGAGAATTTTGCAAAAACAACATGAAAGCATGCATCCCACATGCATGAGTACAACCCTTCAAGCTGGTGGGGGCAGTGCTATGGTTTGGGGCATGTTTTCCTGGCATGATTTGGGCCCTTTAATTCGTGTGGAACAACATCTGAACAGCACAACATACTTAAGTATTGTTGCTGATCAAGTTCTTCTTATCATGTTAATGGCATATCCCAATGGAGATGGCCTCTTCCAACAAGACAATGCGCCATGCCATGATGCTTGTATTGTGCAGGAGTAGTTTCAAGAACATGAGGGAGACTTTACCTTGCTTAGGTGGCCCCACAATCACCAGATCTTAATCCAATTGAGCATTTGTGGGACGAAGTTAAAAAAGCCATCAGGCAGCTGGTTCCACAACAATCAAATCTCACAGAACTGGACAGTGCTATTCATCAGTCATGGTGTCAGATTCCTCGCAACACCTTTCAATATCTCATGAAGTCAATGCCAAAAAGAATCACCACAGTATTGCAGGCAAAAGATGGCCCAATGAAGTACTGATAGGGTGGTCATAATAATCTGGCCACTGAGTGTATATCCACAATGGAATACCACTCTTACCAGCATAAGAAAATATGAAATAGTGTCATTTGTAACAATGTGGATGGACCTTGAAAATATTTTTTATTCTTTTTTTATTAATTTTTATTAATTTTTTATACATATCTCCCCATTGCCCCCCCTCCCTCCCAGGCATACCCCGAACCCCCAGTGTCTGTGATCATTGGTTATGCTTATATGCATGCATACAAGTCCTTTGATCACTTATCTACCTCACCTAACTTTAATCTTTCTGCTGTAATTTCACAGTCTGTTTGATGCTTTATGATTTTTGTCCTCCTGAGAATTATCAGTCTACTCCCTTTCTGTGCTCCTGATTCTATTATATTTACCAGTTTAATCTGTTGATCAAATTTTTAATTCACTTAATTTTTAGATTCACTTGTTGATAGATATGTATTTGTTGTTCATAATTTTTTGGCTTTTACCTTTTTCTTCTTCCTCTTCTAAAAGAGTACCTTTCAGCATTTCATGTAATACTGGTTTGGAGTTGATGAACTCCTTTAGCTTTTTCTTCTCTGTGAAGCTCTTTATCTGCCCTTCAATTCTGAATGATAGCTTTGCTGGATAGAGTATTCTTGGTTGTAGGTTCTTGCTGTTCATCACGTTGAATATTTCTTGCCACTCCCGTCTGGCCTGCATCGTTTCTGTTGAGAAATCAGCTGACAGTCGGATGGGTGCTCCCTTGTAGGTAATGAACTGTTTTTCTCTTGCTGCTTTTAATATTCTCTCTTTGTCTTTTGCTCTTGGTATTTTAATTATGATGTGTCTTGGTGTGGTCCTCTTTGGATTCCTTTTATTTGGGGTTCTGTGTGCTTCCTGGACTTGTAAGTCTATTTCTTTTATCAGATGTGGGAAGTTTTCAGTCATTATTTCTTTAAATAGGTTTTCAGTATCTTGCTCTCTCTCTTCTTCTGGCACCCCCACGATTCTGATGTTGGTATGCTTGAAGCTGTCCCAGAGGCTCCTTACATTATCTTCACATTTTTTTATTCTTTTCTCTTCTTGCTTTTCCAGTTGAATGTTTTCTGCTTCTTTATATTTCAAATTTTTGACTTGATCCTTGCCTTTCTCTAGTCTGCTGTTAGGACTCTGTATAATAGTTTTTATTTCAGTCAGTGTATATTTAATTTCTAGTTGGTCTTTTTTCATCTTTAGTTGGACCTTTTCCATCTCTTGTTGGTCCTTTTTCATCTCCTCTTGGGTCTCACTAAATTTATCCAACTTTTCTAGCATATTCTTGAAAAACCTTATAAGCGTGGTTTTGAACTCTATATCCAGTCGTTTTTTTCCTCCATTTCTTTTGTTTGTGTTCCCTTCCCTTGTCTCGGCATTTTCACTATGCTGGGAGAATTTCTGTGTTGAATTCAGCCTTATGATACCAGACTGCAAAGCCGCAGAAGCCTCTGTTGAGCTTGGGAAAGGTGGAGTCTCAGGGCTTAAGGGATAGCCTTGCCTTCTGGTCGGCCCCGCCCTCCACGGCCTCTGAGTCTCACTTGACTGGGTAATCACTGGAGCGGTCCCTGTGCGTGCGCCCACAGTGCCTCTAACCGCTGCCTTTCCGGCTCCCCTGCACACCAGGACCACAGGAGTCTAGGTCTCCAGGGTTTCGCCCGATACAGGGGCTTAGTGGGCTCAGAAGTGGCCCACTCGCGAAAGCCAGCAGCACAATCAGCAATCTGTCCTGCGCGCAGTGCCGTGCGCGCCACCAGGCCTTTGATCTTTTGCGACTCCCCTAAATTTCCGTGCACCTCTCCCTTTTCACAGTCCAAACTCCCCCCGTATGAGTTTCGGCTGGATCTGGGGTTTAGTGTCATAGGATAAGGGGTTCAATGCCTTTGAGAGTCTCCGTTTCCCTCCCGCCAGAGAAAGTCAGCCAGGTACTCCGGCACCCGCTCTCTCCTTGCGCGCGTCTCCGTCTCCGTACCTCAGCTTTTTGCAGCTCCTCTGGGCCTCCGTGAGCCCCTCTCTTTCCCTCTAGTTGTAGAATTGCCACTCAGCCAGCTTTCCTGTGGTTCTGGATGATGTCCGTTCTGTCTTTTAGTTGTAGTTTTGAAATTGTTGTGCGAGGCAGCAGTGTAGGTGTTTACCTATGCCGCCATCTTGGATTCCTCGACCTTGAAAATATTATGCTAAGTGAAATAAGTTAGACAGAAAAAGCTAAGAACCGTATGATTTCACCCATATGTGAGATATAACACAAACTCATGGACACAATACAAATAGCAGTGTGGTGCTTGGCAGAGGGAAGAGGGGTTGCAGATGAAGGGGTCCTTATATATGGTAACAAGAGATTTGACTTTGAGAGGTGGGCACACAGTGTAACATACAGGCCTTGTAACATGGAAAATCACACCTAAAACCTGTATGATCATATTAACCAATATCACACCAATAAATTTGGGAGGGGAGAATGGGAAAGACTATCTCATAAAAAAAAAGTGGTTCCTTTATACAACAGAATACTATGTAGCTGTAAAAGGAAAGGATCTCTTACCCTTTGAGACAGCATGGAAGAACCTGGAGAGTATTACTTGAAGCAAAATAAGCCAGTCAGAGAGAAACAAATATCACATGACCTCCCTTATATGTGGAATATAATTAATAAAATAAACTGACAAGCAAAATAGGTCCAGAGACATGAAACATGGAAAAGTCTGACAAATCTCAGAAGGCAGGGTTGGGGAGGCTGAAAGATTAGCCCAGAGATAGAAAATAATGCAGTGAAAGCCTGTGTTGGAGGTGGGGGTAGGGGTGGGAGCCAGGTAAAGGTGGCAGGGGATGGGGGACATCTGTAATACTCTAAACAATAAAAATGAATTAAAAAAATAAATGATACTTACCTTGTATGGATTTCTTATTGTTTTGATAGTTCTTTTGGCTATTATATTTTTATAGTATTCTAGAGGCCTGATGGACGAAATTCGTGCAAGGGGCTTGGCCCTTGCATCCAGAGGCTTGCTTCGGCCCTCGCAGTCCCAGCTTTGTCTGGAAGATCATCTGGAAGGACATCCAGAAGGTCATTTAGCTGTCCAGTCTAATTAGCATATTCTGCTTTTAATATTATAGATAGTACTATGAGTTCATATAAGTTATCCAAAGGAATGAAATCATAAAAATAATTAAATATTTATTGGCAGCTACTGTGCACCACTTTGCTTTACATACATCATATCATTCCAGCTTTACAATAATCTTCCCATGGTATTATTACTCACATTTCTCAGATAAGAATACTAAAGCCTAGAGAATACACATGTCTTTTCTGGCTTACTTAATCAATTAAGTAATTTCCTCACCCCAATCTGTCTATTCTCCTGGAGTCATTTCTGCATCTGTAAAGAATTCCTGCTAAATGCTTTCCATTCCCTCCCTCTTACCTTTTTTATTTATGGATCTCTTTTACTAGATTGTGAACTGCCTGAAGGCAGAGACCATGTTTGCTTCAGTGTTGTGTCCTAACAGAATTCCTGAACCACTGTAGAAGTTTTTTAAAATATCTGTTGAATGAAGGAGTGAAGGCATTTCATTTCAGTTTAAGTCATCAGGATACTAAAGCCCAAAATGGGCACTTAGCTGGCAAGATAAACTTCTCTCAGCAGTTGACACAATATGAGTAAATCCTGTGTTTAGGTGACTGCTTTGGATGGTCATTGAAGAATTTTATGCTTAACTTTGCTATCTGAAATTTATAAACAGGTATATAAAGCAAGCAATTAAGAAACTTAAGTAGAAACATAATGTTCCTAGCCAGTTGACTCAGTGGGTAAGAGCAAAGGCCTGCATACTGGAGGGTCCCAGGTTTGATTCCAGTCAAGGGCACATGCCTGGGTTGCGGACTTGATTCCCAATAGGGTGCATGCAGGAGGCAGCCGGTCCATGATTCTCTCGAATCATTGATGTTTTTATCTCTTTCTCCCTCTCTCTTCTTCTCTGAAATCAATAAAAAAGTATTTTTTAAAAAAAGTAGAAACATAATGGGTTCTTGAGATTTGTAGGACCTAAAATATGCTTTAATAAGTCTTTCATTGCCTCTTTTTCAGGCAACACTAGAAATCTGATGAACTTTTGGGATTATTGAAGGAATATATCTTTATCATTTATCATTACTTGGTGATTCATATTTTACAATTAGATTAACAACTTTACAATGGCATTGCTTTGTGTCATTCTATTTCACTAGTTGTATTCCTTAGTTTTCTAAAATTGCTTCATGTGATGGAATTCAGAATGGTATATGTCTTGGCAGAATCTTAGATGGGGAATTGGTAGCTTCAAGGGAGAGGAATATAGTTTCTGTAAGAGGGGATATTACTTTCCTAAGTAAAAGGTAAATTACCTCTTAAAATATAATTTTAAAAGATATAATTGTTCTCAAACAAACCCATCTTGCTGTAAAATTAAAGAATAAAATGTGGGACATGCATTCAAATGGTGAAACAAGCACAAACAAAGGAGGAAAACACCCTTTTATTGCAATTGGGAGGAGCTGCTTTAAACAGAGAGTCCATTAGAGGAAACTGAAAGTTTGAAGTATAGTGATTTTTCCGTTGGCTCCATTTTGTCAGTCTCCCATTGGTTGAGCTGTTACTGTGCAAGGAGGAATCGTTTCTTCCTTCTGCTAAAGTAGTAGCACTTCTGTCAGAAATGCAAGGTATGTCTCTTCCTGTTGTGGTTAGTAATGTGCATTGAGTAACATGTATGAGAGTTCACTCTCTTTTAACTTTCCAACTCCATTTTTATACAAAAGGAGGCTGCAGAGGGCAGAGGTAGATTTGGCAGGATCACACAGGCCATGTGAATAATTTTGACTTTCTCTTTATTAATTTTCAGTTTTCATATAAGGAAATCCAAGAATCATCAGATCTCTTATTATGACTTGAAATCAGGATCTTGAACTCTATAGTATTTGTAACAGTACATGTATAGGTTGTCCCCAAAAAAATGTATATACACTTAACAGCTCAATTGATGTTTCTTTTTCAAATTTAATCCATTGGAATTAATAATTATTCAAAATGCATATGAATTTTGAGGGACACCTTGTATATTACCATGGCAGCCAGATGAGTCCTCACCAGTTGCAGCGTATCAATACCTGCTATATTACTTTCCTAGGGCCACTGTGACAAAGTACTACAAATTGATGGCTTTAAAAAGAATTTGTCCTCTCACAGTTCCTGGGTTTATACAGCTGAAATCAAGGTATCAAACAGGCCAGGCTCCTTCTAGAGCAGCAGTTCTCAACCTGTGGGTCGCGACCCCAGTAGGGAGTCGAATGACCAAAACACAGGGGTCGCCTAAAGCCATCGGAAAATACATATTTCCAATGGCTTTAGCCCCTGAGAAGTCGTGCTACCTTCTGCAGCAGTGCTATTCAGCTGGAATGCGCACACCGTTATGGATGTGCATTCCAAACTGAATGCCTGCGAGCATGTGCAAACGTTGTATCATCCGTCCAGGGCCTAAGGGGCGGGGGAAGCGCGAGAACGCTCCACAGTCCATAGCAGTGCATTACGTGTGTCTGGCGCTTGCTGACGTCATCAGTGGGCGGATGCAGCAAGCGCTGGAGGACAGAAGCCTAGGAGGCGGAGAGGCAAGAGAGCCTGCGAGACAGCCTGCTGGTGTAAAAAAGGTTAATAATGTAAACACAGTACACACACCACACACACAATACTGTGTAAGTGTAAGGTGCTTTGTGTGTAATCATTACACAGTACACAAAGCAGCATACACTTACACAAAGCACCATACATTTACACAGTGTGAACTACATCGGTCTTATACTGTAAGAGACCACTATAAGATGTAGTTCACATGGTTCCCCAATGTATAATTATCTCCCATATCTCCCACTATTTTCCCATATTCTGAATGAGGAAACTGCTGAAATCAGCGGTTGCTGGCATTGAATCCGCCTCCTATTGATTTCATTGTGAGTGCGGCAGATTTTGTGGAAGAGAGCTCCTGAGAATCTCGAGTTACCACACAATCCGCCTTAGCCTCCTATTAATTTCAATAAGAGGCGGAAAAATGACAGTTTCCGACACATTTCTTCCTTTCCAATTTAAGTCAATGGGAGGCTGCGGCAGATTCCGCTCAAATATAGAGCATGTTACTTAATTTTTCCACACTAAGCTTTTTCCTAGCATGGAAAATTTAATCAACATTCTCTATATTTGAGCGGAATCTGCTGCGGCCTCCCATTGACTTAAATAAGAGTTAGAGACATGCGCCAGAACTGCATTTCTGCCGAACAGGGGATCTCTCTTCTGCAGAATTCACGGGTCTCCCATTGAAGTAAATGAGATGTGGATTCCACCGCAAAAACTGCCACTTCATAGTGTGAAAGAGCCCTGAAAGATGCCATGCAGAAACTGCAGTGTATCCTATGACATAGTTCACACTGTTCTATATAGAAAACTTGCCACTAATCTGGAAAAAAACAGATCCATTAGTTAAGCATGTGAATACGACCCCCTGGTCATAGTAACAGGTGTGTAATAGAAAACAACACAGGGAATAGTAAATAATAGGAAACTTTAACAAACTCTTTAGACGCAACCATCTTTTATTTTTTTTTTTAGCAAACCGTCTCATGACAATGGATCGTGTAGACAAGAATATTAGGAAAAGAAAATACACTGAGGATTTCTTGCAGTATGGTTTTACCTCAATAATTACAGCAGGAATTGAGAAACCACAATGTGTTATTTGTTGTGAAGTTCTCTCAGCTGAATCTATGAAGCCGAACAAACTAAAACGCCATTTTTATAGCAAGCATCCAAGCTTTGCTGGCAAGGATATTGACTATTTTAGAAGCAAAGCTGATGGACTGAAGAAATCTAGATTTGACACTGGTTGCCAGTACCACAAACACAATGTAGCAGCTGTTGAAACGTCATATTTGGTGGCACTCAGAATTGACAGAGCTATGAAACCTCACACCATTGCTGAGGATTCACTGTTGCCAGCTGCAAAAGACATAGTTCGAATGATAATTGGAAGTGAATATGTTCAGAAATTGAATGCAATTTCCTTATCTAATGACACTGTCCGCAGAAGAATAGAGGACATGTCTGCCGATATTCTTGATCAGGTGATCCAGGAAATTAAATCTGCACCACTACCAATATTCAGTATCCAGCTTGATGAATCTACAGACGTGGTAAACTGTGCACAGTTATTGGTTTACGCGAGGTATATTAATGATGGCGACTTTAAAGATGAGTTTCTTTTTTGCAAACCGCTTGAAACAACAACTGCACATGATGTTTTTGACGCAGTTGGTTCTTTTCTAAAAGTGCATAACATCTCCTGGGAAAAGGTTTGCGATGTTTGCACAGATGGTGCTCCTGCTATGCTAGGATGTCGCTCAGGATTTCAACGTTTGGTACAAAATGAATCGCCAAAAGCAATCGGAACACACTGTATGGTACATCGCCAAATATTAGCGACTAAGATACTGCTGCAAGATTTACAAGAAGTAATGAAAAGTGTCATAACATTTGTCAGTTTTGTTAAGTCGAGCACCTTAAACAGTCGGCTGTTTTGGCAACTGTGCAATGAGTTAGATGCGCCAAACAATGCTCTGTTACTTCACACTGAAGTCAGATGGTTGTCAAGAGGAAAAATTTTAAAACGTGTCTTTGAGCTTCGTGATGAACTGAAAACATTTTTTAATCAGAAAGCAAGACCGCAATTCGAAGCACTTTTTAGCGATAAAACTGAGCTGCGGAAAATAGCTTTCTTGGTGGACATCTTTGTCATCTTGAATGACTTAAATTTATCACTGCAAGGACCAAATGCAACGTGCCTCAATTTGTCCGAAAAAATTAGATCATTCCAAATGAAACTTCAGCTTTGGAAAAATTAATTGGATAAAAATAAAATTTACATGTTTCCTACATTATCTGCCTTCTTTGAGGAACATGACATTGAGCCAGACAAAAAAAAATATGATGATAACTTCTGTGAAAGAACATTTGCACATGCTTGTGGACGAAATTTTATCATACTTTCCTAATCTACCTGACATCCCATTTGCACTTGCCAGAAGTCCATTCACAGTGAAAGACGAAGATGTTCCGGAGACAGCGCAAGTAGAGTTCATTGACCTAATTAACAATGATGCAGCAAGAACAGATTTCTCTACGATGCCACTGACAAAATTCTGGATTAAGTGTTTACAGTTATATCCTATTCTGTCTGAGACTGTGCTGCGCCTTCTTCTTCCTTTTCCAACAATATATCTTTGTGAAATAGGGTTTTCCAGCTTGCTGGTAATCAAGTCTAAATACCGAAGTAGACTTGTTGTGGAAAATGATCTTCGCTGTGCCCTTGCAAAGACTGCCCCAAGAATTTCTGAATTGGTAAGCAAGAAGCAACCACAACCATCTCACTGAATTTGGCAGCATACTGTTGCAAAATATTGCACTGTTGTTTACTGTTATATTACTGTTATTATATTTAAACCCATGCTATGCCATGGTGAAATGTTATTTATTTGGAATTGTTGTTATGTTTAAACCCATGCTATGCCATGGTGAAATGTTATTTATTGGAATTAGTAATAAATATTTCTCAACATATTAAATATTGTTTTTGTGATTAATCACTGTTTAAATTATGTTTGATTTGTAGCAGCGAGAATACATAATGCATATCAGGTATTTACATTCTGAATCATAACTGTAGCAAAATTACAGTTTTGAAGTAGCCACCAAAATTATTTTTTGGTTTGGGGTCACCACAACATGAGGAACTGTATTGCAGGGTCACGGCATTAGAAAGGTTGAGAACTACTGTTCTAGAGGCTCTATGAGAGAATCCTTTGCCTTTCTGGAGCTGCCCGTGGTTGCTGGAAATTCTTGTCATTCCTTAGTTTGTAGCTACTTCACTCCAGTCCGTGCTTCCATCTTTTTATCTCCCTACTCTCTATCTCTGTGTCTTCACAAGATACCAGTCATTGGATTAAGGGCACATTCTAATCCAGTTGTGATTTCATTTTAACTAATTACATCTGCAAAAACCTTAGTCCCAAATAAGATCACATTTGAGATTACAGGTGGATATAAATTTCAAGAGGACACTATTTAATTTAGTACAATTGGTAATATTGTACCTACAGTGTTTCCATAATAGTGTTCTAACTGTTGATTAGGAATCAATTTTGTGAGTGTGTAATATGATGCCTTCAGGAAAAGGTATCCAAAGATATTAAAAGAAGATGATACAAAATCCCCTTGAGGGATGTAAAATATTAGAATTGAAGGGCCTTAATTTTAATCTAATGCCATACTCCCCTAGATTAAGTGATCTTTTGGATAGGTCATTGCCATCAAGACAGGGGTGGCTGTTAGGACTTCCCTGAGCCCTGAATAGATTTTCTTATAATATCAAGCTGATTTCTTCATTCAACTAGGACAGTCCAATGCCAAGAATTGCCTTAGGATGGACAATAATAAATTGGAAGCTGTGTTATTCCATGCATCAAGCCATTGCTAAAAGGATTTTTTAAAGAATTTAATGTAATGAGGTGCTTTGGATGAGTTGTTTATTTTTGTGAGTTATATGAGCCTACAGGGAGTGAACCCAAATGGTGAGATCACATTCTACAGTGATGAAAACTATGAACCCTGAGAAAGAAGACACTTACTAGAAAAGACTCTTAGTGGCTAACTGGACTAAAGTTAAAAACAACAAAACAGAATCTAGCAGCCATTTCTACACAATAGCCTCTTACACAAACTGCACCTTAGGGAGAAACCTACACTGAGCTACTGAACTGCCTGTTTCCATGGTGTTCCTGCCCTCTGAGCCAACCCTTATAAAGGAATCCTGAAATCTTATTTCAATCAATGGGAAATTTCCACCCAATCAGAGCTGCACAGCTCCAACCAACCAGAGTGGCTCTATTCTAACCAACCAGAAGAGTGCCTTTTGGGCCAATTAAGCTGGAACGTTTGGAGTTCTTCTTTACATGAGGACAGATCAATCATGGACAAGGGATAGGGATTTTTGCCCATATAAGCCAGCTCCCCTCTGGCTTAGGAAATACATTTTCCCTTCCTAGGAAAGACTGAAGACTGCCTTTTCCCTGGCTAGGGCTAGAACTGAAACACCAAGAGCACAATAGAGTGACTCAGGAGCAAAGGGGCAGACCAGAGCGGAGCACAGCTGAAGTGCCTAGCTGAAGAAAGTCATGGCCCTAGGACTGCCTTATAGTCTAGCTGTTTTCACAGCCATGCTGTACATTGAGCTGTTTGTACTGAATAAAGTTTCCTTCTTCACTGCACCTCATATTGGGGATTGTGTTGGCATTGAATTGGCACCAAGGAACATTGGTTGACACAAGTAACATATGAATGAGGCACTTATATTGTACTGAAATGGAATGTACAGTTGGGCCACTCATATTGAAGAGAAAATATTTTGAAAACGTGCCCCCTGATTAGCTCAGAGACAGCAATGCTAAAGCTGACTTGTCAATCATGATGCATTCCAAATTTTGTTCTTTAATATAGTTCTAATATAGTTTCTGGAATATTCTTGCTTTCCAGGATTGCTAGTGTGACACCATACATGAATATACTATCCTAATCATGAGGTCAACACAGAGTTGATTTGAAGAAAGTTCCAGAGGTCCTGTGTTCAGAGAAACATGAAACAGGAATCTCTAGTGCCTCCTTCTTTTAAACTCTTACATAACTTTGCTATTATTTATACTAACTTATGATTCATTATTCCATGGTTTCTACCACAAAAGACCACCATTTCTAATTCATTTCATCATTTTATGGCACTGAACTTTCTAATGTGACTTCTTTTTATAGACCGCTATATAGTTATTCTTAGTTTGTGCTAATTGCAATGAACTTGAATATAAAAACTATAAATTTACGTATATATGGCTTTTTCTGCTTAGCCACAAGAGTCCTAGGGTGCCACCCTGGCAGGTTTGCTCAGTGGTTAGTGTTGACCCACAGACCAAAGGATCATGGGTTGGAATACTAGTCAAAGACATGTACCTCGGTTGCAGGTTCAATCCCTAGCCCTGGGGAATGGGCAGGAGGCAACCAGTCCTTCCCTTCCTACCTCCCTCCTCTCCTCCCTTTCATTCTCCAAAAATCAATGGCAAAAATATCCTCAGGTGAGGATTTAAAAGAAAAAAAGAGTCCCAGTTTTCCAACATACTAGTTTTTTACTATTTATTCGTATAACATAATTCCTTGAAGATGGTTTTGTCATGGAAACCACTGTTTTTGTGAGAGTTAGCATGTCTTCAATATTTCTGTGGATCATAGAGCTTTTGAGAACTTCTCAAGGATAAATCTATTTCCTCTATTTATGTCACTGACATGTAACCCTGGTGTCTATTGTTCAGTATCTGCATGTCATCTAAAAACTTGGTCAGGTAGTAGATTTTGAATGAAGATGCATTCCATGGACCAAGACAATTTTGTGGTACTTCCATGTCATTATAAAATTTTGAAGGTCCTCTTGATCCTACTTTTAGACAGATCTGTAGCATGAATACCCATAGCGGCACCAGATTGCCCTGTATTTTAAATTGGGTGCTGAAGAGATCCAGTGAATTGAAATTATTTATATACTACTACAGGAGTTATTTGCCAATTGTATGTCTTTATAGGGACATTGTGTTACTGGTTCAGAAGGTGGCCATCTTCTTAATTTGGCCATATCAAGCAGCATATCCATGCTTCAAAAATGCAATGGCTAGGAATTGATGAGTGTATTATTTTTCAATTTACTTTCCCTTAGTGATATACCTTAATAAGTCCCCCTCAACATCTTGGATCCTTCACATTGGCTTTTAAACACACTCAGGTTTCTTTTTATTGGAAACAAAGGCTAAAACATCACAATTCCCTTTCCTTTTCACCCAGTGTTCTGTCTCACTTCTCTTCTTATATAATCCTAAAGGAGTTGTCCAGTCACTTCTTATATTTTCTCATTTCTCTCTCTTAGACCACTGTAGTCTAGCTTCTAGTTTCATTAATCTGCCCAAGTAGCTCTGGCTGTAGTTACAAAAGACCTCCAGCCCTATCTGGTTTAGCTCAGTGGATAGAGCATCTGCCTGGAGACTGAAGAGTCTCGTATTCGATTCCGTTCAAGGGCACATGCCAGGGTTGTGGGCTCGATCCCAGTAGAGGGCATGCAGGAGGCAGCCAATCAATGATTCTCTCTCATCATTGATATTTCTCCCTCTTTCTCTTCCTCTCCCTTCCTCTCCATCTCCCTCCCTTCCTCTCTGAAATAAAGAAAAATATATTTTTTAAAAAAAGACCTCCATGTGGATCTATGTACCTGACATTTTTCAGTCCTCATTATGTTTGACTTTAGCTCTGCTGTTTCTTTCTGAAATATGCTCTTTGTAATACATCTAACAGCATAATACTGCCCTGGTTTTCCTCTTACTCTCTGGCTGTTTTGTCTCTGCATCATAGAATGTTGTCTAACCAGCTTTGATTCATTGTTGGAGTGTATCTGCTCCTAGGCCCTCACTATTTCTCTCTAGACAATGTCATCTATATCATGGCTTTATATTTGCTACTCAACTTTTTTTATTATAGCTTGACTTTTTTTTTTTTAATCCTTACCGAGGATATGCTTTTGTTTAATTGGTTTTAGAGGAAAAAAAGGGAGAAGGAGAGAAAGAGAGAAACATCATTCTCTGAAGTTCCAACTTCCTTCTTAATATTTCCCATTGATTATCTCAAAGGAACCTCAAATTCATCAGGTCCAAAATCAGATTCATTGTTCCTTCCTACAAACCTAGTCTTTCTCAGTGTCCCTATTTTAGTGGCTGTAACCACTGTTTACCCTGTTGTAAGAACCAGGGATTTTTGGAGCCATCTTCCTTCCTCATTTCTAGACTCTATCTAGTCCATTACTGAATTGATTTTTACCTCCTAAATACTTTTCAGCTTCCACCCCTCTTGGTCATTAATATCATCATCAGTATCACACCCTCAACCCCCAACCAGCACCACTATTGCCCTGTTTTATCATCTTCTCCTTGGATCCTCTGTTGACCGCCCCTCCCTAGTCATTCCATATCCCTTCTGCCTCCAATTTGTTTTCTATATTGGAGCTAGAAGGAACTTTCAAAAACACATTTACCCTGTTATTTCCCCTGCCAAGCATCTTTAGTGTCTTTTCCTTGCTCTTAGAGACACAGGCCAAAATTCTTCACATGGTCTATGCGATCTTGCCATGTCTGCCCCTGCCCTCTGCAGCCTCCTTTTGTGCAAAGCCCTTCCTCTTGGAGTTTCAGCCTTAGTGGCCAATTTTTAATCCCTTATACTTCCTATGTTCCCTCCTTTCACAGAGCCTCTCTGTGAATATGCTTCCTTCCTCTCTTCACCTACTTAAGCTATCGTCATTCAGATAGTTTACTGATTATTTCCCTAGGGAAGTCTTCCCCAATTTTTCAACATGTCCCTGCATTATAACTGCTCATAGCATTGAGTGCCCCTCCTCTGTAGCAGTTTTCATTGTTGCCATTTTATACTTATTTGGGTGATTATTTGATTAGTACATATATTCAGCATAAGCTCCACAAGACATTGGCTGTTCTGCTTGACTCTTTGTTACATCCCTGACACCCCAGTACAGTGCCCATGAATTGTAAATAAATATTTATCAAATGAATTAGTGAGTGAGTTAATTAATATAGTCAATCAAGTTGACATTATAGATAGGTTAAGAGCATAGACTGACTCCAACTACCTGAATCAAATCACAGCTCTCACTCCACAAGTTGTGTCACCCTGAGCCAGTTGCTTTACTCTTAGTTTTCTTATTTGTAAAATGAGAATAACATACCCGTTTTATAGAGTTGTCGTGAGGATTATCTGACATAATATACATTAAGCTTTTAGAACAGTGCCTGTGTATATCAAGTGCTCCATAAATGTTACCTCCTGGCAACATTATTGTCATTAGCAGCAGCATCCTCCACTGGTGGTAACCAGGAAGCCTTGGTTATAATCTATGTCATGTGGATTTAGTTGGCCAGTTCCAAGAATAGGAAATGGCTTCATGGTGGCATACTCCTTGATGATTCAACTTATTTCTAGTCCCATTTCCATTCAGTCTTTGCTGCCTTATCACAGTAATTTGCAAAGTGTCTACTGTCAACTACAAATTTTTTCTGCAAAGTTTTTTTTTATCCAAATCGTTGCCATTTTAATTTTCATCACCCTCAGGAGAAGGTTGGGCTGGGAGAATTGTGCAAATTGCTAATGATACTCTGAATGGATGACTATAGAGATGTAGCAAATTTCTCATCAAAATAGACAACCTTACTCCAGTGGAGTCAGAGTATAGGAGGAGGGAAGGTTACTAGCCATCAAGAGCTATATAACTTACAATTCATTTGGGAGTCTGAATTTTAGGGGCTAGTGTCCAGAGAATTATCTGTGGTCCTACATTTTTTTTTTTAACACTGGGAATCTGTCACAAATCTTTTATTAATTATTTTCATGTAGACATGTGAAAATATCTTCTTTGTGCACAAATATTTTTCTATTTTTTTAAATATATTTTATTGATTTTTTACAGAGAGAAAGGGAGAGGGATAGAAAGTCAGAAACATTGATGAGAGAGATACATCCATCAGCTGCGTCCTGCACGACCCCACTGGGGATGTGCCTGCAACCAAGTACATGCCCTTGACCGGAATCGAACCCAGGACCCTTCAGTCCACAGGCCGACGCTCTATCCACTGAGCCAAACCGGTTTCGGCATTTTTCTAATTTTTATTGTAAGTTAATCCTTTACACAAACTATATATCGGGGCAAGGTTCTCATATCCCTGTCCTTTAGATCACAAGGTTCAGAGCCTGGAAGTGCTGATATCAAATTCCATATCAGTCACCTTTGAAAGCATTCCTCCCAGAATACCTTGACAACAACAGAGTCATGAAACTACCCACAAAGAGCCATCTGCCATTTATTTGTTTGCTATAAAGTTTGAGAATTTGAGCCAAAATGTGTGAAAGACACAGTTACTCTTTTATAGTTCCTTTGTCACTGAATTGTCATCATCTCATGTTTCTGCATCTACTCTGATCTGAGAGTCTTGAAAACAGGCTTTTTTCTAGCTTGCTGCCTAGAAGCTTACATTAGAGAAGGGGGTGGCATTGGGTCTGCCCTGATCTTGGGTGCAGTGCTGGCATTTCTGCTGGGCTTGTTTCTTTGTTTTGCTGCAGTTGGATGCTCTAGTGACTCAGGGTGGTGGTAACCCAGAGGAGATTTTGTTTGCAAAGTGGGCTGCCCTCCCTGTTTATTTATGGCTCCTGTAGCACTACACCTTGAATGTAGGTGTCATAAATCACAATTCACTCATCTATTCCCACAGATAGGGGATAACTCTACTTGCAGTTAACAGTGAATATGACGTTTTGGTAAATACTCTTAGTATAGGAAGAAAACTATCAATATTACCCATTAACCTCATTGAGGCAGATTACACAATTGCCAAAAGACTGCTAACTGTACTGGCATGTAGAACAGCACAGCTTTTCCATCAGCATTAATCACTCAGTTCCAACTGGTCAGTTGGGTTGGAAAGATAGGGCAGGTTCTTTTGCCCAGAGCTTGTCTGTCATGGGTAGAGGAGAAAAGAACTGAAAAGGTACCTTCCAGTGGTTTGGGTAATTGGTGTGCTATTTTCTTTTCTTTTTTTCCTGTTTTTTTTTTCAATGTCTTTTTATTATATTATCTACTGTCATAGCCTGTATTCTTACACTTTTATCAGAACTCCTATTGGTTTGAATTATGGAATCATTTTATCATACTATCAAGCTTAATCCCTAGTAAATCTTCATTTCTTCTTCTTTTTCTCTTTATTAATTAAGGTATTACATATATGTCCTTATCTTCCCATTGCCGCCCACCCCACCCACTCGTGCCCTCACATCCCTGGTGTCAGTGTCAATTGGTTAGGATTATATGCATGTGTGCTATTTTCAATTTAGTAAACCCCAAGTTTTCTCCAGATTTTTTTTTTAGATTTATTTTATTATTTCTTAATCCTCACCCGAGGATATTCTTTCATTGATTTTTAGAAAGAGTGGAAAAGAGAGGGAAAGACAAAGAGAAATATTGATAGAGAGAAACACATTGATTGGTTGCCTCCTGCACGAGCCTGGTCCAGGGCCCAGGCCAGGGAGGAGCCTGCAACTGATATAGGTGCCCTTGACCAGAATTGAACCCAGCAACTCTTTGGTGGTCAGGCAGATGCTCTATCCACTGAGACAAACTGTTTAGGGCTCTCCAAATATTTTTACTGGCTCTTCCTTCTCTGGCAAAACCTTAGATGTCAAGTTCTATCTTGTGCTGCAAACTTTCTTGGTGATCTGTGCCTGCAGCTTAATTATCATACATCTACAGTTCTCAAGATGGCCCATTCTGTCCTCCTGAGCCTGAACTATGACTCCTAGCTGCTTAGATGGCATTTCTACCTGGGAGTCTCTTAAGACTTGAGATTAGAATATTCTAAATAGAAATAATTCTCTTTTCCCCAACATAAGCTTTTTCTCCTTCCTTCAGTAAATGACATCACTGAGGAGTCACAACTAGCAGTAGGAGTTATAGTAGATCTACATTTTCCTCTCAAATCTCAAAGCAATCAATGCCCTGGCCTACTGACTTACCTCAAAGCTGCCTCCAGACTCTTCTTTTTTTTTGCTTATTTTCACCAACACTAAATCTTTCTCTCCCTCACAGCATTTGCTTGGACTGTTGCAATAAGCCCTTGACTGTTCCAACTGTATCTTGTCTAATTTCCTATAGCTACTCTGTCATCATATATCTAAAATTCTAGTGTAATCATGCCACTCCTCTGTGTATAGACTTTCAACAACTTCTTGAAGAATATAATTCACATTTCTTAATTCCTGCCTACTTTGTCAGCTTCATTTATTACAAACTCTCTTACCCAAATATCATACTTGTATTGTTCACAAATCTATGCCCCCAATGGAATCCCCTTGCGAAAAGAGGCTGTTACCCTTACTGACCTCCTGCTTCCTTTCTCCTGAGGAATTCCTCTCATACCTTTAACAATTAGCTTAAAGTCCCAAACCCATTCTTATGAGAAGTATGTCCTATTCCAGGACAGGGTTAAAAGGCCCTTCTTAAGGTCTCTCATAGCATTTAGTTGAAATTTCTGCTATAATATTTATGTGTCATTAATTATTAGTTTACATGTATATTACATATATTCAGTAGTTCTCAACCTTTCTAATGCCGCAACCCTTTAATACAGTTCTTCATGTTGTGGTGACCCCAACAATAAAATTATTTTCGTTGCTACTTCATAACTGTAATTTTGCTACTGTTATGAATCGTAATGTAAATATCTGTGTTTTCTGATGGTCTTAGGTTCAGCAGTTCTCAACCTGTGGGTTGCGACAGAACTGCTGCTATAGAGCCTAAAACCATCGAAAAACACATATTTTCATTATGATTCATAACAGCAGCAAAATTACAGTTATGAAGTAGCAATGAAAATAATTTTATGGTTGGGGTCACCACAACATGAGGAACTGTATTAAAGGGTCGCGACATTAGACAGGTTGAGAACCACTGGTTTATATGATTGTATATTAAGTAAGATAACACATTAGAGTTCCTCAAATTAGTAAATAGGATAAATTTAGTAAGTTCTAATTTCCTTGTTTTCTTTTCCACCACCCCCCCTCCACTAATTCCCCCTCCCCTCACAAATAAGATTTTTATTTGTTGCCATTAAATGTCTGCATTTTAAACATATTCTTGGACTGGGGGCTCATTCAACTTTAGCACCTGTTTCATTCCCAGTAGGTTTTCTAGAATTGCTACCTTCATCAGGAAGCTCCATGAATTTTCTCAGTTCAAATTTGGGCTTCTTCAACACTTTACTTTTCTAAGAAAGACATCATGGAGTGGGTAAATAGTTTGGCGATGCTATCTGGAATCATTTTATTGACCACTTCTTTCAAGTTATTTGTCATCTTCTTTCAGATATGGTGGACCTGTTGATGCTAAACATATGAAGTCTTCTGAATCTGAATATTGCTTTTTTTTTTTTTGTAAAACCAACACAGAATAGATGAAGCAAATAATTAGCAGTAGCCTTGATATCAACATGAGCTTCAGTCATGGTCTGCCATTTTTTTAACCATGGGGCTTATTTTTCATGGGGAAGAGTCATGCTGTAGAAATTAGTCTGGTAGTTTTTGTCCTGAACATTCAAGTAATTACTTGAATTTTCTAAATGCAACTTCATCATTCTGCAGATGAGTCAGGTTCACTTCAAAAATATGACCCTTGAAACCATCAGATGTGATTTGGGTTCCTTGAGTTCTCATGATAGTACTTTTCTATATTTCGTATATTGAACATTCCTGGTGCTTTCACATCACTCCAATCTTCCTTAGAAAATGGATCAACCACTTTCGTTTTGGCTCTTCTTTTTCTGCCTTTCATAAGGTGCTTGTTCTTACGGATCACCATGTGCTGCACAGAGAGCCAAAAGACTAATTTCCTTGTTTTTTTTTTTGTGTGTGTGTTTTTAACCTCCAGTAGTCTGAACAACTTGAAGGCAGGAAACATTACATGCATTGGTATTTCCAATACCCAGTAGAGTCTTAACAAATGGAAATGTCAGTTATAGTTTTCAAGTGAATGAAAACCAAGCTAGTTGCATCTATGTTTTCTTCCAGAGTTTCTTTATTCTTTTACTTCATTCTTACATTCTAGTCATCCTTATAGAAGCCCCTGTTTCCCACCAGTTGTGATGTGGAATAAGTGATTGTTTTATTCTTCTCTTCTATCCTTTTACCAAGTAAAGTTTATTCAGAATTCATAGGAGAAATCATTGTTAACACACTTTGCCTCAGATATTAGGGGCAGATGTCCTGGTTGTTGAGGTATGAACTGCTCTCAGAGAAAGCTGCATCTGAATTCCAGCTCTGTCATCTTTTAGTTGGATAATGACGTACAAGTTAACTTCACATAGGCTCAATTTACTCACTGTAGATTAGCAAGAATATGTGCGTCATAGGATTGTAAAAGGATTACATGAGGTGATTTATATAAAGATCTCAATAAATATTAATTATTATTTTTGTAGCAGTAATTCTTTTTATTTCAAGAAAAGATAAAGTTTAATTTACTTTTTGATAAAGGTAATAATTTTATCTGAAATTAGAGTTTTTACATCATTATTTGCTATCTCAAATTTAAATAAATTTTTAAAAACTGAATTTTTAAGCCAGTTTGTTTCTTGTGAGCACCATTTTTGGTTAGTAAAACTGGGTTGAATAGGTAATGTTTGCTCATTACTTATTCTCTGCATACTTATTGGTTTAAATAATGTTTAGGCTGAAATTCTGTCAATTTAAATCTAGAAAAATGTAACAACATTTTAGCACAAAGACCATGGTTAGCACCAGTTAACTTTATAAAACAACTCATCACAATGAATACAAATATCAAACCATTATTTTGTACACCTGAAACTAATAAAAAGTTATATGTTAATTGTGAAAAAAGCAACATATTAATGTGTTTTACTATTGAATTAGGAGTTAAAACATTGATTAGTCCTGAGATTTGAGTCAAAACCAAGTGCTTTTTTATTTTTTGGCATTGATTACAAAAAGTAATAGCTTTAGCATTAGGCTCTCTTCTTTTTTTCTTTTATTGTTTGAATGTCTGGTAATTGTACATATTTTTATTCAAACCTATTATGATTAGCATTGAACCTTCGAGTTGAGGAATCTAGTTCCTACTTCCAAACCTACAATTTTTTTTCTGATTTAGGCTTGTTTTATTTTATTACATATTAAGAAAGAAAACAAAAACTCAATTTTTTTTCTATTTAAAAATCTATAAGGAGAGATAAAATAATCTGATCATAGGTAGCTCTAATTAATGCAGATTGTGATCAAGATCATAAAAGATAAGTGTGTTGAATCTTAGCAAAGGTAAGATTCATTCTGCCTGAAGTGAACATATGAGCAGACCATTCAACCTTGCCTCGAAGGGTTAATATGAAAAGTGATGGAGATTGGGAAATAATTCTGAAATGATAATTAAAACCAAAAGTCAGGTCAGAGAGAACCAAGATGGCTGTATATGTAAATGCCTGTACTTGCTGCCTCCCATAAGCACATCAAAATTATAACTAAAATATAGAACAGCCATTATCCATAACTGCTGGAAAGCTGGCTGAATGGAAGTCCTACAACTGGAGAAGTAAAGATGAAAGTACACTGAGACTGGAGAATGTGTGGAGACACAGAACGGCTGCTTTTTTAATTGGGAGGGATATTGTTTCTCTGGAAACCACCCAGATGAGCAAGGGGTCCAAGCCCCACATGAGACCCCTAGCCCAGGGTTCCAGAGCTGGGAAAAGAAGTCCCCTTAACTATGGGCTTTAAAAACCAGTGCGGATTGGAGCTCAGTGACACAGAGGCTGCTAAACTGAAATTACAAGGTCCTGCTTCCTCTGAGCTCCAGCACCAGGGTGAGGCTCTGGAGACATATTTTTCTGGCTTGAGGGCAAGAACTTAAAGGTGGCTTTCTCCCAGATGGAGGTGCTCACAGGGATTATTGTTTCTATGCTGGGACCTCCCCAGTTGGAGGACTGACTGGCAGCCACTCTGTTTGCTCCACCCTGGTGATTCCCTAAGACCCCACCTCATCCATTTTACAACCCCACGCAAGCTGCCTGCAGTGGCTTTTGCATATGAATGGCATGTCCTTGAAAATCTCAAACAAGCTACAGCTGGATCAGGGGCCCCCCAAACCTATCCATAAAAGACATAACATCTGGCGCCAGCACCATACTGTCTTGCTTCATAAGCAGGGTCTTGTCTGGGAACTTCCAAACCCAATACAAAGAGAAGGAATTGGCAGATCTCTCTGTAGCTCCTGCTGAGTGGTGCCAGGCAATTGGCTGACTTTGCATCTATCTAGAGACCCAATAGCCCGTGTACCCAGTAGTCAGTGTCAGATCATATCAGATTACAACTCTATATATCCATAAGTAACACACTCAAGGGGAAGACTCAGTGAGCACCAAAACACCACTGAAGCAAGTCCTGCTCCACAGGAGTATCTCCGTAGGGTAGTCACAGCTGGTCCTCATAGTCAATTGTATTGAAGGTAAATTTCTTCCAGTGACACCAACAACAATCAAGTCTCAACTACAACAAGACTATGAACACAGCCCACACAGGGGTGCACCTAGAGTGCCCAGCTCAGGTGACTGGAGAGGCTGAGCCACTGGACCCCATAGGACACATACTACACAAGCCTATTCTATGAATTCAAGGAAACATAGCAGTTCTCCCCAATACACAGAAATAAACACAGGAAAGCAGCCAAAATGTGGAGACAAAGAAAAATGTCACAAATGAAAGAAATGGAAGAAAGCAAACTACTATAGAGTCCAAAACCACAGTTACTAGTATAAGGCTACTCAAGAAGCTTCTAGAAATCTCAAGGGACTTAGTGTGACTTCCAAGGATCTTAGTGAGAATACCAAACACATGGGAAAAGACCAGTCAAATATTAAGCATACACTGACTGAAATAAAGAATAGTATACAGGGATTCAACAGTAGAGTAGAAGATTCTGAGAATCAAATCAACGATTTTAAATATGAGGAAGCAAAAAAACACTCAACCAGAAAAGCAAAAAGAAATAATCCAAAAATGTGAAGATAGTGTAGGGAGCTTCTGGAACAACTTCAAGCATACCAATATTCACCTTATGGGGGTGCCAGAAGAAAAGAGAGGGCAAGATACTGAAAACCTATTCGAAGAAATAATAATGGAAAACTTCCCCTACCTGGTGAAAGAAATAGACTGGAAGTCTATAAGTCCAGGAAGCACAGAGAGTCCTAAGGAAGAGGAACTCAAAGAGAACCACACCAAGACACATCATAATTAAAATGGTAAGGGCTAAAGACAAAGAGAGAATCTTAAAAGCAGCAAGAGAAAAGCAATTAGTTATCTACAAGGGAATGCCCAAATAACTGTCAGCTGATTTTTCAATAGAAACTATGCAGGCCAGAAGGGAGTGGCAAGAAATATTCAAAGTGATGAATAGCAAGGAACTACAACCAAGATTACCCAGCAAAGCTATCATTTAGAATTGAATGTCAGATAAAGACTTAACAGACCAAAAAATAAAAATAAAAAGCTAAAAGAGTTCATCACCACCAAACCAGTATTATATGAAATGTTGAAGGGTATTCTTTAAGAAGAGGAAGAAGAAAAAGAAAAACATAAAACATATGAACAACAAAATGGCAACAAATACATACCTATCAACAATTGAATCTAAAAGTCAAAATAAATAAGTAAGAAAACTAATGAACAGAATAAACTGGTCAATAAAATAGAATCAGAGGCAGGGAAATGAAATAGTCTGACCATCTCAGATAGAAGGAGGGGGGGGTGGTGAAAAGAGATTAAACAAAGATTTTATATCCCTATATGCATTACCTATGGATACAGACAATAGGGTGGCAAAGGCCTGGGGCAGGGTGGGAACTGGGTGGAAGGAGGCAATGGGGGAGGGGGAAAGGACATCTGTCATCTCAACAATAAAGATTAAAAAAAATAAAAAGGTCAATCACTGAATCAGTATTCTCAAAGTATTGTCTGTGAGGTCAAAGCTATTTTCATAATATTGACGTATTATTTGCCCTTTGTACTCTTATTTTTTAACAAGCATACAAATGGAATGTAGAAGTAGAAATGTCGTCTTCTATTAATCAGATTTGTAAAAATGAAAAACAATTCCATTTTGGCTAAATTTTTTTATTTTGTAAAATATTCTTTCATAATGAATGTTACTTATAGTAAGGTAATAAGTTTATTATTATTTTGATGAATTAATATTTTTAAATGTTCTTAGTATTAATTTTTATTATGATAAATATAAATAAATGCAACCTATTGATGCTGGATGAATTATTAATGGGCCCGATTTCTCAGACATGAGTGGAAATGAGGCCCTTGCAATATCTTCAGAAAATGAATTTTCTAAGATTTCATGTGAGGATGGGATCTGGAAAATTATTTTATTTTTGTGGAGTTACACTTCTCAGGTTTCAAAGTCCCATGCCCCTTAAGCCAATCCTGAAAAAGGTGCAGCTGGTAGGTCAGTAAAGCCAAAAATAGGGCAAGTGTCAAAAGAGTTTCTGCTCCATGTTGCAGCCAGGTGTAGTTCAATATTTAGTCCAGATTCAAGTCCAGTAGTTCATGTGTGGAGCCCAACATGGCCATGAGCCTTGTGGCCGCAGGGGAATGTGCCCCTGCCTAGGAGCTCCAGGAGCCAGGTGCCTTCGAGCCAAGAGAAAGTGGCTTCTTTGTTTAGAAGTTATATATTTAGATTTTATGCTCCTGTGCCTATTTCCAGGTGTGATTGATAGGCAAGCATTTTCCCACATCATTCAGACCTTACTGGGTATGAGTCTAAACTGCCTTTGTCTAGTCCCTTCTCCCATCATTCAGCAGGGAACAGACTTGGAGAGTGTTAAATGCAACTTTTTCACAAAGCTGTATCAAGGAAATGCCTGTATTACCTAGTCCCCCCTTTGACGCCTTTCCTGTTAAGTAATAACCAGATTATTACAGAGCATCACCAGTGGTCTCAGAGGGAAGAAGAAAAAGAAAGAATAAAAGAAGAAAGGAGAGAAGGAAAGAAAGGAGGAAGAAAGAGAGAGGGAAGGAAGGAAGGAAGGAAGGAAGGAAGGAAGGAAGGAAGGAAGGAGAGAGAGAGAGAGAGAGAGAGAGAGAGAGAGAGAGAGAGAGAGAGAGAGAGAAGAAAGAAAGAAAGAAAGAAGGAAGGAAGGAAGGAAGGAAAGAAGGAGGGAGGGAAAAGAAGAAGAAGAAGGAAGGAAAGAAAGAGAATGAAAGAAGGAAGGAAGGGAGGGAAGGAGGAAGGGAGGGAAAAGAAACAAAATAAACTTGGCCTAGGTGGGGGCTGCTCAGTGGCTGTGGGCCTTACTGTGATCCTGTCTTGCCTGGTTCCTTGGATCAAATCAGAGGTACACCACTGTACTATGTATCCTAGTTTTATGTTCCATTACTTCCCTAATTTCACAAAATAATCTAGGATATCTCTGGGAGCTTGTAATGGGTTGGAATCTAAGGATGACTAGAAAATAAATCCATACCTTTCATTTGTGTGGAACATGAAGTACTGCCTTTCAACTTCTTACTTAGACTGAGAAAAAGCTGAGTATCAACCTGACTCAGTTAAGATGACCTCTGATACCAGACAAGAGTTGTGGTATCTACTTGACAGATATAGTTTTATAATCCAATAGGAAAGAATTGTTCTTGTGAAACACACAAGGGATGTTGAGGATGGCATGCATATAAACAAGCACAGGTCTTATATATTCTTCAGTGGCAGAGCATGTCAGCAACTTTTCAGTATGATGTTGCCCGAATAAAGTAATATTACCATCTTATTGATTCATTCTGCAGGACCTGGTTTTTATAAAAATCCAGAGACAGGAGCAATAGTGGTAAACAGAATAGTAAACACTAAAAATAAAGCCCATTTCTTTATTTATCTTTCTGAATCTGAAATTCAAGTAGACAAATTAGTAAAAATATCGATTATTTGAAAAGTATCGTCAAGTTTCATTAAATAGATATACAAATAGATCATGAACTTTGGATAAAAAGTACTTTTCTTATATCTACAGAATATTTTCAAAATCATTTAATATCTTGACTATGAATACAATCTTTTCAATACTTTGAAAAGAGAAAGAGAGGGGAACAGATTGGTGGACACAGACAAGGAAAGGGAACGGAGAAACCAAAGGAGGGCTTTCTCAATATAAGCCAGTAACACTAGAAATTAGCTACAAAAGATAACCATAAATATAACTGCTTATAAATAAGATTTTTTCTAAATAACTGCTAATTTAAAGAGAAAGTCAACAGATGAAAAATGTTTCTGTAATACAGTATTCCTTCCTTATCTGCAGAGGATATGTTGCAAAACCCCCTGTATATGTTGGAAACCACTGATAATACAAACCTGTGTAATACTATGTTTTTTTCTGTGCATACCAGTGAAAAAATTGAATTTATAAATTAGGCACAAAAAGAGATTAACAGTAATAACTAATAAGAAAATAAAACAACTATAACGATACTGTAGTGAAAATTGTGTGAATATGTTCTCAAAATCTCTTATTGTACTGTACTCACCCTTCTTGTGATTACATGAGATGACAGAATATCTGCCTGATGAGACGAAATGAGGTGAATGAATAGGTGCAACACACACTGAGTTGTTTGGCAAAATACAAAATAGAAATAGATATAATTTAACGATGTTTGCCTTATACATTCTGGTTTTACCGAAACGTATTTATTCACTTAAAAATTTTCCTTTTGCTTAATATTTTTCTTCTTTTTTGTAGGAATTTATTTTATCAGAAGATTATAATAAGATGACTCCTGTGAAAAACTATCAAGGTAGGAATGAGAGCAGTGCTTTCATTTAACTGGACTTTGAAATGTTTCTTGATGGCTTCCACTGCCACAGGCCTTACTTTAAAATAGTCAGGGAGAACAAAACTTTAACAATTTGAAGTTAATGTTATCGCAGTTTTAGAAGTAAGATGTTGAGGCCTAAAGAAGTAAGGTGACTTGCCTGTGGTCCTTTAGCTGGTAAAGTGCAGGGCCTGACCTGGTCAGTGTGACTCCAGAACCCACAGACTTTGTCCTTTGTTTTCCTCTTAACCGTGAAGCAGGCATGGGGAGTGGGGCAGTGTTAGGGTGAGCTGCTTTACATGAAGCTCATTTCTTTTTTCGCTAAATGTTTTAAAAAGTTCAGAGTGTTTGTACTATCTAAGGGAGGGAATTGTGGTTGTATTGTATCTTCAACATTGATAGTATACCACAGGCCATTTCTATCCTATGGATCAGGAATAATTTTTAAGGATTATCCAGACCAACAATGTCATGGGATCAGAACATTAGAGGTGGACCTTTTAACACTTAGAGGTCATTTCATTCAAATCTCTTGATCTCGTTCATCCTGCATGGTCATCTAACATTTCCTCTAATATCTCTAGAGACATAGAAACCCATCCTGATTTGGAAAAATGCTGTGAATTACATTCTTTAGTTTTATATTTTGAACCAAAATTTAGTTTCCTATGGATTTATTCTTTAATGTTTTCACATATTACTTATCAAATACTTGTTGATCACTTGTCAAGTATTTTTTGAGTACCAGTCATTGTTCCAATAACTGAGGATTATAATAGTGAATAAGACATATGTATTACCTGGCTATAATCCTAATATATAAAATCCTGGGTCCATTATGACCGGAGGCTTGACCAACCAGAAGTCAATCCTGCAGTTCAGCACTGGGTTACTGTGGTGACCCAGTACTGACTGCTACGGCAGCAGGCACAATGACCCAGCACTGACTGCTGAGTGGACTGCGAAAGCTGGCCTGCAGAGAGGCCTGAAGATAGAAGCAGGGTCTGTTTCATAGCCTCTGTAGCAGCTGTTGATCAGCACTTGCCTCTCTCTTTCTCTTCAGGACAGGCCAGCAGCTGCACCTCCATTTCTCTCCAGGCCTCCACCCAGGCTGTTGATCAACTCCACCTTTCTGACCAGGCCCCATTCATAAGCCTAGAGATACTGACTGGCATAGAAACTGACCAATCAGAACCAAATCTGGGTCAACTGTGAGGAACCAATGGCTGCCTACGAGGCAGAGCTTTTGATGCTGACTGGCATAGAAATTGACCAATCAGAACCAAATTGTCCAGCAAAGGAGAATAGATGAAGGTGAGATCAAGCCTGCAGGGGAAGGCAGTTAGGGGTGATCAGGCAGGCAGAGGCAGTTAGGGGCAATCAGGCTGTCAGGGAAGGGCAGTTGGGGGTGAGATCAGGCAGGCAGAGGTGGCCATTGGTGGCGAAATCAGGTCAGCAGGGGATGGTAGTTGGGGGCGAGATCAGGCCAGAGGGAAGGGCAGTTAGGGGTAATTGGGCAGGCAGAGGCAGTTGGGGCAAGATCAGGCCGGTAAGGGAGAACAATTGGCGGTGATATCAGGCTGTCAGGAGAGGACAGTTAAGGGCAATCAGGCAGCAGGCAGAGAGGTTGAGGCAATCAGGCAGGCTGGCAGAGGCAGGTAGGGGTGATCAGGCAGGCCAGCAGAGGCAGTTAGGGTGATCAGGTAGGCAGGCAGATGAGCAGTTAGGAGCTAGCAGTCCCAGCTGCAAGAAGGATGTCGGACTGCATCTCCTATACTTTTGAAGCTTTTTCCTGGGGGCATTTTGTTATTTTTTTTATTGTTTTTAGCTTAAATGCTTGACTTCACATTCTGTTATTCATCTCATTTTATTCAGTCCATCTCTTAGCTTATCAAGATATTTTGAGATTCTGGTTGTCATTTAACTCCCACTTAGTTTTGTATTTTCGTAAACATATAATCATAAAATATATCATCCCTAAGTCTTTGTTTAAAATAGTGATTGGCCGCAAAGATGCACAAATGATGAATATATCACTAAAAACCACTCTTCATGTAACATTATTCTTTGGCTCTCTTATATCCAACTTGTTTTATATACATCTAACTATATCAAAAGGTAGCTTATTTATTTTCATTTTGTTTACAAAGGGTTATAAAAAATTGACAACTAGATCACTGAAGAGACCCTTTCATCACAAACAGCTAGAGAAATGGGAAAATGACGCTTTTTGTTGTGCTTTTTTTTTTTTTTTTTTTTACTTTGGTTAATCATCACCCAAGGATATTTTTTCCATTGATTTTTAGACAAAGTAGAAGGGAGGGAGACACAGAGATAAACATAGATGTTAGAGAAACACATCCATTGGTTGCCTCCCACACATGCCCCAACAGGGCCTGAGGATCAAGCCTGCAATCAAGATACATGCCCTTGATCAGAATTAAACCGGGAACCCTTAAGTCAGAGGGCCAACACTCCAACCACTAAGGCAAACCAGCTAGGGCTTGTTGCTCTTTTTAGTGCACTGCTCATAAGATAAAAAAAGGAATATTTCCATGTTCCTAAAGCACAGAGAAAACACGAAGATCAGAGTGATACATGTATGAGCTGACATTGCAGATGTTCTGGCAAGATAAAAAGAGCTCCAAATTGCTTGAAGCTTTTGATTGAATGTTTAGTGAGGGACAAGAGATGAGGCCTAGGGCCTGAGTGAGATAAAAAATTGTAACTAAGATTTTCACATAACACTGAAATCCATAAAAGAAAATAACCCCATGAAATTGAGAGGAACAAAACCCTCCTCATACTGGCTTAGAAAACTACCGGGAAATGTATTCCTCATCTCAAATCTGGAGAGAGGAAGAAAGTCTCCCATGAAAAATCAAAATTTCAACTTGTAAGGTAAAAAACTTCTGATCTTAAAAGTTCTTATAAGAAAAAATAGTGTAAATATGTGAGGTGATAGATGTAAACTAAATTTAGTGTGATCATTTCACAATATATTTGTACAGTGGAACCTTAGGTCTCAACTTTAATTCATTCCAGAAGGCTGTTCAAGAAGCAGTTTGTTTGAAAACTGTATCATTTTTCCCCATTAGAAATAATGTAAAATTAATTAATTTGTTCCAGACCCCCACATGATTCCATGTTTTAACCTTTTTTAGATACAGTACATATCCAATGTACTGTTTAATCTATAAACAAACATTTCTTTTGTTTAATTCCTTGTAGCCTTAAAGGAATCATTTTCAGCATTCATTCCAGGTGTATCTTTCAGGAGGTCAGTATGCAGCATCTTTGTTTTTTCACATATCATTGCCTTTAAAATGCTGCCACTAACTGCTTTTCATTTATCCACATCAACAACAGTTTGTTTGTTTTTATCTCTTCAGTTGCCTATGATCATTGTTTCTTTCACACCCTTAGCAACATTAGCACCTTGATGGCCTCTTTAGTGCTTGCTTCTGGCAGCACATATACTAAAATCAATGGCCTCTTTGTGTTTTAAAATTGTGCTAATTGTCCATTTCACCAGCAACAAAAGAAAAAAAAACACACAAAAATATTCACAGTACTATTTCCTGAGATGTTAACAACAGAAAGATGTTAACAACTGACTCTGGAATTCTCTCCTTTGAGGACTGAGAAATACTTTTTTCATGCTGATGCGTCAGCATGAATGAAAGGGTTGTTAGGTCAATAACTGAAGCGTGGTTCAACAATCAGACCTTTTTTCTGTGAACAACTTGGTTGAGAACTGAATTGTTCAAGATGGGATATGTTTGAGAACTGAGGTTTGGCTGTATGTCAAATTATTATGTTATACACCATAAATTAAGACAGTGTTATATGTAACTTTATAAATTTGGATTTAGAGTACAAATTTAAAACAATCATGTGGTGCTGAGAGCTCCAAATTAAGATTTAACATAAAAGTTGTGCCAAGAATCCTATATAATAAAAAGGTGATATGCAAATTGACTGAACAAATGGAATAATCAGTAGCTGGAACAACCGGTCTTGATGATGCACACTGACCAAAGAGGGAGCTCCTCTCAGCCATAAGCCAGGCTGACAGCTGGAGAGCGGAAGCCTCTCCTGTCTCTGAGGCAGCACTAAGGATGTCCAACTGTGGTTTAGGCCCGCTCCTCACATAGGCCTAAGCTGTTAGTGGGACATCCCCTGAGGGCTACCAGACTGTGATAGGGCACAGGCTGGACTTAGGAGATCCCCACCCCTACTCCATTGCACAAAATTTCGTGTACCAGGCCTCTAATCTTAAATAATGATCAACAATCTGAATGAGACCATTCATCTTTTAAAAGATTTTTTTAAAATCGGAGAAGGTGGAGAAACTAGGAAGAAATTATAAGCCTATAAAAAAATAGGTAGAACTTTTAGATAATAAAAAAAAAATAGTGGGTAGACTAGACACAGAGTAAATATGTGAAATGGTAGATAGATTTGATATTGGTGGAACAACATCTTTAAAGTACTGAAAAAACAAAATTGCCAACATAGAATTCTAGACCCAGTATAAATATCTTAAAAAATAGAACTGAAATAAATTTTTTTCTAGACATACAAACTCTGAAAGAATTTGCCATTCATTGATCTGCACTGAAAGAAATGTTAAAGTAAAAAAGGAAGTGATGTCCAAGGAAAATAAGGATCTACACAAAAGAATGAAGAAAGAGCACCAAACATGATAAGAATTTAATAAGAACTGCAGTCGGCCCTAGATATTCACAGTAGTATTGATTGCAGGACTTACCAAAATTTGCAGGTGCTCAAATCCCTTATATAAAATGGGATAGAACAATGAATACAGTTTGCAGATTAAAAATACTGTTTTGACTAGTGGCTGGTTGATTCCACAGATGTAAATAAAACTCATGGATACAGAAGGCTGACTGTATTTATTGAAAAAATTCCACATATATATATAAGTGAACCATGCAGTTTAAATCCATTTGCTTAAGAGTCAACTATATATTATCTTTTTTATTATTATTTAAATTACTTTAAAAGACAACTGGCTGTTTAATGAAAAATAATGACAAAGTAGCATGATTTTTATAATACTATATATGTAAAATTTATATGTATGACAATAATAGTATAAATGTCAAGAGGTAGAGAGAAATGGAAGTACACTATTCTCAGGTTCTTATGCTATTCACAAAGTGATATAATATCACTTGAAGGAAGACTATAAGTTAAAGATGTATATTACTAATTCTAACACAATCAATAAAATAACAAATCAAAATGTAAGAACTACTGAGCCAACCAAAGAAATAAAATAGAATCATATGATAATTCTCAGTTACTCTTGGAAAAAAAAAACAAACAGTAAGAGGGAAAGGGGAAAAGAACAGATGGGAAAATAGAAAAGTAATAGTAAGATGATAAATTTAAATCTGACAAGTTAACAGTAATCACATTAAATGTGTATGGTCTAAAGCCAATTAAAAGGCCGAGGCCATCAGATATTGTAAAAAAAGGGAGACCCAAATATAAACTACCTACAAGAAATGCACTTGATGCCAAAACCAGTTTGGCTCAGTGGATGTGGATAGAGCATCGGTCTGCGGATTGAAGAGTCCCAGGTTCGATTCCAGTCAAGGGCATGTATCTTGGTTGCAGACACATCCCCAGTTAGGGGGTGTGCAAGAAGCAGCTGATCGATGTCTCTCTCTCATCGATGTTTCTAACTTTCTGTCCCTCTCCCTTCCTCTCTGTAAAAAATCAATAAAATGTATTTTAAAAAAAAGAAAGAAAGAAAAGAAATGCACTTGAACTAGAATAACAAATAAGTTAAAAGTAAAATGATGGAAGAAGATAAACCATGCAAACACTAGTCAAAAGAAATCTGGAGCGGAGCAGCTCTGTTAGTATTAGTCAAAGTAGATTTCAGAGCAAAGAATACTACCAGAGATAAAGAAGTTCATTTCATAATGATAAAGTGCTCAATCCCTCAGGAGGGCCTACCAATCCTAAATGTTTATGCACACAATTAACAGTGCTTTGAATTTTTAAAGTAAAACCTTATATAATTCTGGCCAGTTTGGCTCAGTGGATATAGCATCGGCCTACGGACTAAAGGTCCCAAGTTCAATTCTGGTCAGAAGCACATGCTCAGGTAGCGGGCTAAATCCCCAGTAGGGGAGTACAGGAGGCAGCTGATCAATGGTTCTTTCTCATCATTGATGCTTCTGTCATTTTTTCCCTCTCCCTTCCTCTCTGAAATCAATAAAAATAATAAATTAATAAATAGATAGATAGGTAGGTAGGTAGATAAAAAATATTTTTAGAGGGAATCCAAGATGGCGGCATAGGTAAACACCTACACTGCTGCCTCGCACAACAATTTCAAAACTACAACTAAAAGACAGAACGGACATCATTCAGAACCACAGGAAAGCTGGCTGAGTGGAAGTTCTACAACTAGAGGGAAAGAGAGGGGCTCACGGAAACCCAGAGGAGCTGCAAAAAGCTGAGGTATGGGGACGCGCACGCGGAGAGAGCTGGTGCCGGAGTACCTGGCTGGCTTTCTCTGGCAGGAGGGAAACGGAGACTCTCAAAGGCATTGAACTCCTTTTCCTATGACACTAAACCCCAGATCCAGCCGAAACTCATACGGGGGGAGTTTGGACTGTGAAAAGGGAGAAGTGCACAGAAATTTAGGGGAGCCGCAAAAGATCAAAGGCCTGGTGGCACGAACGGCACTGCATGAAGGACAGATTGCTGATTGTGCCGCTGGCTTTCGCGAGTGGGCGGGAGACAGACCCTCCCAACTGCGTCACCTCTGAGTCCACTAAGCCCCTGTTTCAGACGAAACCCTGGAGACCTACACTTGTGTGGTCCTGGTGTGCAGGGGAGCTGGAAAGGCAGCGTTTAGAGGCACTGCGGGTGCGCGCACAAGGACCACTCCAGCCATTACCCAGTCACGTGAGACTCAGGGGCTGTGGAGGGCGGGGCCGACTGGAAGGCAAGGCGGTCCCTTAAGCCCTGAGACTCCACCCATTCCCAAGCTCAACAGAGGCTTCTGCCCCTTTGCGTCTGGTATCATAAAGCTGAATTCAACACAGAAGTTTTCCCCCCTGGCATAGTGAAAATGCCGAGACAAGGGAAGGGATTACAAACAAAAGAAATGGAGGAAAAAAAACGACTGGATATAGAGTTCAAAACCACGCTTAAAAGGTTTTTCAAGAATATGCTAGAAAAGATGGATAAATTTAGTGAGACCCAAGAGGAGATGGAAAAGATACAGCTAAAGATAAAAAAAGACCAACTAGAAATTAAACATACACTGACTGAAATAAAAACTATTATACAGAGTCCTAACAGCAGACTAGAGAAAGGCAAGGATCAAGTCAAAAATTTGAAATATAAAGAAGCAGAAAACATTCAACTGAAAAAGCAAGAAGAGAAAAGAATCCAAAAATGTGAAGCTAATGTAAGGAGCCTCTGGGACAGCTTCAAGTGTACCAACATCAGAATCGTGGGGGTGCCAGAAGAAGAGAGAGAGCAAGACACTGAAAACCTATTTAAAGAAATAATGACTGAAAACTTCCCACATCTGGTAAAAGAAATAGACTTACAAGTCCAGGAAGCATACAGAACCCCAAATAAAAGGAATCCATAGAGGACCACACCAAGACACATCATAATTAAAATACCAAGAGCAAAAGACAAAGAGAGAATATTAAAAGCAGCAAGAGAAAAACAGTTCATTACCTACAAGGGAGTACCCATACGACTGTCAGCTCATTTCTCAACAGAAACGATGCAGGCCAGATGGGAGTGGCAAGAAATATTCAACGTGATGAACAGCAAGAACCTACAACCAAGAATAATCTATCCAGCAAAGCTATCATTCAGAATTGAAGGGCAGATAAAGACCTTCACAGAGAAGAGAAAGCTAAAGGCGTTCATCAACTCCAAACCAGTATTATATGAAATGCTGAAAGGTACTCTTTTAGAAGAGGAAGAAGAAAAGGTAAAAGCCAAAAAATTATGAACAACAAATACATATCTATCAACAAGTGAATCTAAAAAATGAAGTGAATTAAAATTTGATCAACAGAATAAACTGGTGAATATAATAGAATCAGGAGCACAGAAAGGGAGTAGACTGATAATTCTAAGGAGGACAAAAATCATAAAGCACCAAACAGACTGTGAAATTACAGCAGAAAGATTAAAGTTAGGTAAGGTAGATAAATGATCAATCAAAGGACTTGTATGCATGCATATAAGCATAACCAATGATCACAGACACTGGGGGGTCAGGGTATGCCTGGGAGGGAGGGGTGGCAACGGGGAGATATGTATAAAAAATTAATAAAAATTAATAAAAAATTAAAAAATATATATATTTTTTTAAAAAACTGATATAACTTTAGGAGGAAAAATAGGTACATTCCTAATTATAGTCAACCTTTAATACTTCTCTCTCAATAATTTATTGAATATATCAGTAATTGATAGAATAATTGATTTTCATACAGGAAATCAATAAGTTATAGAAAACTTGAACTACACATCAGTGTTTTCATTGACATCTGTGGAACATCCCATTTAACTGAAACAAAATATACATTTTTTTCAAGTGTGCATAGAACATTTCAAGATAGGCCATATTCTGGGACAGTGGTCAGCAAACTCATTAGTCAACAGAGCCAAATATCAACAGTACAGGATTAAAATTTCTTTTGAAAGCCACATTTTTTAAACTTAAAGTTTTTCTAATGACACTTCTTCAAAATAGACTCGTCCAGGCTGTGGTATTTTGTGGAAGAGCCACACTCAGGGGGCCAACGAGCCACATGTGGCTCTTGAGCCGCAGTTTGCCAACCACAATTCTGGGCCATAAGACAAGTCTCAATAAATTTGGAAGACTTCAAGCCTTGCAGGATATGTTCTTTGATCAAAATGGAATTAAAGTAGAGTCAATAATAGATCTCTGGAAAATCCACAAATACCAAGGAAGCTAATAGCCCACATCTAAATAATCCATGGGCTACAGAAAAAATATCATAAGAGAAATCATACTGAGTTAATATGAAACACAATATATCAGAATTCATGGGATGCTGCTAAAGGGGACATTTATAGCACTAAACACCCATGTTAGAAGAGAAGAGGGTCTCAAAGCAGTGACTAGCTTTTACAACAAGAAACCAGAAAGAGGGGGGGGGAAAAAAACCTAAGCTGAAGCAGAAGAGAAATCATATCAGAAGTTCATGAAATTGAAGGCAGAAAATAGAGAAAAGTCAATGACACCAAAAGCTGTGGGGGTTTTTGTTGGTCTTATTTTTGTTTTCTCAAATCAATACATGGCTTTTATTGCATCTTTAAAATATCATAACCGTGGCAACTGTGGTTCAGTGGTTAGAGTGTCAGCCCAGGCTCCAAAGGGTTGCTAGTTTGATTCCTGATCAAGGGTACGTCCCTAGGTTGCAGTTTTAATACACACTCCCTGTTGGGTGTATGCAGAAGGCAGCCAATTGATGTGTCTCTCTCACATCAATGTCTTCTCTCCCCGCCTCTCCTCTCTGCTCTTCTCCATTTCCATCTTTTCCCCTCCCCTCCGTTCTCCTTTCCTCTTCTCTCCCTTTTTTTCTCTCTCTCTCCCTTCCTTCCACTCTCTCTAAAAATCAATAGAAAAATATCCTACAGTGAGGATTAACAACATATATATGTCACAAATAAGTTTGAGGAATCATTTGGTATCTTGCTGGTGCAGTAACTGGACAACTTAGATCTTATTCATCACCCTGTTAAAACTGTTCCTTTTTCAGAAATGTACATATCATCCAAACATTTTCTGATATCCTTGTTTTTAACTGTTGAAGCTTGCTCAATCAAAGCAGCTAAATTTCATACAAGTTGAGTGTTGTTCCTTCAAGTATTAACTCATCTTTCTGGACTTGAGAGATTGACCAAGCAATGCCTGACCTCATCTAAACCCTGTGGTTGTATTTTTCACCCAAGAAATTTCTTATTTCAAAAAGAGAACCATTCTCCTGAATAACAATGTTGATGGGGAAGTGAGCATACACAGACCTCATCTTAAATGGAAGCCCATGATCATGTTTTGTCCATGACTGTAGATAGTATGAATGGGTGCCAGTTCCTTTCTGTTTGCCCAACATTTATCAATCCAGAGTCTCTTCTTTTTCCTTCCAAGGAGACAGAGTTCTTCATTGATGTGATTGAAGTCCCTCCACAGTATGCCTCTGGGACCCTCCACATTAACTGTGCATTCCTTCAGAGTGATGGTGACATTTTCTGAAATGTAGACAGTTAGATTGCTGAGGCAAAGCTAAGCTGTGATTTTGTTTTGAGGAGATCCATAAAAGTGATAAATCTGTAGTCGGACTTACCAGAGAAGAGGGGAGGGGAGAGAATGCAGATTACCAATATTAGGAATGAGAGAAGTGATATTATTAATAGACTAGAGGCTTGGTGCACGAAATTCGCGCACTGGGAGGGGGGTATCCCTCAGCCCCGCCTGCACCCTCTCCAATCTGGGACCCCATAGGGATCAGGCCTAAACTGGCAATCGGACATCCCTCTCACAATCTGGGACTGCTGGCTCCCATCCACTCGCCTGCCTGCCTGCCTGATTGCCCCTAACTGCATCTGCCTGCCAGCCTGATCACCCCCTAACCACTCCCCTGCCAGCCTGATCGATGCCTAACTTCTCCCCTGCTGGCCCGATTGCCCCTAACTGCCCTCCCCTACTGGCCCAATCGCCCTCAACTGCCCTCTCCTGCTGGCCTGGTTGCCCCTAACTGCCCTCCTCTGCTGGCCTAGTTGCCCCCAACTACCCTCCCCTGCCAGCCCAGTTGCCCCCAACTGCCCTCCCCTACCAGCTCTGTTGCCCCTAACTGCCCCCTCTTCCTGGCCCAGTCACCCCAAACTGCCCTTCCCTGCTGGCCCAGTCACCCCTAACTGCCATCTCTTGCTGACCTGGTCAGCCCTAACTGTCCTCCCCTGTAGTCCTGGTCCCCCACAACTGCCCTCCCCTCCCAGCTCGGTCACCCCCAACTGCCCCTCCTGCTAGCCTAGTCGCCCCCAACTGCCCTCCCCTGCAGGCCTGGCTGCCCCCAACTGCCCTCCCCTGCTGGCCTGGCAACCCCTTATTGCTCTCCCCTGCTGGCCATCTTGTGGCAGCCATCTTGTGATGACATAGGGGTGGCCATTGTGACAACATGGGGCAGCCATCTTTTGACCACATGAGGGCGGCCATCTTGTGACCACAGGGGTGTGGCCATCTTGTGTGAGGGTATGATGGTCAATTTGCTTATTACCTCTTTATTGTATAGGATCCTATGGATATTTAAAGGAAAATAAGGAATATTATGAACAACTTTATGCTAATAAATTTTACAACTTACATGAGATGAACAAATCTTTGAAAGAACAAATTGCTACAGTCACTCAAGATGAAATAGATAATCCTAATAGTCCTCTATCTAGTAAAGAAGTTGACTCTGGAATCCAAGATGGTGGCATAGGTAAACACCTATACTGCTGCCTCGCACAACAATTTCAAAACTACAACTAAAAGACAGAACGGACATCATCCAGAACCACAGGAAAGCTGGCTGAGTGGAAGTTCTACAACTAGAGGGAAAGAGAGGGGCTCACAGAGACCCAGAGGAGCTGCAAAAAGCTGAGGTACGGAGACGCGCGCTGAGAGAGCAGGTGCCGGAGTACCTGGCTGGCTTTCTCTGGCGGGAGGGAAACGGAGACTCCCAACGGCATTGAACCCCTTATCCTAAGACACTAAACCCCAGATCCAGCCGAAACTCATACGGGGGGAGTTTGGACTGTGAAAAGGGAGAAGTGCAAGGAAATTTAGGGGAGTTGCAAAGGATCGGAGGTCTGGTCGCGCACGGCACCACGCGGAGGACGGATTGCTGATTGTGCTGCTGGCTTTCGCGAGTGGGCGGGAGACAGACCCTCCGAACTGTGCCACTTCTGAGTCCACTGAGCCCCTGTTTTGGGCGAAACCCTGGGGACCTAGACTCGTGTGGTCCTGGTTTGCAGGGGAGCCGGAAAGGCAGCGGTCGGGGGCACTGCGGGTGCGCGCACAAGGACCGCTCCAGCCATTACCCAGTCACGTGAGACTCAGGGGCCGTGGAGGGCGAGGCCGACTGGAAGGCAAGGCGGTCCCTTAGGCCCTGAGACTCCACCCCCCCCCCAAGCTCAGCAGAGGCTTCTTCGGCTGAATCCAGCACAAAAGTTTCCCCGGCACAGTGAAAATGCCGAGACAAGGGAAGGGATTACAAGCAAAAGAAATGGAGGAAAAAAAACAACTGGATATAGAGTTCAAAACCACGCTTATAAGGTTTTTCAAGAATATGCTAGAAAAGATGGATAAATTTAGTGAGACCCAAGAGGCGATGATAAATACACTGACTGAAATAAAAACTATTATGCAGAGTACTAACAGCAGACTAGAGAAAGGCAAGGATCAGGTCAAAAATTTGAAATATAAAGAAGCAGAAAACATTCAACTGGAAAAGCAAGAAGAGAAAAGAATCCAAAAATGTGAAGATAATGTAAGGAACCTCTGGGACAGCTTCAAGCGTACCAACATCAGAATTGTGGGGGTGCCAGAAGAAGAGAGAGAGCAAGATACTGAAAACCTGTTTAAAGAAATAATGACTGAAAACTTCCCACATCTGGTAAAAGAAATAGACTTACAAGTCGAGGAAGCACACAGAACCCCAAAGAAAAGGAACCCAAAGAGGACTACACCAAGACACATCATAATTAAAATGCCAAGAGCAAAAGAGAAAGAGAGAATATTAAAAGCAGCAAGAGAAAAACAGTTTATTACCTACAAGGGAGCACCCATACGACTGTCAGCTGATTTCTCAACAGAAACGATGCAGGCCAGACGGGAGTGGCAAGAAATATTCAACGTGATGAACAACAAGAACCTACAACCAAGAATAATCTATCCAGCAAAGCTATCATTCAGAATTGAAGGGCAGATAAAGAGCTTCACAGAGAAGAAAAAGCTAAAGGAGTTCATCAACTCCAAACCAGTATTATATGAAATGCTGAAAGGTACCCTTTTAGAAGAGGAAGAAGAAAAAGGTAAAAGACAAAAAATTATGAACAACAAATACACATCTGTCAACAAGTGAATCTAAAAATTAAGTGAATTAAAAATCTGATCAACAGAATAAACTGGTGAATATAATAGAATCAGGAGCACAGAAAGGGAGTAGACTGATAATTCTCAGGAGGACAAAAATCATAAAACATCAAACAGACTGTGAAATTATAGCAGAAAGATTAAAGTTAGGTGAGGTAAATAAGTGATCAATCAAAGGACTTGTATGCATGCTTATAAACATAACCAATGATCACAGACACTGGGGGGTCGGGGTACGCCTGGGAGGGAGGTGGGGCAATGGGGAGATATGTATAAAAAATTAATAAAAATTAATAAAAAAAAATAAACAACCTTGCTGGCTTTGATCAGCAAAAAAAAAAAAAAAAAAAAAAAAAAAGTTGACTCTATGATTAAAATCTTCCCATAAGGTAAATTCCTGGTCCAGATGGTTTTACTGGTGAATTGTGCCAAACAAGGAAGAAACAATACAAACTCTGAGAAATTGAATAAAGGAGTTTTTAATTCACTTTATGAATTTAGCATTAACTGATACTAAAACTACAGAGACAGTTTAAGAAATCTGCAGACTAACATCCCCCATGAAAAAAGATGTAAGAAATCTAACCAAAATGTTAGCAAATCAAATTCAACTGTATGTAAAAAAGATAGTACAAGTGAGGTTTTCCCAGGTTTACACCCAAGGAAATGAAAACAGGGACTCAAACAGTATTTCTATACCCATGTGCATAGCAGCATTATTCATAGTATCCAAACAGTGAAAGAAAATGTGTATATACATATAAAGGAATTTTGACATGCACTATAACATGGATGAACCTTGAAGACATATGCTAAGTGAAATAAGCCAATAACAAAAAGACAAATATGATATGATACCACTTATATGAGGTTCCTAGAGTAGTCAAACTTGTAAAGGCGGGAAGTAGAATGGTGGTTGCCAGGGGCTGGGAGAAGGTAAATGGGGAATTAGTGCTTAATGGGTACAGAGTTTCTATTTGGGAATATGAGAAAGTTCTGGAGAGTAGATGGTGGTAACGATTATACAATAATGTAAATGTATTTAATGCCACACTTAAAAATGGTTAAAATGATAAATTATATGTTTTATTTTACCACAATAAAAAAGAGATTGCATATATAAAATTTCTTAGTACAATGCCTGAAACATAGTTCATCAGTTCATAAATATTAATTCCTCTCAAAAAGGTTGAGGGGGAACTAGTGTTGACAAAGATGTGGAAAAATTGAGACTCTTATACACTGCTGGTGAGAATGTAAAATGATGTAGCCACTTTAATAATTTACCAAATTATTTGGTAAATAATTTGTCAGTTTCTGAAAGAGTTAAACATAGAGTTACCTAGTAACATAGTATTTATACTCCTAGTTATACAAGCGTTGGCAAAAGTAAGTTTATAGTTGTTCATAATAAATAATATAGTGATTAATAACTAATAATACAAGAATAAATTCAGTTTCATGTACTTACAACTGTAAACTACTTTTTCCCACTCCTATATACTCACAAAAATTGAAAGCATGTATTTACACAAAAATTGTACACAAATATCCATAGCAACATTATTGATAATAGCCAAAAAGTGAAAACAATCTAAATTTTCATCAGTGGTGAATGAATAAATAACTTGTGGTATATTGATACAGTGAATTAGTATTTGGCCATAAAAATAGAAATGAAGTACTGATACGTGCTATAATATGGATGAACTTGAGACCAGGCTAATAGAAAGAAACTAAACACAAAAGACCATATATTGTATGGTTACATTTATATTCTATCTAATAAAAGAGTAGTATGCAAATTGACCATCACTCCAACACAAGATGCCTGCCCCCATGTGGTCAAAGATGGTTACACCCATGTTGACACAACATGGCCACCACAAGATGACCGGCAGGGGAGGGCAGTTGGGGGCAATCAGGCCTGCAAAGGAGTACAGTTAGGGGTGACTGGGCCAGCAGCAGAGGGCAGTTGGAGGCAACCAGGCCTGCAGGGGAAGACAGTTGGGATGGACCCAGGCCTGCAGGTGAGGGCAGTTGCGGGGAACCAAGCCTGCAGGGGAGGGCAGTTGAGAGGAACTGGGCCTGCAGGAGAAAACAGTTAGTGGTGGCCAGGCCAACAGGGGAGGGCAATTAAGGGCAATTGGGCCAGCAGGAGAGTAGTTAGGCATCCATCACGCTGGCAGGGGAGTGGTTAGGAGGTGGTCAGGCAGGCAGGCAAGCATTTGCAAGTCAACAGTCCTGGATTGTGAGAGGGATGTCCCAGATTGAAGAGGGTGCAGGCTAGGCTGAGGGACACCCCCGCTGCTCCACCAATGCATGAATTTTGTGCACTGGGCCTCTAGTGAAATAATAAAAAATATGAGAATCTATAGAAACAGAAAGTAAATTAATGCTTTTCCAGGTGTGGGAGAAGAAGAAATTGAGGATATAGATTTATTTTAGGGCTGAGGGTGATGTTCTGGAAAATTTTTCATGATAACTATACAACATTGTGAATATACCACAGACCACTGAATGGTTTAAATGACAAATTCTATATTATGGAAATTTACCTCAATAAACATTTTTTAAATGAATCAGTGATATCAAAACCAAAGACATTGCAAGAAAGAAAGACTACAGTTCCAGTATCTCTCAAGAACATACATGTAAAATCCTCAAAAAAAATACTAAGTAAATTCAATATTATATAAAGATATTATATACCATGACCAAGTAGGATTTATTCCAAATATTCAAGGCTGGTTCAGCATTTGAAAATTAGTGTAATCCATTCCATCAAAAGGCTAAAGAAGAAAAAAATCATACGATCATATCAACTGAAGCAGAAAAAAGCATTTGATAAAATCTGACATCCATTCATGATTTAATTAATTAATTAACTTCTCAGCAAATTACAAATAGAGGGGAACTTCCTCAACTTGATAAGGAGACATGGACAAAAAAAAAAAGAAACAAAAAAAAAAAACACCTACTTGCTTGTGAGAAACTAGGTGTTTTCCCTTCAAATTAAGATCAAGGCAAAGATGTCCTTTCTCACCGCTACCATTCAAGAACTATAGGCTTCAAGCCCAGATTTCTGAAGCTTAATGATATGTATGGATCTTTGAAGGATTTCTTTTTGAATAAAAGAATTCTATCACCCTAAAAAGAGTATGTATTTGATTTGGGGGATTTGTTTTTTCTTTTTTTTTTTTCTTCTTTTTTTCAGAGTCATAGCCTGACACACAGAAAGAAAACCAACTTGGCCGATGACTAAGGTTTTAATTCCAGCTTTGTCACTCATTGGTTGTCTACCTTTGAACAAGTCACTGAACTCCTCTTTCTCCTCTGGCACATGATGACAGCTCAGAGGGCTAACATCCTCCTCTCCTCCCCCAATCTCCTTACCTTGTGGGCCACTTTCATCCCCATGGACTTAGAAAGTAAGAAATAAAAGGTCAAAGGTCCCTTCAAGAAAAAAAGGGGCAAAGTGCTGGGAGCCATGTTCTGCCTAAAATACACGTAGGTACACTTGGACCCATTAGAGCAGCAGTTGCCAACCAGTGGTCCGTGAGGTCTGAAAGGTTGGCAACCACTGCATTAGAGAGTTTGCTTTTATCCCATTGTTGGTAGAACTTAATTAGACATCTGATGACACAGACATGACAAAATCTCCAGAGTTTCTCTAGGAAGTCTCTCTTTTAGTTAAAGATATTTTATTTTGATTGTGGCTGATACTCTGAAAGGCAGACATTTACTGTAGAGAAGTTGTGATATTGCTTCTATACTTTTTTTATATCCCTTTAGATTCTCATGCTTCAAATACCAAATTTTAAAACATCAGGCATTTGGTGAAATGACTGTCCTGTGGGTATTCACTCTGGTTCTTAGTGTATTGTTCGGGAGTCAATCTAAAAGGGCCATCTTTCCAAGGCTAACTAATGTCTGTAAAATGAAGCAACCCCCTCTCCTCCCAATTCTTGTAGGGTCACTATAAATGAGATAATATATTTAAGTACCTGGTACTTATTAGACGCACAGAAACTGGCAGCTGATCAAAATGGAAAACTGCTGTCTTCTCCATCATTACATCACACCTGTGATCAGTCTACTCTCGCTCACCAGACTGGACCAAGCAGGCCCAGGTTCCAGGATGTTAATCTGTTTATTCCAGTCAGCTCTGTTCAGTGGCCACAGACCCCTCTTTCTTACCCTCTGGGATTGTATATTAAAAAGAAAGCAAATATTTTACTGATTTTATTTGGTAATTGTGAAGCCACTAGATCTTGGTCAAAATACTGTACTGTATTGTGCCTCAGTTTCCCAGGGAGATGGAGTAAATGACATGAGTGGTTTCTTCTAATTCTGAAGTGTGATGCAATACTTCTGTGATGTTGTTGCTCTCATTATCACATATATGTACTTTGACATAAGGGATATTTCATTCACTTTTATTTAGCACGTGGGCCTAATTCTGCCCTTCATTCCAAGTGTTGATTTCTTTCAGACAGTTTATCTAGAACTTTGTTGTATATTTATAAGCCAGATTTCATCATATAAAAACGGGGACGTGCCCCTTTATAGTGTAATGCCCTCACTGCTGCTGAGAACCCCTTTTCTACCTGTGTTAACTTGTTCTGGGAGGGGAGAAGAGAACAGTGCATCTCTGTGGTCTATGCTTTACAGCCTCCTTTAGGATACTTTATGGGTTGTTTTCTTGCCTCTTGGTTTTCAGCACATCAGAGCAGAGTGACGATGATCCTGTTTGTCCTGGAGCTGGAATGGGTGCTGAGCACGGGACAAGACAAGCAATTTGCCTGGCACTGCTCTGAGAGTGGGCAACGCCTGGGAGGTTATCGTACCAGTGCTGTGGCCTCGGGCCTGCAGTATCCTTTGCTGGAGAAAATTCCTTGGTGGGAACTTAGCTACTGACTTCTTTTTTTCAAGAAAATTTTGGGGATATACAACTGGAAAGTTTTTTTTATTTGCTGACTTACCCCGCTGATTAAGATACTCATAGACTTTTCTAATGAACAAATCCTCATGTAGGAGGAGTAAAGTGAGCTTAGTTCACCTAAAGTAAGTAGGTTGTGATCTACTATGATCCAAAGCCTGACATCTTGTAGAACACAGCCCAGATTGTGAGTCTCAGTTGTCACAAGCAATTGCAGAACATGAGAATAAAACCATCATTGAAATACAGTCTTTTATTTTTTGTACAGAAGTAATTTACACATAGATACTAAGGTTGTGAACATGGCCAGTGGTGCCTGGCAGAAGAACCACAGTATTCCTATTCATTTAAAAAATATTTGAGAGGCTACCATGCCAGGACTTGAGTAGGTCAGCTGGTATCTATAGGCTTTGTTACAGGTTCAAGACTTTTCCAGGACATGTAGAATGGTATTATTTCTGTTTCCCAAGTCTCAAGACCCATGTGCTCAGTGTGAACATCTACTAATACTGAGTAATCCTTACATCTGGGCTCCAGCAAGCACAGATTTAATAAGTTTGTATGATCCTACCATTGTAAGGAATAAAGAACACTGCCTTTGATTTAAAAGGTGTAGAACTCTCTTCAACTTCTGGCAAATAAGAAAATAGGTGGGAACAGATCACTTGTCAGCCAAAGTAGGAAGAAATTGTAAGACTTGTTTTCAGATTTTCACCTTATTTGCAAACTTGTTTATTCAGCAGCTCTCAACAGTCTGAAGAAATACTTTACTGTTTCTTTGAAATAGCTGTATGTTTGTGTGTATGGGGTAATGTCACTTATATTTCCTCACTAGAAGGGCAAGCTGAAGAAATTAAGAATAGCTTTCATAGAAGGTTGTAAAATGGCAAATTACCAAGAAGACCAGAAGCAAGGACAATAAGAAATGAAGAGCAAAATCAACTTATCTTTGAGAGAGTGGTATCACCTGTTAATAAAAAAAAATTTCAGAGTTTACTTTTTAAAGTAAATGAATTAGCATGAATTCTCTTGCAAATACATTAATGATTTCTTATAGTGTTAGAGCTAAAAGAGCCTGAGATCATCCAGTCCATTGCCTCATTTCTCAGATGAGTCAGCTGAAGCCTAGGAATTGTCATGGGCCCTATGTGTGGCCACCCAACTAGGATGTAGGAAAATCACCGCTAGAACCTAGAGTCTGCTTGGACTGCTGTTTTCCCCCATCATACTATATTACTCTTTTGAGAACAGAACTAATGGTACCAATATAATTTGTCCTTAATATGCTGACTTCTCTATTACTAGCCACACCTAGTAACTTATCTTCTATATCACTAGCCAAGCCAAGGAGTAGAGAAATATAAAGATCTTGCCCTTAAGAAGTTTTTTTTATTGATTTTAGAGAGGGAGTGGAAGAGAAAGAAAAACATCAATGAGAGAGAGAAACATCTATCCACTGCCTCTTGCACACCCCCTATTGGGGATTGAGCTGCAATCTGATGGGGAATCAGTGCACGGGATGATGCTCAACCAAACCACACTGGCCAGGGCTAGTTTACTTTTTAAACTATTTGAAAATGAAACACAGAAACAGAATTAAACTTGCCTTGTCTTTGGTAGTCTTTGTCCCTTGTTTTTTGACTGTTTCCTTTGGACACGACCATGTGGTTTTATCAAACAGTGTGAGTGTGTGTGTGTGTGAAAGTCTGTGGCTTCATTTTCCAGTATCCATGACTATCCAGTCTAATCTTGCCATTAAGGTGGAAGGGAATTGCAGCACTATAGACAGACAGACGGTTGCAGAAGATTCCGTTACCTCCATCAGCTCTGCCTCTCTAGCTCCAATTTTGGAGACATAGTGCCAGCTAGCTCTTACTCCTAGGAGCATATCATTCCTGATAATTTTCCAGTGCTGCACATTGATGGCATAACAGTACTGCCCTTGCCAGAGTCTCTCTTCTTTTAGGCCTCTTAGTGGAGAATAAATATGCAATGAAGTAGAGGGATAAAGGAAGACAGAGAATGACCAGTATACAAATTGAATTCTTTCAGAATAACTTCAAAATCTTTTATTGTATTGTCTAAAGATCTGAATCTTCAGATATTAAATGGTCTAAATAATAATAATAATGCAGAGAAGGATAGAAAAAGAATAATTTACATTTGCAGTCCCTGAGGGCTTATATAGTATTTCTATTTAATGTTACTTTGTTCACCAAGAATACAGTAAGGTAAAGTAAAAAAAAAACAAAAAGAAAACTAATTCTTAGTTTTCATAATATAGACACTAAAGGCTCAGAGAGGCTCAGATTGCTTACTTGAATCTCAGAGGTCACATGACTGTTACCTGAGATCCAGGAATAGAATTTGAGTTTGATAATCTTTTAGCTACTTCTCTACATAATCGAATACAGTAGAATGAAACTATTTCTCAGAAGTCCCATGGCAGTTGAAGTTAGGAAATAGAACTGTTTTCCTCTCCACTTTATAGTCCATAAATTTGTCAATACTCTATCCAGTCTCACCTTTCAGTCCTGTCATTTGGACATTTTTTTTTTATCACATTTTCCACAAAATAGTTCAGATACTCTTCATTTTAACATTCTGTTCATGTTGGAGATATTTTCAAGGTGTCACCCTACGTAGTGAAATGTCTTTCCACCAAGTAGTCTCTTAGATCTATTCCTGTTCTGGGAAAGAATACTGAAAAGCTATTAAGGTTATCCTGGTTTCATATTTCCTCATATAATATTTAATGCCAATCACTCTGGCTTTGAGGTTGTACTATAATTTTATTTCAGCCCTCTTCCAAGTAGCTTTTGTTGAGTTCATATTTTGTAAAGAAAATTTTATTATTTACCTACAATAGTAAAGACTGCTGGGCATTTAGTGTTTTTTTTTTAATCTTTGTTCTTATAATCTCTCAAGATAAATATAATCTTATTTTGTATAAATCTTTTTTTTAATCCTCACCTGAAGACATGCCTTTTTTTTTCTGATTCTTTAGAGAGAAAGAAAGGAAGGGGGGTGGAGAGAGATAGAAACATTGATGTAAGAGTGAAACATCGATCGTTGTCTCCTGCACTCATCCCCAACTGGGGACTGAACCCAAGACCTTTCAGTGATTGGGAAAACACTCAACAAATTGAGCCACCCCAGCCAGGGTTATCTATACTAATAAAAGGGTGATATGCTAATTAGGGCGAATATCTTCTGGACAACCTTCCGGAAGTCCTTCTGTACAAACTGCAGCAGCTACAGGGCCAAGGTGCAGTTGCAAAGGGCCCAGGCTCAGGCCGGCTGTGGCAGCAGCAGAGGGGTAATGGAAGCAGTGCCTTCTCCTGATCCTCCTGGTTGCCTCCCACACAGGGAGGCCAGACTGCAGTTTAGGGACTATCAGGCCAGCAGGGGAGCAAGTTAGGGTCAATCAAGCCAGCAAGAGGGCGAGGTAGAGGCGATCAGGCCAGCAGGCAGAGGCAGTTAGGGGCAATCAAGCAGGCAGGAAGAGAGGTTAGAGGTGATCAGGCAGGCAAGTGAGCGGTCAGGAGCCAGTGGTCCTGGATTGTTAGAAGGATATACCTTGGAGAGGGTGCAGGCCGGTCTGAGGGACCCCTTTCCCATCCACAAATTTTGTACACTGAGCCTCTAGTTTCATATAAATCATAATAGAGTTTCACATACATGTATACTGGCTTATAGAATATAACTTTTCTCCCTTGTTCTTGCGGCTGGAAAACTTTGTTATGCTTTGTTTTCCTTCACTATTTTTTAAAAAATGTATTAATATGAAATTTTTCAAAATATGTACCAAGTTGGAAAAAAGATAATATAATGGACACCCACATATTTATCACTCAAATCCACTGTTAATTCTTCTATCCTCTTTTGTTTTCTCTTTTTTGCTGGAGTATTTTTAAGCATATTCTAGACCTTATGTCATTTCATCCTTACATTCTTTTTATGCCACTGTGGAGATACTGAATCAGTTCTCCTGTACACAGTCCCATATACTAATTTGACCTCTGCTTTCTCATGTTGTCATTTAATCTGTTCCTCAACTTGCATACCCATGTCCCATATTTTTCTGTACACTGAAAGTTGCCTCTGAAATCTTGATTCAGTTCAGATGCAACTTTTGTTAAGTATACTTGGTAATTGTGTTGTTTTGCTCCATGTTGCCTCACAACCAGAAGCACATAGTGTGGGGTTGTTGCCTTTCTAGTGAGGCCAAGATTGATCAGTAGTTCAGGTGGTGACAGCTTCTCTTTGCAGTGCAGTTATTCCCATGAGTTTTTTATTATTGTTGTTGTTTTTTAAAGTATTACATATAGTAGTACATATATCTCCTTCCCCCCCCCATTAGCTTTTCATGTAATGATTTTAATTGCTGATCTTTGCTTGAACTAGTTCTTTCATTGATGTTGCAAAATGGTGACTTTGTAATCCTATCATTTTTGCACATGTATTAGTGGAATTCTTCTATAAAGTAGAACTTTACCTCATTTAACTAGGGCTATTTGATTATCCAGAAATACAATTAGCACAGCAAAAGCAACATAAATTCTTAATTATTTTTCTAGTTGCTCATTTTCAGATAGAGATTTAATGCCATGGATACCTCCAGTGGGAATCTTTTATAAACTCTTAGGTTTTGTTTGTCTTTTAAACGATATATTAATTATATTTCAATAAATTGCTTTTTTCTTTTAATGCTCTTATAGTCCCATCTTTGGCCAATAAGAGTCCCATCATATGAGTTCCTGTATCTTTTGTGTTTTTTTTGATAAATAAAACCAAACATTTATTTACACCAAAGAAATCCAACACTGAATATTTTACATATGAAGGACAAAGTATTATATATACACAGACGACAAGGGGTGGCAGGGATGTAACAAGAGTGTATAGTTTTCCCATGATTACAGGTGTATCATTTCATAGTGGAGACAGTGGCTCTGCTCCTACCTCTCAGGTACATTTATAAGACTGAAGGACAGGCCTTCTCACTGGCATGTGAGGAAAGGGGAAGATAGGAGGAAAAGAAGGTAGAAAGCTTAAAACAAAGCAATGTGACCACACCTTTCGCCAGTTCTTAAAGCGTTGTTAACATAAAACTTATATAGACATTTTTCTTTTGTAAAAAGCAATTAAGTTTACCTAGTAACTAACTGAATTCAAATTGAAAAAGATTTTGCCTTCCCCTCTTACCAGCTATAAAGCATGTTGAGAGATGAAAGGAGAGAGGACCAAGGTAAAGAGCCTGGGAGGGAAGATTATTAAAATTTTCAACTAAAGTGAAGCTAAACTTATAAGTGATTTGGATTTAGGGTTAGGTCAATAAGCTTCTGATCATTTCCTTGCTTTTTGGCACAACTGTCTTAAGTTCATCTTGTACCTTCCCATCCCACTCCTGTAATCAGCTGCTTCTTTTAGTGAGGAATATTATTTAGAGATAGCTAGAAAATATATGTATGTGTATTTTTAAAAAGAAAATAAATGATCAGTCCATATAGTATTTCAAAATAATAATACTAATATTATAGTAACAAGACTACTGGATGAGGCTTTAGATTTCTTTGCAGTTCTCAAATATGTTCTACACAGTCAAAATGCTCTGCTTTGAAATCACTTGAAATAATTGTGTTAACTATGTAGTTATATCACCAATTTGATAATTATGCTCATTCATTTTACATCATTAATTTGGGGGATTTTTTAATTTTATAAATATTTTTAATGTATAAATAAATTACAAGATTATAAAATGTAAATGTTATAACAAAAGAAAAGTCTCACTCTCATCTCTATCCCCTCAACATGTTTCTCCCTTCTCCATAGGCAACCATTTTTGTTAGATCTTGATTTATCCTTCCAGGCTTTTCTTTTCTAAGTATGAGCATGCACACACTTATACTAGTATTTATATTTTCTCCCTTTTTTACACAAAGGTAATAAAGCATATAACTCTTATATACCTTGGTTCTCCCCCTCCCTCTACTTAATAATATATCCTGAAAGTTACGCCATGTCAGTTTGCTTATGGAGGTTTTTTTTTTTTTTTTCCTCTCTCTGCATGGGTATGTCATAGTTAAATTAATAAGTACCCGTTTCATGGGCTTTTGGTTGTTTTCAAACTTCAGTTGTTACCAAAATACAGAGTGAGGAGCCTCCATCACGCGTCTTGTATTTTTGCCAGTGTATTTCTGGATAGATCTATAGAGGTAGGATTATTGGTAGGCATTATCAACCAGGAAATCTCACTAGACTCAGCACCTTGGACTTTTACTAGAGGCTGGTCACATAGGCAGCCTCTGTGTGGCATGTACCAAACTTTCAGACTCCCACAAGGAAAGTGACTATTCATCATGAACTATATTGTTTGTGCAGTTAATGCACAGTTAGCCACTCTTGTCTGTTAATGGCGGAAACTCTCCTGAAATCCAAGTTCCCAGATGCCATGTCAGCCTTTTGGACAATCTTTCAAAGGATAACAGTCAGACCTGCTAGGATAATGCTTTTTTTGCATAGCAACATTTTCTTACCTTGAACTATTCATATATTTTGCTCATTTTTTTTTTTCTATTAAGCTTATGGTGTATTTTTCTTGATTGCTCCTTTTATGTTTGGGCCTTTTGTGACCTAATTTAAAAATTTTATTTTTTCCAATTGGTCTTTTAGCTTTGCTTATTATTTTTGTTTGTTGTTTGTGCTTTTAGTAGTAATAGCTTTTTCCATTAAGATTATAAAAACTCTTCAATCTAGAACATATATTTTTTAATTTTTTACATTTAGATCTCTAATTCATATGGAATTTGTCCTGGTATATAATGTGAAATACAAATCCTATTTAATTTTTCCTTTTTTAAAAAATAATCCATCTTTATTAGTTGAAGAGCCATCTTTAGTAGACATGTAATAAATTTCTTTGTGCTTTTAGGTCCATTTCTAGACTTTCTGTTCTATTCTAATGGTCCATTTGTTAGTTATGCATCTGTGCTGCACTTTTAATTACAGGAACTTTGTAACATGTTTTAACATCCGATAAGGCTGGCCTTCTCCATCATATGCCATATTATTGTTATTTTCAGAATATTCCTGGCTTTTCTTGCTTATTTTTTTTCTTTACAATCAACATATCTAACTCCAGGAAGAAAACATGTTGATATTTTTATAGGAATTATATTAAATTTATAAATTCATGTGAGAATTGCCATCTTTGTCATGCTGAGTCTTACTGTCTACTAATATTGTCTTTTCATTTTGTTATGTCCACTTTTGTACCTTTCTTACATTCATTGTTTTTATAAATCCCTCCACTCAATTTTGAGAAAAATCCTTAATGCTTATATGATAGATTCGATGTTGAAACCCGGCATGTGTTTATTGGTGACCATTCAGGCCAAGTAACCATCCTCAAACTGGAGCAAGGAAACTGCACCCTGGTCACAACATTCAGAGGACATACAGGTGGGACTGAAAGCAAAATCATCATCTGTTTTGAAAATGTTGGTGATTTGGTTCTTTGTCATATTGCCCCAGAGAGAGCTAGGGTTGGCACATATTAATGAGACATTGTTTGAGATTCTGTGGCAACTGCACAAACCCCTGAGAGCCAAAAGGACAGCTGCCTCAGTCTGTCCTTGCCATCATTGGATCTAGGAGATGGCTGGCAAGATGGCCACTTCCAAGACAAGTGAAATGAAAAATATGTTCATCATGGGTAACCAGGTTGTATGAAAAGGTAAAAGTTCTTCTTTAACTTCCCTTCCTTTTGGGCTCTTTCCCATTTAAAACCCAAGGCTCCCTTTATGTTACTAGCCTACTCAGAGTCATTTGAACAAGGTGATATAAAATATCCACACAGCCTTTGATAGTCTTGAATAGGTGATGATGATTAATTTTTTACTAGTATTTTTAATGTGTGATGTTAACCTTGGAAAATAAGTCACTGCCTGTTTTCATGGTTTTTAATGGGCTTTATCTTCTGCAGGTTACACCCATGGTTGAGTACAACAAGGTTAATATTGAGTTTAGGCATCATATAAGAACAAAAGTAGGTGAATGAGAGTGTAAAAAAGGATAGTATCTAGGTCATAAGGGATTTTCTAAAGGGAAAAAAAGAGGAATGGAGAAAATTGAACCCAGAGAAAAAGTTTCTTAAAAGATCATCTAAATTATCTCTACATTTGGGAGGAAAAATACATAGAAACATATCCCCTGTGGATAAGACTCAGTTCTCTCTGATTGGACTACTCTTTTTAGTCACTTAGACCCTGGCCAATTCTGGCCTGGTAGCGATCCAGTACTCTCCCACCTCAGGAATCTTAAACTTAATATGTTTCACTGCTAACTTCAGTCTCCTAATCTTTTACTTTCCTAAACCCTTATTCCAACTCCACTTGCTCTTCCCTTTGTTGAGAAGTCCGGTCCTTGATCCCTCACTGTCCTGTATTTCCAGCCCATCTTGTCTTCCTTTCCAGTGTGTAACCCCTTTAGCTATGTGCTTCCCAACATGCTCAGCTCAGGGCCCCTATGTTCTTCCTCTGTAAATTTTGTCCATGATTCACTCACTCTCCACGCTCTTTCCTTGTGCTGTCAGCCACAGGCTGGATCAGGACCCAGCTGCAAGTTACGCTGGGAGTCTTAGCTCATCATCACAGGTTCATATTCATCATCCCAGTGCAGAATCAGGAACTGCCTCTTAACCCCTGCACATGATTACTGATCCTCAGTACACTCCTCCCATTCCCCTTAACAGCTTTCTCAGACTTTCACCACTTTCCCTCAGCCCCCACTCCCTCCCACTCCAACCACTTCCTTCAAAGAAAAATAGATATTATCAGATAGAAACTTTAAAAAAATATTTTTCTTGCCCGCCCATATTTTCCTTAACAAATTTCTCTACCCTCTCCTTCTGTCTTTCCCTTCTGCTTTGAGCAGGAGCCTGCTGTCCTCTGGCCCTAGGCTCAGTCTCTTCAGAGTCTCCACATTAAAAGTTATTCCCTCTTCTCCCTTTTGACTAACTCACTCTTCTCAATATATTAACATGCTAAGGTTTCTTGTCTCTCTGATAAAAACAAACAAAAACTCTCTCAGTCCATGTCCTGTTGTAGCAATGTCTTTAATAGAAATGTTTTTCTCTTCTTAAAAAATGATGGTAAACTATACCTATTCTTAAATTTACTATTTTAATCATTTTTACTGTGCATTTAAATAGCATTATATACATCCACACTTTTTTTGCAACTATCACCCCACCATCTATCTGCAGAACATTTTTCATCTTGCAAAATGGAAACTTTGTACCCATTAAATACTAACTCCCCTCTTTAACTCCAGGCCCTGGCAGAGACCATGCTTCTTTCTGTCTACTACCATTCCTCCTATGAATAGAATCATAGTATTTGTTTTCTGACTGGCTTATTTCATTTAGTATAATCCTCATGTTGTAGCAAACAGTAATGCCTTAAAAGAATATCCTTTTCCTCACTGCTTCAAATTCTTCATCTTCCGTTTCCTTTCCAACCACCTGCAATTTGGCCTGTTTCATCACTCCACTTGAACTGCTTTCCCCAAGGTAGCCAGACAGTGGCCTGCTGGTTGCTAATTCCAGTGAACATGTTTTAAACTATGTCCTACTTAAACCTTTCAGCAGTGGCATTTTACGTTGTGGCAATTCCTTACTGTATGTAAAAGGCCTTCTTTGGCTTCTGTAACACATGCTGTCTTCCAGTTTTCTTCTGCATCTCCAACTGCTCTTTCTCATCTCCTTTGTGTCTCTGTGGTTTCTGCCCTGGACCCTTGTCTTTTTACACCTGTGAGCTCTCTGGTTGATCTCAGCCACTATTCCAGACACAGAAATAAAAGGCACAGTCACTGTCCTAAAATTTCTTACAGCCCAGTGAGGGAGACAAAAGCTAAACTAGTAATTTTAGTGCATGGCAGCATGGACAGTGGGGAAACAGTCCCTAAGTGCCTCCAAGAACAAAGAATGGGCACCTAGCTTGGATGCAAGTGGGGGTTAGGGAAGATGTGGTTTGAGTTTAGATCTTTGGAGGAGGAGTAAGTGTTGAATTCATGGAAAAGTAAGAAGAACAATCTAGGCAGGAAAAAAATCTGCATGGTCCAAGGCCTGGAGATTTGCAAGAGTGTGGCTCTCTTGGGAACACCTAGTAACTCTTTTGGGCTGGAACTCTGAGTATGAGATAGGGGTAACCAGAAAGAAAGTGAGAGTCAGTTCAGATCATTGAGGGCATGTCAGTGAGACACCATTAAAGTGATATTTAGGAGGTTTTGTTTGTTTGTTTTATTGGTATTAGAGAGAGGAAAGGAGAGAGAGAGAAACATCTATTTGTTGTTCCAGTTATTTATGCATTCACTGGTTGCTTCTTGTATGGACCACTAAAGAGTTTTTAAAAGCAAATATGTTAATTTGATCCAATTTAAAAGATTGTTATGACAGTGAGTAAAAAGTGTAATTGGAAAGCTAGTACCTAGAAATGTGGTAATGTGAAAGCAAGGAGTGGATGGACCTAAGGTAAAAATTTAGGTGATGAACTCAGAAACCATAATGGGCTGGCTAATTCCCAGATTTGGTTTAGGTGGAGGTGGTGTTGAGGCTGACCTTTTGGCTCTTTAGTAGTTAGGCGTTCACCATATGGTGGCTGATAGGAGTGCTCTGAATTCTGTATAGCTGCCTTCAGGTCAGAAAAAAGGTAAGTAGTTGCTTCTTAACACTATATGGTGAACCACATGTGACCCAAGGGTTTCATGTATTGAGAGTTAGTTCTAATCCTAGATGTAATATGCAAATGGCCATTACACCATGAAGTGTAATGACCCACCACATAATGACCGGATCACGGATCAGCAGGAGGGTGGGGTAGCGAACTACAAGCAGGCAGCAGAGAGCTATAGGAAGGTACAGGGCAGCAAGTTATGAGAGAGGTGGGGGGCAGTGTATGGAGGGAGCTACAGGAGAGGGGGCAGCTGGCGGAGAGCTACTGGAGGGCAGCAGTGAGCTACTGGTGCACGGATTCGTGCTCAGGGCTACTAGTATAAAATGTTACCTTGATATTATGTCTTGACTTTCTCAAAATGTATAAAACATTTTCATGTGACTTTTATTATGAGGTATCTGAATATGGCTCAGGAACGTCACTAACTAACATGAAAGCAAATGTAGCAGGTCACATATTTAACTTGCTATTATTCCTGGACAATAGTAACTAACCATTGCCAGTATGGCTATAGCACAACTCATTTAAAGCTAGGATGTCTGAGAAAGTCCATGGTGGTCCAAGCATGTTACCGAGTTCCTCCTATATAGTAGTCCCATTTTGGCCCCTGAGAGATTCCCAAACGCAGGCAGACATAATTCTGGAAAAGGGGGTTTTGTAAGGATTTATTTAACCTCCTCCCTCCCCTATCCCATAAACAAAGATCTTAAGATGAACCCATATCCATTATAAAGTGATCTTGGAGGTCTAGTCAGTCCAGATCCAAACTCAGAAGCAGTTTTTGGTATATGTGGAGAACCATAACATTCCCCCGTCACTCTGTTTGTTATAGTACAGAAGATCATAAAAATGTAGGTTGTGATGGAATCAGCCTAATAGTCATACTCAGAAGCTCTGACATAGCATTAACTAGTCTAAAGGGACTTAATAAACTAGTTTTATGTTCTTATATTTCCTCTGTGGTTTTATTTCTAGACTCTAGAGCTAAATGCCAAGTATTATAGTGTTTTGCTATTTCTGCAGAAATTAGAATATTTTTCTACCAAAAAGTCATACATTGACTTCAAGAAAGGGGGAAATATCATATTTTGATCATTCATATATCAATTAATATTTTTTCTTTTACTTTTTAGAAACTTTTTTATTAGTATAAACATATTAGAAATGGAAGGGCTTAAATGTAAATCTGCCAAACAAACTAATTAATGAAAAATTAAATAGAAACTTTTTCATTAACTGCTAGGAGAATTATTGAAAGTGAAATGGTAACTAACAAATAAAAAAAAAACAAGGAAAGACATAGTTCAGTACAAATATGGAGATTCAAATAATTGAAAACATAATTTTTGTTTACAATGGAGACTTCCAATAAATCTAGTTTATATAAAATGCAATAGATGGATATTTTCATAAAGAGTCTCTATTTGATGAGTGCTGGATTACATAGGTGAAGACAAGCATAATGTTTAGTTTAGTCAGCTTCCAATCATGGGAATAGAAGCATTAAACCAATACTTGCAGATAATCAAACATGAGTGTAGCAAGTGCTATGGAGTCTGGATGCCATGCATAAGTTATTGGGAGACAATAACAAGAGAGCTCTCCTTGTCCAGAGAGTTAAAGAGAAGCTTTCAAGGAAGTGGCACATAAATGACACCCTAATGAAAAAGAGGAGATACAGGTGGTGGGAATATTCCAGGCCCCAAATGTGTGAAACAAGTGTGATGCCTGGCGTGGGAAAGTGTGAGCAACTGCATTAAATCAAATGGCCCATGTGGAGAACCAGGGGAGAGATGTTCAGGCTGACCTTTCAGGCAATGTTAAGAACCTGAGACATTGTTCACAGGCAGTGGGAAACCAGTGATGAAGGGTCAACAGAGTGGTAACAGGTTCCATTTTAACAAGTCTCTGACAGCAGTGGGTAGTGGATGGAGTGGGTACAAGAATGGATGTGAGAAGACTGTTTAGAAAGAAAGCAACTGCTGGTGTTCCTAGAAAAGGTGACTTTTGTTTGGACTTAGAGGTGGTAGTGGGCGTGGGAGAAGAGGTTTTCAATTTAGGAATCTTATTAGGAACCTAACAGGCTCAGGGGAGACCTGCACCATGGCCTTAAAAACTCAGAAACATAGAGTAACCACATAAGATGGTCTGAAATTAAAGCATTCTAACTAAAAGCAGTGCATGGTGAATAGTCATGTCATAGGCCAGTGTTTTTTACTAACAAAAAGCAGTTTTTGCCTTAAAAAAAACAACAACACCTGTTTAGGAGATGCAGATTCAGGAGTAGGAGTGGCTCCAGGTTTCTATCTGGAGCACTTGGGTGGGCAGTGATGCTCTTTACTGAAGTAGAACAGGTCTGGGAGAAAATATCACGGTGCTTTAATCTGGACATGACCAAGAGATGCCCCGGAGGCAAGGAGACAGCTGGATGTCCATTTGTGGGTCTCAAGAGGAAGATATAGCTTAGAGATAGAGTACATTTCCTAATAGCTTTATCAAAACACTCATCACTTCAATCTAGAGCAAAATGCAGTAACTGAAAAGTCAACTATTTCATTCAAGAGGCTTCATGGTCTGAGGATTTACTGTGACTCTGCTTTAGGCACATTTAGCCTACATACCTTCACCTTGCATGTTTCTAGCCCTGATTTTTATAGGACTCCACATAGTCTAGCTTTTGTAAGATTGGTTATAAAAGTCGCCAAAAAATTTAGTTCACTAAGCATTTTGGTAACATATAATTAAACTTTTTAAAATGTTTGTACTCTTTGGTAACATATTTGGGAATCTCTTCTAACTAGTCAGAAATGTGAACAGTTTTATTTTTAAAAATATTAATCTTAGCAAAATTTATAAAGTTAAAAGTTGGAAAAAATCTAACAATAAGTGAACTAAATTCAGGTATGTCAATGTGTTTGGATATTATGCAGCCATTAAAAATTACATTTATAAGAGTATATAATAGTGCAGATAAATTTTATAATGATTAAATAGTTCTATTTTTAAAAATAAATTTACTTATGTTAAAATTATTCTGTAGGTCAAGGTGGAAGTCAAAGGCTGGGAGACACATATAATAAAACCTTGAAGGGGAAAGGAAAGGTGGAAGAAATGATTTCTGTCATTTAAAGCATCACAAACCCTGGAAACCAACAACGATTGCAGCCCCTGGCTCTCATTCTCTTAGTTATGAGGGCAAGGAGGATGGCCTGGGTGTGTGTCTGAGCAGAGGTACATGTGTCTGCATTACTGTGGAATGCAGGCTGGCTGAATGAAAGTAGATGCCTTCCCCTGCCACCAAACATGTTCGGTAGAAAGGACTGTTCATTAGGAAGCTCTGTCTGCTGATAGATGCAAGAACCCACCTGGGAAGGAAAAGGCTATTCCCAGCCACATTTCTCTCCATCTGTCTGTGCCCCTTCCATAGCTCTTAGTGCACTGCCTTTCTGCTGGGCCCCAACTCCCAGGCTCTGCCGAATGTTTCTGTAGTGATGCTTTATTGCTCAGGTTTATTTTTCTCCTATTCCTTTCTGCCATCCACTCAACAGGAATAAACATTTATGGAGCACCGTGTATCAGGCACTATACTCTCTGTTGAATACAAAGATACAGAACCTAAAGTCTATGGGAACAGATTGATAAGCCATTAAAGCTACAGTGGATGAGTGTGACAATAAAACGTGCACAGAGGTGGCAAGCTCACTTAGGTTAGGAAGGGGTGGAGGAGTGGTTGGGAGAAAGCTTCCTGCAGGAGAGGGCACCTAAGCTGCACCTTGAAGAAGGAAAAAAAGGTACTTGGATGATAAAAGGTAGGACCAGCACTCCAGGAAGAGGTAGTAGCCACATGTCCCTGAGTGAATGGCTCCACCAAACAATGTGCATGTCCTTCGTTTTCTCAGAGCTAATCCCATCATCTTATCATTGTACATTTGTGTTGGCATTAGGTCTCAGTTTTATTTGATTTGATTGTATCCACAGAGCTTAGTACAGGCCCTACCATAAAGAAGTTGATCAATCCATGCTTTTGGAATTGACATGAAATGAATGCTGTGGTTTACAATTTATAAGCCAACCTCCAATGGGTACTATGGTTCGGACATGTACGTAGAGCTTGGATGGGACCTTGCAGTTATTTGTTTCCCTCAGTCTCATTCTATTGCCTTTTAGCTTTTCCTTTCATCTTTCCACTCTTACTAAAGAGTGGTGTAATACTCTGAGCCTTGTATAGAGGGTGCTGAGTATATCCTGACATGTTTTGGCCTAATTATCTTTTTCTTTTCCTGATTTTGTGTTATGAAGAACTCTCCTTTTCTCAGCTCTGGCCCCTTACAGCCTAATGCAATGTGGAAAAATTAGAGATCGAACTTGTCTAAAACTTTAATTGATCTCATAATGACTGGGAGAGCAATATGAGATGCTCTGAGGGAACAAGCTGGTCACTGCCTGGAGGCTGGCTCAACAAAAGATACTATCATAGAGATGGTATAGATGAGGTCCCCTGCACTATAATAATAGCTAACATTTATTGAGTGTTTCCCATGTGCTAGGCACTATTCTATGCCCTTATAATATATTAATTTATTTAATCTCAACAAAATTATCATCCCTGATTTATAAACCAAACTTCTGAGGCATAAAGACATTGAATAACTTGCCCTTGTCACATACTTAACAAAGACAGAACTGGAATTTGAGCCCAGAAACTGATTCTAGAGCTTGTGTACATAAATACCATAGCCAAGTGTCCAGTTTCTTTATCATAAACTATCTACATCCTATAGTCACTAACAAAGAAGGCCAGAGGGCTTTATGGTGCAGTGTTTGTAGATGTGGATGTATGTTGGAAGAAGTTGCAAGGTATTTATCATGTGGCACTTAGAAAATTCTATTTTAGTGTTTCCATGTGGTTTTTTTTTTCTGATAGGATGCAAAATATGTCTTAGTCTTTTAAATCAAATAAACCTTTCTAACCATTCTTTTTATCGATGACACCACTATTTAAATCTGACCTGCTGCCTTAGAGAGCCTGGGTTACCCATTTTATATGTTGTCTTAGTGTGTCTGGGCTGCCGTAACAGACTACTATAGGTTGGGTTGCTTATGAACAAAAGATATTTATTTATCACAGTTCTGAAAACTTGGGAGTCCAAGATTAAGGTACTGGCAGATTTAGTGTTTGATGGGGCCCAGTTCTTGGTCTATTGACTGTTGCCTTCTCACTCTAATCTCACTTAGCAGAAAGGAGTGAGAGAGCTCTCTAGGGTCCCCTTCATAAAGGCTCCACCCTTATGACCTAAACACTTTTAAATATTGAGGAATAGGTTTCAATATAAGAATTTGGGGTGGGGGACAAACATGTTATATAGGGGAAATCATGTATATGTCATCTTTCTCTCTTCTATCCCCTTAATCCTAGTGGCTTAACCAGTCAAGCAAGACCATCTCCAGAGCTTCTCCTTCAGATGAGCATTTCCTGACTTAAAAGGTGTGAGTAATAGAATAGATGAAGGCTATCATTTAAACAATACTGGTTAGACAGAAAAAGAGATGTCATATGACATTTTATGTGCTAAGAACAAAGCAAAGAACATTCATTCATGTACTTATTCCTTCATTCAGTCGTTTGCTCATTTGTCTGAGCTTATTGAGTGGTTACTATACAAAGTAGAATTCTAGGTCTAGGGTTACTATGGTGAATAAGCCAAAACCAGCTCTTCTAGAGCTTATATTATGTTAGGGCAGTAAACAATAAATAAATATGTATTGTTATGCCTAGGAAAAACAAAAGAAGGAGAGAGATATGAGTGGTGAAGGAAGATCTCTCCTAAGGAGGTGACATTTGAGCAAGGACTTGTGTTAAATGAGAAAATGAGCCAGTGATAATATAGGGGAAGATCACAAGCAGAGGCAACAATTTGCAAAGACCCAGAGTGGGAATGAATGTGGCATGCTACAGGAACAGCAAGCAAGGCAGTGTGTTTAGATGGAGGGAGTAAGGTGGAAGAGGGAAAGCCCCATGACAGGAGCTAGATCATGAAAGGCCTGGACAGTGGTATGGGAACCACAGGAGTGATTGGAGCAAGGAGTGTCAGAATCTACTTTGTGTTCTTCAGTGACCACTTTGGCTACTGGATAGAGAATGGACAACAGGAAGAGGAGTGGAAGCAAAGAAACTTTATAGGAGGCTATTATAATAGTACTAGTTTTTTTTTTTTTTGTTTTGTTTTATTTTTACTTTTCATTTTGAAATACCTTTTGACCCATATTCCCCAAATGTTAGCATCTTTGAATATTACAGTATAAATATTAAAATCGGGAAATTAACTATTCTCTAATCCACAGACCTTATCCCCAGTTCTCCAGTTATCACACTAATATCCTCATCTGGTTCATAATCCAACCCTGGACCACACACTGCATTTAGTTATAATGCCTTCTTAGTTATCTTTAACCTGGAACACTTCTTTAGTCTTTCCTTGTCTTTTAAGAACTTGGCATTTTTGAGTACTAGCTAGAATGACCCCTCCTTATAGAATGTTCCTTCCTTTGAGTTTGTTTGATGTTTCCTCATGGTTAAATTCAGTTTATGCATTTTTTATAATACCCCACAAAAGCGATATTATGCTTTTTAAGTAGTGCATCATATCAAGGTACACATGATTTGCTCTGTTATTGGGTGACGATAACTTTGATCACTTGGTTAGGGTATGTGTCTACCAGGTTTCTCTACTTTGATCGCTCTTTGTAACTCACAAGTATTTTATGAAGAAATACTTTGGAACTATGTAAATATTGTTTTTTATTATATTTATGCCCAATAACTTTAGTATCCGTGGATGATTCTTACAGAAACAACTATGACTGTGATGATTGCCAAATTGTTTTTTCTATTAGCATTATTCTTTCTACACTTTTTAGTTGGAATTGTACTATAAGGAAAAACTTTTACTTACTCCCTATTTATGTATGCAATTGTCTATAGTGGCATAAACCCACAAGTTCTCACTTAATTTCTGTGTGAGGACCTTGTACTACCATTTATTTATTTTGTTGCTCAAATTGTCCCAAATTTGACCATTAGGAACCCTTTCACATTGGCCCCTATGTCCTTTTTCACATGTCTTCATCATTTTTTGAGCACGTCTTAGTTTTTGGTACCACATAATGTTCTTGGCTTTCTGTAGCCCTGGAATCAGCCATCCATCCAGCTCTTGTTCTTTCTATTAGTGACTAGTATTTAGAAGCCAAAATTTGGGTGCTGTGAGTGCTCATACTTAATGAGATGTAATTGCTTCTAGGCTCTTTCAGTAGACAAAGCTAAAAGATACATATGTACTCACACAACTATAATCGTACATTTTTGTGATTTCATACTGATAAGTCCAATCTAACACAAAGTGATCATGCTAACCTTCCTCCTCTTATTTGTAACTCCTGTTATAATAGTGAGAAACTCAGCTCTCTTTATCTTCAATACATTTATTTAGTTAATCCTAGAATACACATGGAACAGTTCCAGATTGTTAACACATAGCACTGTGAAATACAAGCCTATTAATCAGAGTAAAATTTTCATATACAAATCTTTTTTATTTAACCTTACTACCATTTTCCAACGCCATTTTCCATTTTGTCACTTGTCCCCATACCCTGCTTTAGTGTGGTTGTATTAATTATTTGTAATACAGCTAGATTTTTCTATTTACTGTATATTCCATTTTGGATCCACCACATACACCTAGTTGATTTTTATTATTTACTTATTTTTGAGTATGTAAAACATATACATGGTTCTAAAACTCAGAACCAAACAAAAAAATATATACTATGAAAAATGTCACTTTCCTTGATCCCTGTTCCATTCTCAATCCACAGCCTTCCCCTCACACCTGCTATTAATAAAGTTCTTTAACTTCTCATTTTCTTAGGTAAAAGGGAGCGCGGTGTAGATAGTTCTTTTGTACTTTGTCTTTTTCACTTTACAGAACACTCTGTACAGTGGTACCTCTAGATATGAGTTTAATTCGTTCCGTAACCTTGTTCGTATAACAAGTTGCTCGTATCTCAAAGCAAATTTCCCCATTGAAATCAATTGAAATGCCGTTAATCCGTTCCAGCCCCCAAAATGCCACCCCAATTGTTCTTGTTACGTGTTTTTGAATAAGAAAAATGTATTTATAAATGACAAATATTGTATAAAAACATAATAAAAGAGAATGTAAAGGAATAAACTGGTTTTATAAAGTGTATTTACCTATTTGTTACACCCTTAATGCTACACTTTATCCCTAAACTGAATGTAACTTAACTAATCTTCACTGAACTTAATTGGTACTGGTCTTTGCATTTTTGGCCGATTTAAAAAAGAACGTGTCCAACGAGGTTTGCCTCTTCCTCCCTTTCAGAATGTTTCTGAAATGAGTCGGGCAAGTTTCATAGAACAGCTCCGATGCACGACCAGTAGCAACTTTTTCGGGGTGTTTCTTTTCCACGAAGTACGACACCCTCTCCCACATTCCTAAGATCTCCTTTATCTCACTTGTAGAGATCTCCTCGACCTCTGGCTCCTCCTTGAAACCAATTTCTTGGAGAACCTCCGCATGTTGCTGAGACTGCAACTCTTGTAACTCCTCCATGGTGAGTTCCAGAGAGTGCTCCTCGACGAGCTCATTCACGTCTCTCTCATCCACCTCCAGGCCCATGGATTTCCCAGAGACACTATCTCCTCCTCCACTGGCACCTCGAGTTCGAACCCTTCGAAGGTCCTTTCGGCTATGGCCTCAGGCCACAGCTTCTTCTATGCAGAGGTCAAAGTCCTCGTTGTAACACCCAGCCAGGCCTGATCAATAATTCTGAGGCATATCACGATGTTAGTGGTTCTTCCAGAACTCTCGAAGTGTGAGGTTTGTGTTCTCCGTCACCTCAAAGCAATGCCAGAACAGGTGCTTGATGTACAGCTTTTTAAAATTAGAAATCACCTCCTGATCCATGGGCTGCAGGATAGGAGTGGTGTTGGGAGGTAGATAGACAACCTTTATAAACTTGAACTCCTCAAGGAGTTCATCTTTGAGGTTCGGTGGGTGAGCAGGAGCATTGTCGAGGATGAGGAGGGCTTGCATGGTTAGGTTGTTTTCCTGTAGATATTTCTTAACAGAAGGGCCGAAAACCAGGTTTACCCACTCCACAAAGAACTGCCTGGTGACCCATGCCTTCGGGTTTGCCCTCCACATAACTTGCAGTTTATCTTTTAAAATCTTATGTGACTTAAAGACTCTGGGGTTTTCCTAATGGTATACGAGCAGAGGCTTGATCTTGCAGTCGCCACTCGCATTGGCACACAGTGCGAGAGTTAGCCTGTCCTTCATGGGTTTGTGGCCTGGCATCGCCTTCTCCTCTGCCGTTATGTAAGTCCTATTCAGCATCTTCTTCCAGAAAAGCCCTGTCTCGTCACAGTTGAAGACTTGCTGGGGGATATATCCTTTGGCTTCTATCACTTCGGAAAAAGTTTTGAGGTAATCCTCAGCTGCCTTCATATCCGAATTTGCTGCCTGATGATGGAGTGAATGCCGGACCTTTTCCTGAAGTTATCAAACCAGCCTCTACTGGCTTTAACTGAGTCTTTCGATGCTTCGTCCCTGGAAGTGCGCGGGGTCTGCTCCAGCAAATCACTGTAAATCGCTCGCGCCTTCTCGCATATGTATCTCCTTTAAGTTGCTTCTCCGTCACCCACACCATCAGTAGATTCTCCATCTTTTCATGGAGAGAGCTATGGAGCTTAGAAATTATTGTAATGCCCTTAGCTGGCGTTATACCCTTTATCGACTCCTTCTGTTTATACACAGTGCATATCGTTGAAGTACTACGCCCGTATTGCCTCGCCAAGTCAGCCACTCGCACACCTTGCTCATATTTTCCTATGTTTTCACGCTTTAATTCAATAGACATCATCCTCTTCTGAGCACTGACCTTTCCACTCGCTTTCTTCGGACCCATGGTTATAAAAAGAAATGTGATAAAGTATGTAAATGCACAAAAGATGCTTCGACAATGAGTTAAACAAGTACACTGACTGAGGCGTGGGAAACTATGAGACGCTCGAGTTGTGGTAAACTGGTGGGTCGTGTGCAGCTGGCCGATCCGCACAATTACTATCTCAAATGTTGCTCTTATTTCAAAGCAAAAAATCGCTTGCTCAACGGCTCGTATCTCAAAAATCTCGTATGTTAGGGCACTCGTATCTCGAGGTACCACTGTAAATCACTTTCTGTCCATCCAGGAGATCCTCATTCATTTTCAGAGCTATGTAGTACTATGTGTAAGTGTAGCATGTTTTATTTTCCCACTCTCTTACTTGAGTATTTAGGCTGTTCCCAATGTTCAGGTATTTCAAACAATCCTGAAATAAATAGCCTTGTGCATGTATATTTTTGTTTTATTTGGTGGGACTAGAGGCAGTATCTTTACGATAAATTCCTAGAAGTGAGATTGCAGGATTAGGAACTAAGTGCATATGTGACCTTCCCCACTTAACTGGTTTGCATTCTCATCATCAATGTTTTTAAGTATTATTTTCTTCCATAGCCATTACAACAAAATGTGTGTCATACCTCTTAATTTTCCTTGTATGATAGTGGCTCATACAAAGATAGCAATAGAGGTAATGAGAAGTGCTTAGATTCTGAATATATTTTGGAGAAAAAAACAAATCCAAGAGTTAATGATGGATTTCTTTGGAGGCTAAATTCTGTTTAAATATTAGGCATCAAGATTAACAGTCTAAACTAGTAACTTATTTTCATTTGTTTGACATTTATGAAGCTTTTGGTGATTCTCATCTTCCTTTTGAGCTGGCCTTATTATAATAGTCTAAAAACATTGTAAAAGGCAATGCTAACTGCTCTAACAAGTCATTTTCAACATTTTAGTGCCTTAATGCATCAGAAGTTTATTTATTCCTTATGTAACAATCCAGTATAGGTATTGCTAATTTACAGTTCTTTTCATGTGGTGATTCAGGCACCTAGGCTCCTCCTAGAATACATTTTCTCTCTGTCCTGGGGTCTTGGAGACCTCTAGCAGGAAGTGGGAAAAGGACATCTTAACTGCCTTGACCTGGAAGAGATGCAAATTCTTTCCACCTACTATATGGTTTCCTTTAGAGGTTCTTTTGCTGAGAACTGGTCACATACCACTTGGATGTGAGAGGACATGGTAAATGTGGTCCTTGCAGGACAGCAGCTTTCCAGGGAGTATGCTTTATATGAAAGAGAGAATGTGAAGTTAGGTGGACAGTTAGCTAATTCTGCTACAGATATTTAACAAAATAAGACATTTGGGTACTATGTGGGAACAAATAACATGTTTTGCAGAATGGAATGCATGTCTTGAACTATTACATGGCCAAATACTGAAGGATATTTTTTTAAAAACAGTATAATCATGGAGTTTAATAGCAGGAAAAGATGAGTTCTACAGCAAGAGGAAATATTTAGCATTGAAAGGTTAAGAAAGCATCCCAGAGGAGTTCCAAGTAAGATTTATGGATTTTTAAAAAATCTATCTATATATATATATAAAAGCCTAGTGACCAAAAAACCGGTCGACCGGTTGCTTTGATGTGCAGGAGCTGCCCCCTGGTGTCAGTGTGTTCCCACAGTGGGAGCGCCACTCAGGCACCAAATGCAGGGCTCACAGTGGAGTGGCAGCAAACCTACTGAGTGTGGCAGCAGCAGTAGTGGCAGGTGCAGCAGGGCCTGGATGAGTAGGAGTGGCAGGCAGCATTGGACTGCTGGTTTTGGCCCTGCAGGCCCTGCCAAGGGACCCCAAGGGACCCCACCAGTACATGTATTCGTGTTTATATATATATTTGTGTTTTCGTTTATCTGCTCCTTCATTCATTCAACAGACAATAATACTACGGCCTGTCTGCTGCTGGCTATCTGCTTGGTACTAGTGTGTGTGTGTGTGTGTGTGTGTGTGTGTGTGTGTGTGTAAGGGAGGATGGGGGTAGGAAATGCTGAGGAAAGAGGAGGTGGGAGCTGCAGGTGATACTTACCATATGTGTACTGGGGGAAGTGATGTTAATTACATGAACAGAAATATATATAAGCAGAATGCTGTGCAGGTACAGGAAGAAGCTATTAAACACAGTTTAGTATAATGGGTTATTTTTTTCCTTTTGATCTTGAAAAAACAATCTCATGTAATTATATAAGGGAAACATTTCTAAATCCTTTAATTTTATTTTTTAATTAAATCTTTATTGTTCAGATTATTACATTTGTTTCTCTTTTTTTCCCTCCATTGCTTCCCTCCACATGGCTCCCACTCCTCCCTCTACCCTTAACCTCCCCCCACATTGACCTCATTCATAGGTGTATGATTTTTGTCCAGTCTCTCCCTGCACCCTCCACACCTCTTTCCCCCTGAGAATTGTCAGTCCACACTCCCTTTCTATGCTCTTGATTCTATTATATTCACCAGTTTATTCTGTTCATCAGATTTTTTTATTCACTTGATTTTTAGATTCACTTGTTGATAGATATGTATTTGTTGTTCATAATTTTTATCTTTACCTTTTTCTTCTTCCTCTTCTAAAAGAGTACCTTTCAGCATTTCATATAATACTGGTTTGGTGTTGATGAACTCCTTTAGCTTTTTCTTATCTGTGAAGCTCTTTATCTGCCCTTCAATTCTGAATGATAGCTTTGCTGGATAGAGTATTCTTGGTTGTAGGTTCTTGCTGTTCATCACTTTGAATAACTCTTGCCACTCCCATCTGGCCTGCATAGTTTCTGTTAAGAAATCAGCTGACAGTTGTATGGGTGCTCCCTTGTAGGTAATTATTTGTTTTTCTCTTGCTGCTTTTAATATTCTCTCTTTGTCTTTTGCTCTTGGCATTTTCATTATGATGTGTCTTGGTGTGGTTCTCTTTGCATTCCTTTTGTTTGGGGTCTGTGTACTTTCTATAAGTCTATTTCTTTCACCAGGTGTGGGAAGTTTTCTGTCATTATTTCTTCAAATAGGTTTTCAGTATCTTGCTCTCTCTCTTCTTCTGGCACCCTCACAATTCTGATGTTGGTATGCTTGAAATTGTCCCAGAGGCCCCTTACATTATCTTCACATTTTTGGATTCTTTTTTCTTTTTGCTTTTCCAATTGAGTATTTTCTGCTTCTTTGTATTTCAAATTTTTGACTTGATTCTTGCCTTCCTCTAGTCTGCTGTTAGGTTTCTGTATAATATTTTTTTATTTCAGCCAGTGTCTGTTTAATTTCTAGTTGGTCCTTTTTCATCTCATCTTGGGTCTTGCTAAATTTATCCATCTTTTCTAGGAAATTCTTGAAAAACCTTATAACTGTAGTTTTGAACTCTATATCCAGTCATTTATTTTCCTCCATTTCTTTTATTTGTGATTTGTTCTTTTGTTTCTGCATTTTCACTATGCCAGGAAAACTTCTGTGTTGCAATCAGCCTTATGATACAAGACTTGCAAAACTGCAAAATCCTCTCTGTTGAGCTTGGAGAAGCTCAGGTAGAGTCTCAGGCCTTACCAGACCACCTTGCCTTCCAGTCAGCCCCTCCCTAAGCAGCCCCTGGGTCTCACGTGTCTTTCAGTAATCACTGGAGCTGTCCCTAAGCACACGTGCACAGTGCCTCTAGACTGCTGCTCCCCTGCACTCCGGGACCCGTATGAGTCTGGGTTCCTAGGGTTTCACCCGAAACTGGGGTTCAGTAGAGTTAGAAGTGGCGCAATTTGGAGGCTCTGTCTCCCGCCCCCTAGACAAAGCCAGCAGCACAATCAGCAGTCCGTCTTCTGTGCGCAGCGGTGTGCACACCCCCAGACTTCTGCCTTTTCATGGCTCCCCTAAATTTCTGTGCACTTCTCCCTTTTCCAAACTCCCCCGTAAGAGTCTCGCCCAGACCCGGGGTTCAGTGCCAAAAGATAAGGGGTTCAGTGCAGTTGGGAGTCTCCATCTCCTTCCTGCCAGAGGAAGCCATTCAGGCAATCTGGCGCATGCTCTCTCTACAGTGCATCTGCATACCTCAGCTTTTTGCAGCTCCTCTGAGTCTCCGTGAGCCCCTCTCTTTCCTTCTAGTTGTAGGATTTTTACTCAGCCAACTTTCCTGTAGTTCTGGATGATGTCCATTCTGTCTTTTAGTTGTAGTTTTGAAATTGTTGTGCAAGGCAACAGTTTTGGAGTTCACCTATGCCGCCATCTTGGTTTCTCTCCTCTAAGAGCTTTTAAAGTAAAGCACTTTATTAGAACAAATTGATAATTTAAAGAAGAAAAATATCAGATTGCAACACGTAAGCTATTTTATGTTGTTTTTAGAATATAGTATTTTTCTTTTTTTTAAAGAACTATACATTTTAGTATTTTTCAGTAATGTAAAAGATGAGTACTTTTCCCATTCTTAATTATTTGTAGGCTTTGTGCTCATCTTATATGGAAAAAGTTAATACTATACTCAGTACACAGTTCGATGTATAAGGGTACTGCCAAAGAAGAAAATCTGTCATATTTTATAGCCACACCACTAGACTGGTTCTCTGTAATTGATCCACTCTGATTCTTATACAATCAGATGTAGTATGTGATGGTTAGGTTGTTGTTATCAGTTGTAGTAGTCATCATATCACCATCCCCATTTTATTTATTTATTTATTTATTTATTTATTTATTTATTTATTTATTTTTAATATATTTTATTGATTTTTTACAGAGAGAAAGGGAGAGGGATAGGCAGTTAGAAACATCAATCAGCTGCCTCCTGCACGCCCCTTACTGGGGATGTGCCCCCAACCAAGGTACATGCCCTTAACCGGAAACAAACCCAGGACCCTTCAGTCCACAGGCTGACGCTCTATCCACTGAGCCACACTGGTTTTGGCACCATTCCATTTTAAATAGTTGAGAAAGTGGATACTTGATATAAATGATTTTCCCAGAATCCGTAAATTTAAATTTGCAATGAGAGAAAATAAAATTTAAGTTCAGATAGTATAGTCTAATTATAGCTAATATTCAAGATTAAAAAAAAATCAAATTGAGCTTTTTATACCTAGTAAGTTTTCACCTATTGTGAAGGTAGGAGGTAGATAGCAATTTAAAAAATATGGCTAATATTTCCAAACTGTGCAATATTGTCCATTCTTCTTAGAATTATGACTATTGTTTAGCTCAATTAATTGTCCTTTTCCTTGTCTTTGGTCTTAAGAGAAATTTATTTGATGGTACATTTAAATTTTTGGAAACTGCTTTAAAATGTGGAATTTTATTCTCAGAGCCAATCATTCTCTCTTTGGGGACTTATTGTTTCTCTTTCAACAAAAACATTATTGTATGCCAGGAACTGCACAAAATCCTAACTCATTTGCATTCACATTTTATTGGTGAATAATATTGTTACTCTGTGACTGATGTTCCACTGTGTCTGGTCTCTCAGGTGGGGTGACTGCTCTCTGTTGGGACCCGGTCCAGCGAGTTTTGTTCTCAGGCAGCTCTGATCACTCTGTAATCATGTGGGACATCGGTGGGAGAAAAGGAACTGCCATCGAGCTCCAAGGACACAAGTAAGGCTGTGGGTGCTTTATAAAGAACTCGTGAGAAAAAATTACCAGCTGAAAACTGAAACAAAGTAGTGCAGTTCAGTCTTTATGGCAGGATCTTAGCCTGGGAAGAAACAGGATAGGAAAGCAAATAGTGGCCACTATGATTTATGTCTGTGTGTAAGTATGTTTTCTTATTTATACCCCATTTTATTCCATAGAGGATTTGAGAGCTCTTACAGAAACCATAAGATAAAATAATGGCAGCAAATAAATAAAAGGTAAAAGTTAGAACCAGGAAAAATATAAAAGTGAAAAATTGAACTTGAAAGAAGAGTTTAAAAGAACAAGCCATGAAGGCCTACAGAATTTCTAAAATTGAGGTCAAATGTGGCATCAAGATTCCTAACAGCTTAAGGAAAATACAGGAGATAATATTCTTCCTTACACAGTACCTTTTGTACTTCACCAAGTATTTATCAGGCTCTTCCTTAGGACAGATTTCAGGGGGCTAAGAGGAAGAGCTGAGAAAGCTTTGTTGTTTCCTTGGAGCAGTTCTCAAACTTGGCTGAGCACACAGAATCACCGAGGAATTGGTTTAAAGTAGTTTCTTGGGCCCTGTCTTTCAAGATTCTGGTCACTGGTCTGGAGCTAAAGGTATTCTGAGTGGTAAGGCCTTCTACTACTCCCATCCCAGGCAGCTCTCTGCTGGTGAACCTCAGATCACACTCTGATTTATCCTACACTGTACTGCCCATATTCCCTGGGGACAAAGTTGGATCATGCTACAGAAAAGAACTTTAGATGTGCTGTGGAACTCTAATCTAAATTGTTTTTAACTTGTGAAGTTTTCCAAATGATATTGAGTGTTACTGCAGACTTCCATAAAGAAATCAGTAATGTCCCAATGAACTGACTGGTTTTAGCTCTTCCTATAAATCTACTTAGAAACAATAGTTTTTAAACAGTCTTCTAAGTAGTTAAATCTACAGTTTAGGATTATTGAACTAATTCAATTTTGGAGGGCTCATGCACAGATAATTATTTTAGTGTTATAGCTTAGAGTTGGAGAAGTAGCTACTAAACCCTTCTTTCCCATATAGAAAGCAGACTGGTTGTTTGGGGCCACAGCTGGCTTGTGGAGCCACTTGGACCTTGTCATCTGCTCATTAGAGGATAGTTCCTATATATTTCTCTCCAGACAAGGTGACATGCATCAAGATCATGTAGGAGTTGACATCATCCATGTTAAGTGAAGAGAGAAATCAAACACAGTCCTGTTTAATAATACTCCATTATTATCTAATCTGCCAGATAATTCCTGTCACATAGTCTCTCTCAGAGAAATAAAATGCAGGTTTTGAATGCAGGTTAGTAATATTTGTTGGACTCATTCAGATGAGCTTATAGCTAGCTTTGTTTTTATACAGTGGGTGATGAAGACTGCAAGCAGTCTTGAATGACCTGTCCACAGGGTGGGAAAGTTTCAAAATGCTCCACGCCAGCATTACTGTGTGCTGAGCACCCTGAGGGAGCGTGTTGTTCTAGGACACTTACACCTACAGTTTGGTAAGAGGAAAAACTGTAAAGTTGAGGTACAGTCTCTCAGTCCCAGAGAAAGGAAACCTAAACTAATAGATTCTCTAGTTTCTAATAAATATAGACTTGGTCTTTTAGAAAATGGAACACATCATACTTGGAGTTTATCCTGAGAGGATCACACCCTTAGAACTCAGCAAGATAGGTTGATGAGATTAGGAACCACCAGTGAGAACAGCTTTAGATAGGAACAGTGGCAGAAGGCCTTTGTTAGGTACTTTATTTAACTCAAGTTTAGTAATAAAGTCAACTCTATGAGGAACTCTTAGGTATTTGCCTGAGATGGGTTGTCCTGCTGTCAGAGAGCTATCAGTAAACTTCTCAGCATCAGTTGGTGTTACCCTGTTGGAGTGGTTTAGTTGTGAGTGCCTGAAGGGAGTCATGGGAACTGTTGGAAGTAGGAGGATGGGATTCACAAAGAAGGTGTGAGAAGAAAGGGCCAAGGCATCAGGCAGGAAAGGAGAACTCATGGCTGCCTTTCATAGCAGCCATTCCTTTGCCCTGAAAGTTGGCCACTGGATCAGTGTTCAGTGATTCTTGTATTTAAATAATGCCTAATATTTAGTAAAGAGCTTTCAAAACTCATAGAAATCCTCCCCCCACACACACACCCAGTTTAATCTTATGATAACTCTCTGAAAGAGAGAAAGCAGTTATCATTTTTTTAATCTTTATTGTTGAGAGTATTATAGATATTCCTCTTTTCACTCCCCATTGCCCCTCTCCACTGGTTCCCATGTGTGGGAACCTCTTTCCACATCCCATGTGGTTCAGTGTTCCCAGTTCAGGGTTCGGGTTCTGGAGGAGGCCGTATGCAAACGAAAAGAGAGACTAGAAAAGCATAAATTTGGCAATAATGGGGGGCCAGGCGGGAGCCTTCCTCTAGTGGAAAGACTACCATCTTCCTTTGGCTTTGCCATCCCTTTTGTTCAGGTTTGGGATACACCCTTTGCCCTGAAGCATGCAATTCCAGTAACAAGTAGATTATCTTTATCAGTAAGGATTTACATGATTATTTGATGGGGAAGTTCATTGTCTCAATTAGATAGGGTGTGGCTGGCTTTGACCTTTCAGAGCTTCAAAGTTTGATCAGCTTTCTAGGTTCCTCCTCCACTTTCTATTAATGAGATAATTATTGGTTTCCGGCACCCATGCTGCCTCAGGCCTTTGCAACCTTATTGTCTGTGTTCACAAGTAATGCATATATGCATATAAGATCTTTGTTTAATCTCTTCCCATCCACCCCTTCCCTCTGAGAATCATCAGTTATTCTATTTCCATGCCTCTGATTATATTTTATTCACCTGTTTATTCTGTTCATTAAATTTCCTATTCATTTATTTTGATTTTTAGATTCAATTGTTGATAGATATGTATTGATTGCTATGTTATTGTTCATATTTTTTTTATCTTTTTCTTCTTCTTCCTCTTCTTAAAGAATACCCTTAAATATTTCATATAATACTAGTTTGGTGGTAATGAACTCATTTAGCTTTTTCTTGTCTGTTAGGCTCTTTATCTGACCTTCAGTTTTAAATGATAGCTTTGCTGGGTAGAGTAATCTTGATTGTAGGTCCTTACTACTCATCACTTTGAATATTTCTTGCCACTCCCTTTCAGGCTGCATAGTTTCTGTTGAGAAATCAGCTGACAGTCATACGGGTGCTCCCTTGTAGGTATCTAACTGCTTTTCTCTTTTAAGATTCTTTTTGTATTTCTTCTTTGGTATTTTAATTATGATGTATTTTGGTGTGGTTATCTTTGGGTTCCTCTTGTTTGGGACTCTGTGCTTCTTGGACTTGTAAATATTTCTTTAACCAGGTAGGGAAAGTTTTCTGTCATTATTTTTTCAAATAGGTTTTCAATGTCTTGCTCTCTCGCTTCTTCTGGCACCTCCATAATGTGAATGTTAGTACACTTGAAGTTGTCCCAGAGACTCCTTACACTACCTTTATATTTTTGGATTTTTTTTTTCTTTTTACTCATCTGTGTGTTTTTTCTTTCCTCATATTTCAAATCGTTGATTTGCTTTTCGGATTCCTCTAGTCTACTATTGAATCCCTTTATATTATTCTTTATTTCAGTCAGTGTGTGCTTAATTTCTGACTGGTCCTTTTTTGTGTCTTTGGTATTCTCACTAAGATCCTTGAAAGTCTCACTAAGTCCCTCGGAGGTCTCATGAAGATTCTTGAGTAGCCATATAACCATGGTTTTGAATTCTGTATCCAATAGTTTGCTTCCATTTCTTTCATTTGTGACATGTTTCTTTGTTTCTGCATTTTGGCTGCTTCCCTGTGTTTATTTCTATGTATCAGGTAAAGCTGCTATATCTCCTGGTGTTGGTAGAGTGGCCTTGTGTAGCAGATATCCTATAAGACCCAGTGGCTTAGCCTTCCCAATCACCTGAGCTGAGCATTCTAGGTGGACCCCTTTGTGGGCTGTGTGCACAGTCATGTTGTAGTTGATACGTGATTGCTGTTGGTGTCATAGGAGGAATTGACCTCCAGGCCAATTTGCTGTGAGGACCAGCTGGGACTACAGTGGGAGAGCTGCTATGCAGGAGACACCCCTATGGAGCAGGACTTGCTTCTGTGATGCTCACTGAGTCTTCACCTTGGATGTGTCACTTATGGATATAAAAAGTTATAATCTGGTATGGTCTCACACTGACCACTGGGTACACTGGCTTTTGGATCTCCAGGGAGGTACAAAGTTAGCCACTGCCTGGGACCACCCATCAGGAGCTACAGAAAGATCTGCAGATTTCTCATATTTGTATCAGTTTTAAAAGTGCCCAGGTGAGGCCCAGATCTGAAGCAAGATAGGCTGTTGCTGGTGCTGGGTCTTGGACCTTTTATTGATAGATTTGGGGCACCCTGGCCCAGCTGTTGCTTGTTTGAGAGATTTTAGCAAAGTCTGAAGCTTGAACAAGGACAGGCCGTTCATATGCAAAAGCTGCTGCACACAGATTGTGTGGGGCTACAAACTGGATAAGGTGGGGTCACAGGGAATCACCAAGGTGGAGCAAACAGAAGTAGCTGCCAGTCAGCCCTGTTACTGGGTGGTTCCAGCACAGAAACAATGACCCTGTGAGCACTTGCATCTGGGAGAAAGCTGCCCCTGAGTTCCTGCCCAGATTCCAGACAATCCAGTTCCTCTTTGGATATGTCTGGGTCACCAAGAGCCTCACCCTAGTGCTGGAGCTCAGAGGAAGTGGAACCTTGTAAGTTTCAGTTTGTGTACCAGCCCTTTAAGAGAAACAACAGCCTTCTTGTCACTGAGACCCAATCTCTGGTTTTTACAGCCCATAGTTATGGGGACTTCTTTTCCCAGCTTTGGGACTGGGGATCTGGTATGGAGCTGGGACCTCTGGCGCTTCACAGGGGGCCTCTGCAGAGACAATCTTCCTCCCAATTAAAAACGTGGCCCTCTTAGATGCTTGTCCAGCCCATTCTGTGCCTCTGCCCCTCCTACTAGTCTCAGTGTGCTTTCTTCTTTTCTTCCCTAGTTGTAAGATTTCCATGCAGCTAGCTTCCAGGCAGTTCTGAATGATGGTTGTTCTGTATTTTAGTTGTAATTTTGACGTGCTTGTGACAGGTAGCGAGTACCCGCATTTACCTATGCCACCATCTTGGTTTCTCTTCCCAGATATCATTTTTTAGATAAGAATACTGAGCTATCATCCACACAGACTCGGTGGCAACTTAAGCCTCCCAAACCTTAGTGCAGTTTGAATTAAGGAAGTTATTCAGAACCTTCTTTATTTTCAGCACTGTATTAGGCACCAGAGATAGAAAAATAAAGATTGAAGAACACATGGTCCCCACCATGCCATATGATGTTTTCTCTTTTCCAATTTAGAGGCAAAAGAGTTTCTGCTTAGGGCCTGAGTATTCCCTATTTCCTGTCCTGCACTCAATCATTTTCCTACCTTCCCCAGAGTGACTAGTGATAGTCAGAGTTCCATATTAGGGACCAAAGTGGTCAACTGGGGAACTGAGGAGAGCAGATAGTACCAGAGCTTCCTGTCCCTCATGGTGGGGAGGCTGCCTTCCCCCTTCTGGAAATGTCCAACCATAGGATGGAAAACAGCTTCACATGGCTTTGTCCACAAGTAATGCATATATGCATATAAGATCTTTGTTTAATTTCTTCCCATCCACCCCTTCCCTCTGAGAATCATCAGTTGTTCTATTTCCATGCCTCTGATTCTATTTTATTCACCTGTTTATTCTGTTCATTAGATTTCCTATTCATTTATTTTGATTTTTAGATTCAATTGTTGATAGATATGTATTGGCTTTGTCCCAAGTTCTATAGCTTCATACCATCCTTCAGCAGCAGAAATACAAAAAATTTTGGTAACTAGTTTGATTTCGTGGGTAAGCACCCCATCAAAACAGAAATAGCTTTAACCCTAGAGTAACTGATTGATGACAGCAAGAATGTTTCCAAATCCAAGGGGGAAATAGGCTAAAAAAGTATACTCCTATATAAATTTTTTTTTGCATTGCAAGCATTTTGATTTTTGTTCCCTGCAACAAAGGGAACATGATTATGTGCTAGTTCTGGAGAGGGAAAGGCAAAGGAAAAGGTTCAGTTTTAGGAGCCAGTTATGTTTTTCGAGTGTCAGTTAACAGTTGGATATTATTGAAGCATAAAACTGGACGTTTATTGTCCCATGCCCACCTTGTCAAATCCAATAATGGTACAAGGGTGCTTTTTTAAAAAACATTTTTATTGATTTCAAAGAGGGAGGGAGGGAGGGAGAGAGAGAGAGTGCGAGATGGAAACATCAATGATGAGAGAGAATCATTGATCAGCTGCCTCCTGTACCTCCCCTACTGGGGTTCGAGCCTGAAACCAGATATGTGCCCTTGACCAGAATCAAACCTGGGACCCTTCAGTCCACAGGCCAGCGCTCTATCCACTGAACCAAATCAATTAGGGCACAAAGGCTTTTTAGATTTTTTTTTTATCCTTAAATAATATCTATCATTCCATGAGCAACTTTAGGACCAAAATTTTTCTTATAACAATGTTTTCCTAGGCTTCTAAGACTTTTTGGCAATTTAATTTAATGGTAACTTGGTTTAAAGTACAGATAAAAAGTCTGTGTGGTCCCTTGTGATGGGTCCCTCCTTGGGATCTTGGTCACAGCCATGATCCTTGACACTCATGGCTTCTGTATTTGCTTCCTATTCTCACAACTACAGCCATAGGTTCCTCTCTTCCTACTCACTTACCATGTGTATGACTTTTGTTACAAGCATCCTCAAAGTCCCCCATACTATTAGGGCAGTGGTCAGCAAACTGCAGCTCGCAAGCCACATGTGGCTCTTTGGCCCCTTGAGTGTGGCTTTTCCACAAAATACCACATGCAGGTGCACATGTACAGTGTGATTGAAACTTCATGGCCCATGTGCAGAAGTCGGTTTTCAGCTCTCAAAAGAAATTTCAATCATTGTACTGTTGATATTTGGCTTGGTTGACTAATGAGTTTGCTGACTACTACTTAAGGGAATGGGAGAGTTCTTAAGCTGACATTTGGGCAGATGTTAGCCTGTGCCTTAAAATCTGTTTCTGTAAAGAGGATAATGGCTTATTTTCCCTTTTGCCTAAGAAGCCTCAGACACAGGACCAGCTTCATTGGTTCTGTAACCTATGTAGCCACACAAGGCCTCATGCTTAGAAGGTCCTCACACTTACTTTATTGCTCTCCTGTCACTGTATTGTAATTCTTAAATTTTTAACAAGGGGCTCTGTATTTTCATTTTGCAGTGGGCCCCCCAAACTATGTAGCTGGGCCTGGTCAGATATATGTTACCTCTAGGGCTGGTGAGAAAGGCAATGAAGCCATCCCATTGAGTAGAGTTTTTGTGATGGCAGATACTGGTGGCTGTGGAAAGTGGGGTTTTTATGCAGGTATGAGATTTTTGATGAGCACTCATCTATGAAATAATAGCCAGTTTTGAAATGTTTTCTAGTATAAATGCTACCGTGATGTCAGATGAAACAATTAATGCAAGAAGAAGATATAGTTTATTCTTTATAACCATTAATCTGTGAACCTGGGGGTGTTCTCTCACCTTGTTTTTAACTGGAGGGTGGTTGTATTTTGAATCAGTAAATCAAGAAGTCCCTGAGCAGCTTTGTTGCAAAGTTTGAAATCCAGCATTCATCACTGTGTTCCACTCTTCTGTGTTGGAATGTTAATAGTACTGGAGTTCCATAAATAATGTATTTGTTGCTGAATGTTGCTGCCAGTTATGAGTGGCAGTACAGTTTCTTTGGGAGTTTATTTTGGTTTTACAACCAAATCAAGATGTCTTAACAAATGAAATATAGTTCAAATCATAGGGTTACGAGTCTGTTCAACTAGATAGATTTTCCTCCTTGCACCTGAGTATCAGAATGGTGTCACTCCATACTTTAAAATGTAGGAAATAACCAGGACAAATAGAAAACAATTGATTTTTTAAATGACTATGTGCCAAAGATTTTATGTTAGTCATTAATTAACACAGGAAATAATAAGATGTTACAGCCAGTTCCAAAGAAAATCCCAAGAGTAGATAAATGCATAGGCAATGGAAAATGTGGCAATAAATTTGTAAGTAGAATCACAATTGACTACTGCCCTGGGGTATGGAGATTAGTTGTATCTTCACTGGACAAGATTCATTTGTAGTAATAGCAGTTTTCTATAAATTACTGGGTTGTAAAATAGTTCAGTTAAAGGTGCAGACCCCTTTAAAAGCAGATAACCCAGAAGGGTGTGCTAGACAACACCTAATATTCCATTGAACAGATATCCAGTAATTTCGTTCTGCCCATTTCAAAGTCACAGTCTACCTGACAGTTTTCCCCCCTCCTCTTCTGTAATCATCATAATCTCAAAGATTATTGTTAATCACAATAAAAGGGCCAGTCTCATAAGGCTTGGCCTGATTATTTACATTGGTGAAGTAAGAGTGGTAATTAGAATATTGGCCTTCTTGGCTTGCTTTGCAAATATACAGTCATACAGTATTAAACAACTATTAAGTAGCCTACAAAATTAACTTCTCTCTGGAAGTTTTCATAAGGATCTTGGGTTGAGCTTTTCTACCCCAAGACTAGGAAATCAAACCAAAGAAACTCTACACCATATTTCTTTCACTTAAAATAAGCATAATCTTGGTTGAATTCCTCAAGGTTTCCCACATTTGCTAGGTGCCTGCCTTGGTAGCTTTTTTTACCACCTGTAAAGCCAGGATGCTGCAAAACCAGGTACCAGGCCAGTTTCCTGGGAGAACTTTGTAGACTTGGCTCCTTTAGTTCTTAAAGTGGATAGTCACATCTAATTCAATGAGCATCATCCTATCTAATAAAAGAGTAATATGCAAATTGACTATCCCTCCAACACACAAGATGGCTGCCCCCATGTGCCCAAAGATGGCTGGCCCCATGTGGACACAAGATAGGCACCACAAGATGGCCTGCAGGGGAGTACAGTTGGGAGGGACAAGGCCTGCAAGGGCAGTTGGGGGCGATCAAACCTTCAGGGGAGGGCAGTTAGGGGTGACCAGTCCGGCAGAGGAGAGAAGTTGGGGGCAGCGGGGCCTGCAGAAAGGGCAATTGGGAGGGACCCAGACCTGCAGGGGGGAGCAGTTGGGGGGGACCAGGCCTGCAGGGAAGGCAGTTAGGAATGACCAGGCCTGCAGGGAAGGGCAGTTAGGGGCAATCAGGCTGGCAGGGGAGCAGTTAAGTATCAATCAGGCTGGCAGGCAAAAGTGGCCATCAGGAAGGCTGGCAGGCAAGCATTTGGGAGCCAGCAGTCCTGGATTATGAGAGGGATGTCCGACTGCCCATTTAGGCCTGATCCATATTGGAAAGGGTGTATGTAGGCTGGGCTGAGGGACACACACTCCTCCGTGCACAAATTTTGTGCACCAGGCCTCTAGTTTTCTAATGATATTCTAGGTAAGAACTTGGTTGCTCAATTATATCCTGCAGATAGGTTCTAACTGAACCTATGAAATAATTATATTACCATGGAAATTAAGGACACTCAGTAACAGTTTTTAATTCTGAGAGTTCGCTGAAAATTGGGTATTATTTTTAAATGTTTTCATTTAGCTTCTAAAAGCAGAGTTTACTAAATCATAGGTTAGAACTGACATAAAAAGTAAAAGAAAACACATCCTTATATACCCAGAAAATAGAACATTAAAACATTAACAGTATTCCAGAAAACATACTGAGATTTCCCACTTTGGTTCATTCAGTCCTTTATTAATTAGTTCTTGTTCTGCTAGTTCTTGGTTTAGTAGTCCACATTCATGAAGACATCTGCATGCAAACTTAAAAGAATATAGAAATCCAAGGAAATCCTGATTCAGTCCACTTGCACATATTAAAAATTATCTCAGCAATGTATTAAAAATGTCAGCTATTTTAAACTATCTGATATTATTATATTTTTTAAATATTCATATTTTTTAAATACTTAGTATGTATAGTCCTTTTCCACAGAACTCTGAGATTCCCCTTTCTGCCCTGTCACTCATAGCAAAGCCTTTAGGCAAGCATCAGAGTAATACAAAGTTTATCTATAGATTATAGAAATGTAATCGTTGATTTTTTTTTATTGTGACAATATAAGAATGGAGAAGAGTAAAATTCTTTATTATGATACCTACATAACTATTTCCAGATAGTTTTGGTCAAAATTTCCCCTGAAGGTAAAATCATATTATAGGCAATGAGAGTATTCATAAATCTCCAGGGCCTTCCCATAAAATATATAATTTCAGAAATACTGTGTAGTATTAATAGCATTTTACCTATACTGACCTAACCTAAGGAAGACTGAGCATTTCTTCTGATCTGGTAACTCTTAAAATAGTAACATTGCAAACAAATGCAGTTATTTATATCATCTCCCATTTTATAAAACAAATGCTTTTCCATCTTCTTTCCAGGAGCTCTCAAATTTTTAGGTGTAAAAGTATCATAAAATTTTAAATATAGGGCTTAATTGAGACGGGAAAAAAACAAACAAAAGAAATGGTTTAGATAGGAGTGCAAGTGCCTAAAAAACAATACTTGGTTATCTAAATAATTAAAGTAACAATAAAACATTTATAATGAATAATAACAAAAATCTTAACTCTTTTCACAAGTGACTGCCCACTCCCTTTTTAAAAAAATATTCAAGGACTAATCAAGGCAACATAAAGCTCTGAAAACAATTTTGCTGAGACAGAATATCTACTAGCTAGGCTGATTCCGTAGAAGGGTGGAGAACACTTTTTTATATTGTAGTCAAAGGCATTAATCAGAAAACCAAGGAAATAAGCCATCAAAACTATGCCAAAATTTTAATGTATTTTATAAGCTTTTTTTCAGGCTCAAGTATTCTCAACCAAAGCAAATAAAATTCACTTTCCAAATTTTGTCCTTTTTTTTCTTTCACATTCTGGAACAGATTTGTACTTTAATTTAGAATTACCTTTTTTCTCTATACACTCTCAAAAATATGCACGGGAGTTTTCCAGAGGCTGCACTATGAGGACATTATAACAAATGCAGAACAATGAGCATCCGGCTCTCTCCTGTTTAGCCAGATATTACAAAGACTTATAAAAATGTTAAGCAGTTTTTGTCATCAAAGTATTTTTTGGGAGGAATACAGTTATTTTTCATAAAATATATACGTTATTTATGTTAAAATGAAATGGATTCATCATTGCTATTTTCAAGTGAATCAATGTTTTTTAATTTCTTAGTTTTTATTTCAAATGCAATAAATATCGATAGTTATTAGTCACTTAAAAAGCTCTTGGGGCCCTCAAATAAGTTTTTAGTGTCAAAACGTCCTGTACCAAAAAGTGTGACAACCACTGCTTTAAGACAGAGCTACTCTTTTTTTTTTCAAAAAGTAAATATGCAAATAAATGCATGACAAGATGTTCAACATCATTAGTTATTATGAAAGTACAAATTAAAACTACAATCTAATGCTGCTATCTATAAGTTATATGGTTAAAATTTAAAAGTCTGATCATACTAAATTTTGATGAGGCTTTGGAGGAATAAGAACTTGTACTGTTGGTGGGCATAGAAACAGTACACCACTTTGGAGAACAGTTTAGCAGTCACTTAAAAATTAAATGCATCTGCCGTGTAATCCATTCTATGTATTTGGTATCTGTCCATTCAAAGATTTGTACTTCAAAGAACATGGTTTTGTTTTTTGTAATCACCTCAACCTGGAAACAGCTGAAATATCTATCAATTGAAGGATGGATAAATAATAAATAAAATAAAACTCAAAAAAACTCTCGATACACCGAACAAAAAAAATAAATATTAAAGTAATTACACTGAGCAAAAGAAACCAAACATTAAAAAAAAACCCATACCATATTATTCTATTTTTGTAAAATTCTAGAAAATACAAGCTAATCTGTAGTGATAATGTTTGCCTGAGGGAAGGCTGGGGAAATTTGGGTGGGAGAGATTACAAAAGGACAAAAGAATACCTCTGGGGTAATAAATCATAATCCTGCTTATGGTGACAGTTTCATGGATCAGTTGTATATTTCATGTATGTGCAGCTTATAGTATGTCATGCATTTCTTAAAGCTACTAAAAAATTTTTTAAAAATGTAGAATAAAAATTCTTCATCTAATCACCACCAAAAATAAAGTATATATACTATTGAATTTTTTTTACTTGAAACTGGCAGTTTCAACAACTCATTTTAATTATAATAATTAACCAAAGAACTAACCTGTATTTTCTCAGGAGAATGTAGATAATTAAGAACTGTTTATCATATGCAGGCATTTTAGCAGACTAGCAAAGCTCACAAACACATATAACAACTTTCTATTGCAACACATACGTCACTTTTCATCCCCTTAAAGTGGCAAAAATGAATCCATTCATTGACATGACTCACATAGCCTGTCTGTAGAAAAATAAGAAGCAAATACATATAAACTTAATATGCTTTGTAATCAAAGTTTCAGTATTCTAACTTGGAAATTATCTAATAGGTTGGTGTCTAATGATTATCAAATGGTTAGCTAAGTTAACAGTCTTTTTTAAGTTACTTAAATATCTTGGAATTATTTCTAAGTGATATGCTATGAAACATGATTGCTATTTATATAAAAAGTTTATCAGAAAAAGTTTTATATTAAATTAAACAAAAATGTACATTTTTTTATAATCTTAAACATACAAGCATAATATTAGCTTATTTGGCCCATTATCCTATATGAATTTAAGAGAAATCAACCCAAATAAAATAAAATGTACAGTTTCATTATACTTAATACTGATAAATCAGAGAAAGACAACTGTGTTTAAAACATTTGCCAAAGAGTTAACTTAATTTTGTGAACTTGGATTCTAAAATTTTTATTGAGTTAAATAACATTTTCTGTAAAATATTATTTATTTTTAAGTCTAGTAAATTTAAAGTTGTAGGGATTCAATTTTTTTATTTTCTGTGAAATTTAGGAATATTCCATTTGTAAGTACTTGTTATCTTTATTAACCAAACAGAACATATCTTATAATTTAAAATGTGTTATAATCTAATTTATTGATATGCTCTGGGAATAGGAAAATGTTCCATATACTACAAAAGATAAAAGCCTTGCTGGCTTGTGTGGTTCAGTGGTTGAGCTTCTACCTATGCAGGGTTCAGTTCCCAGTCAGGGCACATGCCTAGGTTGTGGACTCAATCTTCCTCTCTGAAATCAATAAAAATATATATTAACTAGAGGCCCAGTACACAGATTCATGCACTGGTGGGGGCCTTCAGCCTGGCCTGTGCACCCTCTTGCAATCTGGGGCCCCGTGGGGGATATTGGAGAGAGAGCCAGTTTTGGCCCAATCCCAAGGGACCCCATCAGTGCACAAATATGTGCACCAGGACTCTAGTATGCATATAAGATCTTTGGTTAATCTCTTCCCACCCTTCCTTCTTCCCTCTGAGAGTCATCAGTCTGTCCCATGTTTCCATGCCTGTGCATTGAGCATCTGACCCCGGTGGTCATTGCACATTATAGCTACTGGACAGTTGGATGGTCGCTTATGCTTTTATGTATATAAATTAAAAAGATAAAGACTTTTCTGAATTGTAGGCACAAACATATAGAGCTTAATAGCTTCATTCTACAGCCTCAACACAAAATATCACCAGTCCATAATTCAAAGTTCTGCTCTTCTTCTAAGGTGGCACAGAATTCTTAATTGATTTGAACTCAAAATGGAACAATATTCAAACAAAAATGACCAAGAGTTCAGATTCCCTGCTCTCTCCCACCCAACAAAAATTATTTCTCTAGGATTTTTTGTTATTTATCATCAGCTTGTCAGACCATAAAACTGAATTCCTCCATCATGGCTGCCACCAAGAGGGAATGATTTGTCAGCCATGCATGGACTAGAAAAATAATTAAACACAAGTTAGTAAAGAGGAATAAAAACTAGAGAAATAGAGTCAGTGTAGCTCGAGTCTAATACTGCTGAGGATTCATTCTGGGAACCAAGAAATGGCTTGCCTGCGAAAGCCACCAGTGGCATGCTGCTCACCCCAGACAACCGTTTCATCTGGCTCTGTTGGGTTAAATCTGTATCGATAACCTTCAAAACTTTTTAAAAAATATCTTTTTTTAAATTAAATATTTATTGTTGAAAGTATTACATATACCCCCTTTATCCCCCATTAGCCCCTTCTAGCCGGCTCCTCACCCCAGGTGTTCACCACTCTACTATGTGTGTCCATGGATTATGCATATATGCATATGAGTTCTTTGGTTGATCACTTCCCACCCATCTACCTTCCCCTGTCTTCCCTCTGAGATTCTGCAGTCTGTTCTATGCTTCTATGTCTCTGAATATATTTTGTTCATTCGTTTATTTTGTTCATTAGGTTCCACATATGAGTGAGATCATGTGATACTTGTATTTCCCTGACTGGCTTATTTCACTTAGCATAATACTCTCCAGGTCCCTCCATACTGTCTCAAAGGGTAAGAGATCCTTTGTTTTTTTTATAACTGCATAGTATTCCCTGGTATAAATGTACCACAGTTTTTTATCCATTCATCTAATGATAGGCATTTGGGCTGTTTCTAGATCTTAGCTACTGCTATGAGCTGCTATGAGCATATGGGTACATATATTCTTTCTGATATATTCCTAGAAGTGGGATCACTAGGTCAAATGGCAGTTCCATATTTAATTGTTGAGGAAATGCCATACTGTGTTTTATAGTGGCTGCACCAGTCTCCATTCCCACCAGCAGTGTGCTAGGGTTCCCTTTACTCCATAGACTCATCATCACTTGTTTGTTGATTTGTTGATGGTAGCCATTCTGATAGATATGAGGTGATACCTCATGGTGGTTTTAATTTGCATCTCTCTGATGATTGGTGACTTTCAGCATTTTTTCCTGTGTCTCTTGACCAGCTGTATGTCTATTTTGGAGAAGTATCCATTTAGATCCTTTGTCCATTTTTAATGGATTGTTTGTCTTTTTTGTTAAGTTGTATTAGTTCCTTATATATTTTGGTTATATAAAAGATACCTTTTTTTAAAAAGAAAATCATGACTCTTGAATAAGTATAACATGAACATATGCACATAATTATTTATATAATCATTTAGGGAAAGAACCAGTAACATGTTATAGCCATTTTAACAATCAGTTTTTCTCTTTCCATGTAACAAAGATTGGCTGGCCTTAGGATTTTAAATAAGCATTTTGACTTTTAAACCTTGAGTACCCTCCCCACAGCTGGCATATTGATGCTTCCAGCCCATTTCTAGGTTCTGCATTTGGGGCTCAACAGTGTGTGTGCTCATTCCCTGACTGCTGAGCTTTCATCCCTTTGGGCTTTCACTTGCCCTCTTGCACTGAGGCTAACTCCTGTTTTCTTTTATAGTGACAAAATCCAGGCCCTCTCCTATGCGCAGCACACACGGCAGCTCATCTCATGTGGCAGTGATGGTGGCATAGTCATCTGGAACATGGATGTAGAGAGGCAGGAGGTAGGTGCACGGCTGCTGGGCTGGGCTCTGCCATTCTTGGCTATGGTGAAAAACAGCTCAGCCATCCCTCCTGCTGATTTCTTACTTTTTTTACAATTAAACCTTGAAATAAGACATGATATGTTAGAGGAAGAAAATTTTGGTAGAAAAGGAGTTTCTATTTTTTGCCTCTCACAAATTGGCATTTAACATTTTTAAGTGATGGATATTTCATAAGAATTTAGACTGAAAGTTAAGCTGTGTAGACTTTAAATGTGTTGTAACATTCACAACAAAATTTCAGGTGAAAAAAAGGAATCTTCTATTTTCAGATTATTAATCCTTGGGTATAAAGTGCCCTATGAAAACAGAAAACTCCTGTATTTTATGTATTGATAGAAATGATCACTCATGTGGGAGAAATAGTATTTGATGAAGTAAAATTCTTTAGTTATTATTAGAAATATTTAAAATAATTATTTTATGCTTCTTTATGAGTCATCTCCTAGATAGTTCTCCAGATATAAATAAATACTTTGACATTTTAAGCATATATCACTAAGTTTTTCCTTTCTTTTTCACCTTTGGGTGTCTTAACAACTGATATATCTGAATTTAATTACTGAATATTCCCTTTGACAAGTACATTGAAGGTAACTATATATTCTCATTTCCCTAGAATGATGGTGGGTAAACTTTCCCATTGACAGTGTATGCTTTTTATATTTCAGAAAAGCAACACTTTAAAAAAAGATAAAAGCAATTTTCCAACTTCTTTCCCTACCCTCATCCAATCTCATTTCAAGAGAATGTTACCCACAATCTAATGCTTTTCAAATGTCAGTAATTAAATGCTTCAGAAGATTAAAATTTGATTTGCTGAAACTATAAATCCACAGGAGTTCTATTACTAACTAATTAAAATGATCATTATTATTAGGAAGTAGGGAATTATGGAATATTGCTTTTCAAAATACCCTTTGGCCCCATCAGTATAAAGGCATGGAAATCAATGCATTGTGTGCTACCCATGCTGGCTAGGCTATCCCTTTGAGCATGGTTCTGCATGGAAGCTGCTGAAGATGAGGCACAATCACAGCCAGTCTGCCCGGCCTCTTCCTTGGCCTAATTGACCTGACCTGGGGAGCAAAGAACTAGTGTGCTCTTTCCCCTGAGTGCACTGTGGGAGAAAGAAGCGTTCCTCTACCCACAAGGTCTTTCAGTTGGCCTAAGTTCAAGTAGACGTGAATGTGACACAAACATATGTATGGAATCTCCACATATATGAGAGAGTCAGAGAACTTACATACATGAGAAGTTCAAAGACAGAGAGGGAACATGATGTAATAAAGATATTCTAAGCTAGGAATCACCTTGGGGTTTCAGAAGGAAGGAAGGTCATTGTAGGACAGTAAGAAGAGCATGTTCAATAATTAGAAGTTTGCCCAGCCCTATAGATATTCTTTAAGGGACAGATAAAAGTTTTTGTTGGCTTTGCAGGGTCTCAAATGCCTTTAATGCAAAAGAATCCCAGTACCATCAAGGCACATCTTGGTGTTAGGGGTGACTTATTCTGAGCAGCAGGCAGGCTCTGCGTGGGATGGACAAAGGCCCAAAGGAAGATAATGAAACCAGGTGGTTGGTGGTCAGTCCTGAGAGCCATCTTGCTTAAAATCATGCCTTTTGACAACATCCAGATATATGAGCACTCAGTACTTGTTGACTATTTTAAATATTGAGTGATTCAGAACCCTAAATGAGCAGTGAGTATGATTCCATCCATTTTTTTAATTAAGCTTTTATTATTCAGATTATTACATTTGTTTCTCTTTTTTCCCTTCCATAGCACCCCTCCACCCGGCTCCCAACCATCCCTCTAACCTTAACCATCCCTCCCGTTGACCTCATCCATAGGTGTATGATTTTTGTCCAGTCTCTCCCTGTAACCCCCTCACCCCTTTCCCCCTGCAAATTATCAATCAGCTCCCTCTCTGTGTTCCTGATTCTATTCTATTCACCAGTTTATTCTGTTGATCAAATTTTTAATTCACTTAATTTTTAGATTCACTTGTTGGTAGATATGTATTTGTTCTTCATAATTTTTTGGCTTTTACCTTTTTCTTCTTCCTCTTCTAAAAGAGTACCTTTCAGCATTTCATATCATACTGGTTTGGAGTTGATGAACTCCTTTAGCTTTTTCTTATCTGTGAAGCTCTTTATCTGCCCTTCAATTCTGAATGATAGCTTTGCTGGATAGAGTATTCTTGGTTGTAGGTTCTTGCTATTCATCACGTTGAATATTTCTTGCCACTCTCATCTGGCCTGCATCGTTTCTATTGAGAAATCATCTGAAAGTCAGATGGGTGCTCCCTTGTAGGTAATGAACTGTTTTTCTCTTGCTGCTTTTAATATTCTCTCTTTGTCTTTTGCTCTTGGTATTTTAATTATGAGGTGTCTTGCTGTAGTCCTCTCTGGATTCCTTTTATATGGGGTTCTGTGTGCTTTCTGGACTTGTAAGGCTATTTCTTTTACCAGATGTGGGACGTTTTCAAAATCTTGCTCTCTCTCTTCCTCTGGCACCCCCACAATTCTGATGTTGGTACACTTGAAGCTGTCCCAGAGGCTCCTTACATTATCTTCACATTTTTGGATTCTTTTTTCTTCTTGCTTTTCCAGTTGAGTGTTTTCTGATCCTTTATATTTCAAATTTTTGACTTGATTCTTGCCCTCTTCTAGTCTGCTGTTAGTCTCTGTATAATATTTTTTATTTCAGTCAGTGTATGTTTAATTTCTAGTTGGTCCTTTGTCATCTCTAGTTGGGTCTGTTCCATCTCTAGTTGGTTCTTTTTCATCTCCATTTGGTTCTTTTTCATCTCCTCTTGGGTCTCGCTAACTTTATCCAACTTTTCTAGGATATTCTTGAAAAACCTTATAACCATGGTTTTGAACTCTATATCCAGTCGTTTGTTTTCCTCCATTTCTTTTGTTTGTGATCTCTTCCTTTGTCTCTGCATTTTCACTCTGCCAGGAGAACTTCCGTGTTGGACTCAGCCTTATGATACAAGACTTGCAAAACTGCAAAAGTCTCTCTGTTGAGCTTGGGATGGGTGGAGTCTCAGGGCTTAACGGACCACCTTGCCTTCCAGTTGGCCCTGCCCTCCACGGCCTCCGAGTCTCACATGATTGGGTAATCGCTGGAACGGTCCCTGTGTGCATGCGCGCTATCGCAGTGCCTCTAGACTGCTGCCTTTCCGGCTCCCCTTCGCTCTGGTACCATATAAATCTAGGTCCCCAGGACTTCGCCCGAATCTGGGGTTTAGTGGAGTTAGAAGTGGCACAGTTGGGATGCTTTGTCTCCTGCCCTCTTGTGAAAGCCAACAGCCAGCAGTCGGTCTTCTGCACACAGTGCTGTGCGTGCCACCAGACTTCTGCCCTCCTGCGACTCCCCAAATTTCCGTGCACTTCTCCCTTTTCACAGTCCAAACTCCCCCAGTATGAGTTTCGGCTGGACCTAGGGTTTAGTGTCATAAGATAAGGGGTTCAATGCCATTGGGAGTCTCCATTTCCCTCCCACCAGAGAAAGCCAGCCAGGTACTCTGGCACCCGCTCTCTCCATGCGCACGTCTTCTTACCTCAGCTTTTTGCAGCTCCTCTGGGTCTCCGTGAGCCCCTCTCTTTCCTTCTAGTTGTAGAATTTCCACTCAGCCAGCTTTCCTGTGGTTCTGAATGATGTCCGTTCTGTCTTTTAGTTGTAGTTTTGAAATTGTTGTGTGAGGCAGCAGTGTAGGTGTTTACCTATGCCACCATCTTGGTTACCTCTCTCCATCCATTTTTTTACACATGTCATATAAATAGAAATCCGGAGATGTATCTGTGGAGCACTTTCCTGGTATTGCAAGTGCTGTGCAGTGCTCACCTAAGGAGGTCTGAGACTGATGAAGCAGTCCCTGCCCTGCAGTGCTGGCAGGTTTTCTAGAAGAAAAGACATGTGAGAGAAAACTTAAGAAAACTATGAAATGGTACAAATGAATTAATTGCAGTAGATGTAAGATAGGGCAGTAGTTCTGGATATTTAGGAAGGGATGTTACTATTGTCATCTGATGTTCTCAGAGAAAGGTGTTTGGAAGGACATAGTTTTAAAAGATCAATGGGGTCTGAATGTGGTCTGACCAGGACTAGAAACAGCAAGACTGAAGTCCAAATGAGCATGAGCCATCGCACATGGAGCATTGGGGCGCATGCACAGGGGAAGCTGACAGAGACTAAAGGCTGAGTGGAGAGTGGGGCAGACAATGAAGACATCAAGTGGCTGATCGCATTGGGATTGATATCCCATAGGTTAATAAAATTCATTTTTTCAAAACTTTATCAGTTTTTCAAAGTATATAAATAAAATACACTTTGTAGAAAATTACAGAGTGATCACTTACAAAAAGAATGCAGTTACTCATGATACCACCACCCAGAAATGTCACACTGAACAGTTAAGTATTCCTCCTTATCCTTTTCTCTGAATATACACATATGGAAGATTTTTTTTAACAAAAACTGAATTGAATTATACTACACATCACATGGTGACTTATGTTTTTCCCTTTCCCGATACTTATCCCAACTTCCTTCTCATTCATAGACACCATTGTGATGCATTTGATATGCATCCTAAACTTTGCATGCTTCCTTGTGCAAGATGCAGTGATGTATGTATGTTAAAGTTCTCTGTAAATCTTCCTGCATCAGAACTGTACTAAAAAATCACAACATAAGTATGACTTTTAGGTGTAAAATGTCTTTAGCCAAAACCTTTGTATTATTTTATTAAATATGTCTTAAATTGACTAAGACATGAAAATTACGAAGCGACTTAAGGCTACTTTCTTCAGTTTTGGCTCAGTTGATTGGGTGTGCACCAGGAGGTTGCTGGTTTATTGATTCCTGGTCAGAGCACATGTCTGGGTTTTGGACTTAATCTCTGGTGGGGAGTAGGCAAGAGGCAGCCCAATAGACATTTGGCTCTTACATCAGTGTTTCTCTCTCTCCCTCCCCTTCCTCTCTCTCTAGAAGCAATAAACTATTCTTTAAAAAAAAAAGAAAAAAGGAATAAGAGCCCTTAAAATGTCACCCTTTTACTTTTCTTTGGAGAACATATATAGCTTTAGGTTTATTTCTGCTTGAAGTTAGGAGAATAGGCTAAATCCCTAAAGCTATTCCTTAACAGGTATTCCTTAGAAAAGAATTCTATCAATAGTAAAAGGCCTTCACTCTAGCCAGTTTGGCCCAGTGGATAGAGTGTCAGCTTGTAGACTGAATGGTTCCAAGTTTGATCCCGGTCAAGGGCACATACCAAGGTTGTGGGCTTAATTCCCAATGTGGGGCATTCAAGCAGTGGCCAATCAATGATTCTCTGTCATCATTGATGTTTCTGTCTCTCTCTCCCTCTCCTTTCCTCTCTGAAATCAATAAAAATATATTTTTCAAAAAGAGCAGTTTCAAAAAGAAAAAGGCCTTTCTAGGCCTTTACTGTGCTGCTGTCTATTATGAATCTCAGAGAGGAAACAGGGTATTGTTTACATGTTTCACAAACTTGTTTGATCTCATGCCTCTTTTACATTCAGAGTCAAATGGGAGTTCCCTGGAATTCACTTTTGGGAAACCCTGGGATTGGGTTTATTTCTCAAGGTTCCTTGGGTTTGGTGACATGTGGGAAAAGATCAGTGCCTCTGCCAGGTGATGAATTTATAGAGATGAACATGGAACTATAGAAGCAAATGCAGAGTCACTATCAGCCTAATCTATGAAGATTTACTAGAGAATAGCTTTAAACTTAACACAACTTTTAAACCTGTTTGACATAAGAGTATTTGTGATGGGTCCAGAAACTAGTGAACGGATTCAGACTATTTTGTGACCCATGAGGCAAGGAGCAGAGTTTCTAACCCTGCTGGACTGTGCCACAAGTGGACAGGGACAAGTTGCATCTTTGTAGTCAAGTTCTGTCCCTCCAACACAGATAGCTCTGTATACATGTAATGTGCAATTACATAATTGTACACAATCAAAGCAAAAATAATTGCATACAGTCAGAGAATGAGATACAGTCCTGAATCCTCAAGGTGGCTGTCAAGATTGCTAATGAAGCCCCTGCTCCCCCAAAACACCCCTGAACTCTGCCTAGGTCATAGCACTCAGCATTCTGTGCTTCTTTTCAGGCCTTTGCACTGATGTTTATTTAAATAATTATTATTAATAATATTTTCATGTTTAGCCTACCATGATGTGTCTCCATGAGATCCTTTTTATTCATCACTACATCCCAGGGCCTGACACATAGTAGACATCTACACTAATAAAAGAGAAACATGCAAATTGACCGTACCTCTGCTATACCCACAAGCCACGCCCGCCAGCCAATCAGGAGCGAGTATGCAATTAACCCAACCAAGATGGCTGTGGCCACAGAGTGAGCAGGAGGCTTGGGTTTCCCCAGTGATGGAGGAAGCCAAACTTCCTGGCTGGCCCTGACCTCCACTCAAAGCTACAAAGTTTCAATTATAAAAGATAAATAAATCCCAACAAAAAATGGATGCGGCCATGGAGCAAGCAGGAGGTTTGGGTTTCTCTGGTGATAGAGGAAGCCAAGCTTTCTGGCCTGACTTGGCCTCCACTAAAGGCTACAAAGTTTCAATTATAGAAGATAAATAAATCCCAGATACCAGGGCCTCCACTTGAGTCACCAGTGGGTGTGGCCAGTCTGCAAACCATCACAGGCCCCTTTCCCACGGCACCCCATGCCCCAAGGGAACCCCTACCCTGATCCAGGACACCCTTCAGGGCAAACCAGCTGGCCCCCACCTGTGCACTAGGCCTCTATCCTATCTAATAAAAGAGTAATATGCAAATTGACTATCACTCCAACACACAAGATGGCTGCCCCTATGTGGTCAAAGATGGATGCCCCCGTGTGGACACAAGATGGCCACCACAAGATTCCAGCAGGGGAGGGCACTTGGGAGGGACCAAGCCTGCAAGGGAGGGCATTTGGAGGCAATCAAGCCTGCAGAGGAAGGCAGTTATGGGTAACCAGGCTGGCAAAGAAGGGAAGTTGGGGGGCGACTGGGCCTGCAGGGAAGAACAGTTGGGGGGGCGGGGGGGGGGGACCAGGCCTGCAGGAGTGGGTAGTTGAGAGGGGGGCAGGCCTGTAGGAGAGGACAGTTAGGGGTAATCAGGCTAGCAGAGGAATGGTTGGGGGGTGATCAGGCTGGCAGGCAGAAGTGGTTAGGGTCAATTAGGAAGGCAGGCAGGTGAACAGTTGGGATCCAGCAGTCCTGGATTGTGAGAGGGGTCCCAGATTGGAGAGGGTGCAGACTGGGCTGAGGGACCCCCTCCCATGCACGAATTTCATTCACCAGGCTTCTAGTTGATAAATATTTTTAAATGATTGAGAAATTGTGCTTGTTTCTTATAAGCATATCCTGATTCTGTTTCATCAATGTAACTTATATCAAGTAACCTTACGTTACTGTTTCTCACTGTGACTTGCTATGTGTTTTATTTGACAAGACCCCTGAATGGTTAGATAGTGATTCTTGCCAAAAGTGTGATCAGCCTTTCTTCTGGAACTTCAAGCAAATGTGGGACAGTAGGAAAATTGGCTTAAGACAGGTGAGTGATATGGCTGCTTCATCAAAATGTAATAGTGTGTAAATAACTTCACCTTGTGATCTTAAAAAGAAATAGGGTTAAATTATTATCATAGAGTCTCTTTGTGAATGCACATTAATTTGTTACCTTTATCTGCTGTAGCTCCTTTCTGCTGGATTCAGTTTTATAGAGATTTGTCCCCAGTAAGTAGTTAAGGTATATGACTTTAGAATTCTATTAGCATCTATTGAAATATACCTTAAAGTTAGAGGGATCATGCTTTAGCTCATATTAGTACCAAACCATGTAATTATAGAAGTGGTATTTATTTATTCTTAATAATTTCACTGGTCCTTCTTATGTCTTAATTTTAGTTATTTGGATCTACTTATAATATGATATTTCAGTCTGATTCTTTGCTTGGGTTTGGTCCTCCCTAAAACACCAAGAGTTGATTTCATTGCTCACCTAGATCAGGCATAACTAGAGTATAGACAATGGATTGAATCAGGTTCATTCCAATTCTCCTTCATGAGGCAGCATAATCTCTATAGATGGCACTTGCTCATTATACTCAGCTTTAAGATAACCTGACTGCTGGGTGGTTCCTCTAAAAATCAGATAACCAGAGAGGACCAAGAATGGGGTAAGAAGGCAGAGGAGGTGGTTGGCAGTCAGATGTGTTTCCCAGTAGTCCTCATTCTAAATAAACACAACTGGTGTAGTTCTTTTCGTTTTGGGGAGCAACCTTGTTTAGCATCCTCAGCTAAATGCTGTTGATCACTGCTGAGCATACCCTGAGACACCAAAGCACGGCCCCCCTAACAAGTTTCGGTTCTCTCTCTGCAGCACCATTGCCGCAAGTGCGGGAAGGCCGTCTGCGGCAAGTGCAGCTCCAAACGTTCTTCCATCCCCCTGATGGGCTTTGAGTTTGAAGTGAGGGTCTGTGACAGCTGCCACGAGGCCATCACAGATGAAGAGTAAGTTCCAGCAATCCGCAAAATTGTCAAGGTTAAGGAGAGAATGTGAGAGCTGCACCCAGCACCGCAGTCGTGACTACTGATGCCCTAGTTTCTGATGGTTTAGAATGTAGATGCTGGCAAGTGGGCAAAGCCTACCTTTCCACTAAAAGATTGTGTTCTCTTTGACTTCGGAGGGAAGAGTACACACAAAGAATACATCCCTGTGCTCTTCTCAACCCCGGGGTATGTGCATTGCAAATAGGTGTTCTTCAAGCAGAGCCTTTTGTGTACTCATTTCCTTGAGAAGTGCTCAGGGGTTCAGAGTCCAGGATTCACTTTCTAGCCCAAGCTGGTATGGCTTCTACAGGAGCCAAATCAGCTCTAGGCTCTAGAGCAAGCATGTCAAACTCGCAGCCTGTTGGCCACATGTGGCCCACAATGAATATTTTTGCAGCCCAACTAATATAATGGTATATAAGAAAAATTTTGTAACTTAATTTTTATAATATTCTGTTATACATAATTATGAATAACAAACTACAACGTTCGCTAATGACTGATTACTATAATCGCATTGCATTCATTTCCCTTATGCACCTTACACGCAGGTGCACCATTTCTCTCCACTAATACTAGCAGTGATTATTTTAATAGCAGCCGATTGCCATGTCATTAGTCTTGTACTGACTTGTTTGGCATGCACAACAGGAAATATTTCACTTTCGGAGAACAAGAAAAACAAGTTTATTTGTGTTACGCTTATTTGTGCAGTTACTCAGTGTCTGGTAAGTTAATGTTCAAGAAACAATGTATTAATTTTTATTAAAATTTTCTATTATTTTATGTTAACGTTTACTCATTTATTTCAGCCCTTTGTGTTCAGCATGTCTCTATTGAAATAAATCTACGTTTCCATGAAAATTGAAGCTTTTGTTTTTTTGTGGCCCACATAAACTTAAACCTTGTTTATTTGGCCCATGTTAGCCTTTGAGTTTGATATGCTTGCTCTACAGGTTTCATTTTCCAGAAAGAGCTAAGCCATTTTATTAAGAAACAAATGCTACCAGTTGCCCAACTACTAAGTCTTGCTGGTCATTCTTGCCCAGAAACCTAGGATCTTAAGTTGCTATGTCTATGCTTAGTAGGTGGGACAAATCTATGCTGTCTCTTTAGTGTTGGCTAATTAAAAACTGCCCCAAATGTAAATAGAATGCTCTGCAACAAGTTTTTCTTTTAGTAAGTTACAGCAGAATTTCATAGGAAAAGGGCTGCCTAATGCCCATACCCCAAATACTTCCAGCACCTTGTATATAGTAAAATCATGTAAGTACTAGAAGGGTGTCTTAAAAGATGCATGTAAATAGAAACATTTAAAATGTACCAGAGTAAATGAGCATTTAAAGGGAATTCCTGGCAAATTAATAAAATATTTTTTTACAAATAAACCCTAACTTATGTGTTTTCCTTTATTATTTATCTGTATCATATGTAAATTAAAATGCCCTTCCAGAAGTACCTCTGTTCACTGATTATTTTCCACTCATCATACATGATGAAATGAATATGAGTTCTCATTAAATTAGAGAGCTTCATGTGATCTTAGAGATACTCAGTGGTCCACAAACTCATTAGTCAACAGAGCGGCAAACCGTAAGCCGCAGTTTGCCGACCACTGCTCTAGCCTGATTCTTCATTTTATAGATAAAGACGGATCTAGAGGATATAAGGGCCTGCAAATTAAACCTAAATCTTTAATTCTAAATATTTTAAAGTAACCATTTTTATTATGCTGAAGATCTATTTAGATTTAGTTATAGATTAAAAGTAGAAAACAAATGTCTTCAGAAAGCCCACTGGAACATTGGAGAAAAGCTGTCTCCTTCCATGTCCCTGTTGCCTCTCCCACATCACTTCTCTACCTCTTCTCATGCCTTCAGAGCACCTGGGCAGTTGACAGACTTTCTTACTAAAAAATATGCACAGATGGAAAAACTGCAAAACAGATAAGTGTTTGATAGACTATTTTACCAGCAAGTCCTAAGATCAGACTTAGCCAAAGCACTAAGGTATTTTGTTTTCTTTTTTTAATTTGTCAAAAAACACTGAGATTTTCATAGGCTCTATTAGAGCAACAAATAATTTATAAGGGACTTTTGAATCTCTTTCCCATTTTGGAGAATATCAGAATCCTTTACTTAAAAAAACTTTTTTACCAGGGAATAACAGTAGATCTGAGCAACATTTCTAACAGTGAAGCTTTTTAGCCATTTGGCTAAAAATTAGAGTTTAATGTCACTCTAGATATCCTTCATTCCTCTGTCATGACTTTTCACTCTTTGCTTCCTCCAGACGAGCGCCCACAGCCACTTTCCACGACAGTAAACACAACATCGTGCATGTGCATTTTGATGCAACCCGGGGATGGCTACTGACTGCAGGAACTGACAAGGTTATTAAGGTAGGATGCACTCTCACGTTAGGAGCTTTCCATTTTGGCCCATGTGAATATGCAGGAGCACCAAGGGTGTGTGAAACCTGCTCAAAAGGGCTCCCTTGGCAGTAAGCATTTATACATACAAGGCCCATACCAGGCACTGTGTGTACATGCCAAGATAAAACATGCTGTTGCCTGCAAGGAACAGCTAGTCAGTTGGAGACATATTCTTAAAAAGACAGTTAATAATAGGTCACATATGCAGTGGACAGAAGAGTAATACAGACAAGAATTACTTTAAGAATTCTATAGAGGGAGGCAGTGCTACTGGAGGTAGCTCTGTGAAGGAGGAGGGATTTGAGATGAGCATTGAATGAATGGTAGAAGTTGATAAGCCAACAATTAATAAACAAGACCTTTTCCTCATGAGATCAGTTAGTCTACAAGCATTCCTCCAGGTCCTGGGTAGAAGGGGCCACAACTGCCTCTTTTTCTGAGAAACACACAGGCCTATAGCACAGGCTTGCCCAACGCACTGAGCTCTGCTTTCCAGGCTCATTCTGGTCCATTCTTAGAAGCAATAGTAGGATAAGGTGGTTAAAATAACTCCCTTTGGAAGCTGCCAGGCCTCTGGAACTTGAAGCAAGTTTAAAATAAACTCTGGAGACTCAGATTCTTTATTTTTTAAAATGGACCCTTGAATTGTTTGGAAGAGTAAATGAGTTAAGATATTGAAAGGACACAGCAATCCCTGGCACTCATTTGCTGCCTAATATAGCTTAGTTACCCTCCCCCTTAAATTACTCTAATCTGCTTTTAGTCTCCATTAGCTGGATGAAGATGTTCAGCTGCCATGGTCATGTTTTTGAGGTTTATGTTATAGTATTTTGTGATGGAAAATACTATTTTAAAGATTTCAGAATCATGTTAGTATAATTAGTTGCTTCTTAAATTAAAAAATTTACTTGAATTTATTTATAAAGATTAGTTATCATCAACACAATGTAATTCTAGTTCATTGTATATCTTCTATTTCTTTTTACAGTTGTGGGATATGACCCCAGTAGTATCTTGATGACACTCTTAGGCATCTGAAAGATAGTATTTACTCAAGAAATGATTGTTCTAATCCAAATCGTTACTGGAGCTGTAAAGCAGCCATGTGAGAAGAAAGAAACTAAAGAAACTAGCTGAGTTTGCGTATTACCTGTGCACGGTGATGAGCCAGTGAATGAACACTTGGAGGGGACTCTTTCAACTTGTTCATACAATATAAAAGAAGATATTTTTTTTAACAAATGGTTTGTACAATCTGGCTTGCTGCGTTGTTTGAGTATACTGTAAATTCTGTGGGGGGTGTTTAATTTCTATATTTTCAACACTTCATTTTAGTTGTTGCTTTGCGTGTTGGAGAAATGAGGGAAATGTTTGTTCAGGGTATTTTTGGTCATTTTAAAGCAGTTTCCATGTTTTCTTCACTTGGGCACGGATCACGTGGTCAGCATCTTTTTCTTCTCTATGTATCTACTCTCACCTTCATCTGCTTTTCACCAGGGTGTATGGATTTACACTGCTTATAAACAGTGTTTCTGCTTTCCTTGAAATCCTCTTCAATTGAGAGATTTGGAAAACTATTTATGTGGATTTACCAACTGACTTCTTGAATCACCTGAAGAACGATATGTAATGTCTAACTTATTCATGTTCTTAATATTGAGTAGAAATGTCCTGGTGTTTCTGCCTCCGTTTTCTGTATTTCCCATATTAAAAAAAAAAAAAATGCCATGAGAAAGCTGTTCCCAGCCATTGTCATCATGGGAGCAAATGTTTATAACTCAGAGCTTCAGGTATCAGTGCCTGGGTCGTTTCTAATTCAATTGGAGCCTTCTGAGCCTTTCATATTTTAGTTTTGACACAGCTCTCCCTCACTTGTATTAAAAACAAACAAAATTCTATGTCCTTAAAAAAGGGAGTGTCTTCAAGATATGTTTTTGTGTGTGACATAACCTCTGAACTTGACCATTTTCATTATGTGAGGTTGAATCCTGTTCTCTTCCTCACCATCTGTATTTTCTCCCCCTTTAAAAACTAGAACACTTTGCACACTTATCCTAAAACTGTGTGGTCTGAGACATAAAAAGTATTGAATCTTACAGCTCATAATGTCTTCCTATTGGAAATGTAAAAAGCGGCTTTAGAAAATCAGTCTGAAGAACTCTGATTTTAAGGGAATCCGATCAAATTTGATAAAAGTGAAATATTCTGTGTTTTAGTGACTCAACTCATGATATTGAAGTCCTTTCTTAAAAGTCTTATTTTCACCTATAAAAATAGAATTTAAATGAGTGGGCAAGCATCCATTGTGTGCCTGCCCCATTCTAACCAAGTTACATGGTATCACCTCATTCATCCCTCATCTGTTAGGGGGTTTTGTGGGAATCACTAAGTCTCTTGGGAATTACTACCAGGTTAAATAAAACTTTACAGGTAAACAGACCAAATACTTACCCATTCTCTCTAAGTCCTACCTTCACAGTCTCTTGTTCATTTCTGATTTGACAATTTTTTAGTGGTAAATCCTCCCGATTTTTTTTTTCTTTTACTGGAAAGCAAATTTTGCACTTGTAATCACTAATTACTTTTCTTTCTAACCAAAAGAACTACTACTAACCATACTTGGGTACCACCCCTAATACTGACCTAGCATGCTTCCAGGGGAAAGAGCTTCCTTGAGTGACTGCTATAGCATTGGTGATCCCCCATCAGACACGGGACACAACAGTCATTGCCTGAGACATCAGACCAGCCCACGTGACCATACTCTAAGCTCAGATGTACGCGTGTCTCAGTGAAGGGAGCCAGTCCCTTCACTGGCTCCTTCCACATTACTCTTGCTTGCTATCAAGCTGGGAAAGTCAGAGTCTTTACCGCATGATTGCTCTGTGCGAGAGCTTTAAAAAGGAATTAAATTAAAAATATCCATGTGTCTGTTTTGTAATTTATTACTAGAACCTGCAGCCATTTCTAAGTTGTACATAATGGAGAACTAAGTTGAAATGAATGATCAGGATGGATCACTCTGTTTTCTAGCTTTTGGAACATGCAGAGAGGAAGACACAGTGTTAGAAAGGCAGTATGTCAGGCACCCAGCATGCCTGGCATGGATTTGAGTCAGGTCTGGATGAGCTCACACCCCATTTGGGAAGGTGATCGTCCCTGTAGCTCTGTCTGTGACCCTGCACATCACTGTAGCCATCTCCCTCCCAGCATGGCTGTACCCCAGCCCATACAGCCAATCAGATACTGAAACCACTTGACATTTCATTGGTGAAAAGAGTCACAATCACAAACATAGCTATGTTAAGGTATCCATTGCTCTGCCTTTTCCTTTCTCCTCAAGTAAATGGGTGCTTGAATTTGTATGTTTGTAATACTGTGAATTATGTTGAATCTCCACTGTTTTTGTAACTCAGAGATCTATGTGCTGGTGTTGGGTGTCTTCCAAGCATTTTATGGAAATGGAGGCTTCATTCACAAGGGAACAAGCTGGCACCCACACTTGCCTTTCCTCCTGTCTAGGTGAACTGTCATAGTTCTTGCTTTGCCCTATTGGATTTGCTCTTTACATACATTTTTCTGTATTACTTCAATACACAGCAGCTCTGGCAAGTAATGCCTAGCATGGCTATGTTGGGAAAGGGGCAGAATTGCACATAGTTCTTTCTTTGGTAGGATAAAACCAATCACGTGCTCTCTGTTTCTCCAAAGAAATGATATTACTGGAACCTTTAAATGACTGTATGTCTCCTCATTAGCAAAGGTGGTTTTACACTAAGCCCTTGAAGTTGTGTGTCTTTTATATGAGGTCAGTCAACCATGATATATTTGTTTGAATTATTCAAAGAATCATAAAATCATGAAACTGGAAGGGCTCTTCAGAGCACTAATTCTACCAGGCAGTTAGACTAGCTGAGGTGTAAACAAGAAAATCTAAAAGAAGGATTTTCAAGCAACAATTGCTTTTGAAAATTACCCAGTAATGGCACGAGCGAGGGACATGATTTCAGTTCCTTGAGACAAGGCACCTCAGGAACCAGATTTTTTTCTTTTAGAGCAAATTTGACACTTCTTATGTCCCCAGCCCTGGGGTTAAGAGTGGAGGGGAAGGAGAGGGGTACCATGTAGTAAGGCAATCATTGCAGGTCTTCGTCAGTATAAACTTTATGGCAATACTTACCTGGAAAGCCAGGGGATTGTAAGTGCACCTCTACCCCCTTTGTCTGAAGGCTCATAACAGGTTACCCTGAGTGAGTTGCTGGGCCTACAGTATTTGTCCTTCCTATGGAACATTACCTTTACATGTTTTGAGATTAATTTTTTAAAAGTGTGATTTATTTTTGCTTAACATTAACCTATTTTTAAAGCCTGAAAAATAAAGAGATAGCTCTAAACTATGTATCAAAGTTACTGAATATAAATATTCATTAAATGACACTCTTGATTTTGCTTTTTCATATAACTTATTGTATATAAAGACCTTGTTCACTAAGGTTTACATTTTAAAATGAAAGGAAGCATTTTGCTAAGTTAAATAATGCTAAGTTAACTTTTTCCTGATGTGAAAGCATGTGTATCTAGCAATTTGACTGCAAAACACAGAAATTAAGTTTCTTTTTAACACTTAGTTATCTGGATAGTCCCTGAGATTCCAATCCATTTCAGCCAACCATTTGGTGAGTGCTCACTCTATGCCAGGCTTGGAACTAGGCCTGGAATGACAAGGTCCATTTCCAGGCCAGGGCAGAGGCCACGCAGATGTAAGATGGGTCATTTCAGTACAGTGTGGGTGGGGCCAGAGGCACTTTGCTGAGAAAAGTCTTTGCTGATCTGAGAGCAAGCTAAAGGGTGAGGTGAGGAAGGAAATGACTTTCCAGGCTGCAGAAACAAAGGCCCATGATCTGGCATCAGCCTGCTGCATCGACTACAGGTGGGTTGCAGTTGCCAGAGAATATCAAGTTCTGGGCTGCAGTCCTGGAGCCTGAGTTCTCCTCACTTTGAGACACAGATGCTCATGACTGCAGAGAGGGAGGCAGCACATAGTTGGCCTTGAGGCATTTGTTTACTTAGAGGCTCATGCAGTTTTAGAGTCAAGGTTTTCCTGCAGTCCATGCTAGTATCAGAGTTTTGTTTCCTTTGGAAATGCCTAGAATTGTTATCTTAAAAAGACCCCTGGTAACTAATTTCCGAACTTTCTGGGTACACAGCCCCTCACTGGAGGTATTGAGGTGGATAGAGCTGGAGATGATGCATGCATGGACTTAGCCTGTAGAAATCGAATAGCACAATTACGAAAATGGGCTGAGCAAAATGAACAACCTTGACCTGAGCAGGAGGAGATTGTTCTAGACAGCTGGCATCACACTAATATGCTGAGCCAAGCCTTTTGGTATAGAAGCAACATCATTTCAGTGCAGTGTGGCAGATGTGATAAATCCTCATCACATAGCCCTCTCCAAGCGAAAGGGAACTTTTTCCTTAATTCAGCGATATGCCCCGCCTCTTACTGTGGGTCTTGGCACTTTCTAGTTCCTGCTGTTCCATCCATTTGCCTTTGTCCTTCAGTACCCAAGTATCATATGTCCATAATTTAGTTTCAGACAATCCATGTTCATATTTAAACTTCAATTTGTCTTTACAACCACATATTATATGCTACTGGTTGAGGGGTTTTAATTTTGCCTTTAAACATTGTCCTTCCCACTGAGAAGTATATTTAGGCCTAACACACCAAAGAAATATCTAAAAATTATATCTGTCCAAAATCGGAATGGGGTTCCTCCTTTGAGTTTCTCATGCCAGGGAATGGAAACCGTATGGCTTCTTGTCAGTGATGTGGGAAGGAGATGATGCCTAGAATAATTCGATGATTGTTCTTAGGGACCCTTCCAATCCCAAGATCCTGTGATTCCATGAATGTTATTTATTATTGAACTGACCTAAACTATTTTCAGTGGCCGACCCACACGTGACTGACTTAACTCAAATAAATAGAAGCATATCGCAACATCTTTGTCTTCTGTACTGCTTTAAAATATTTACGTTTATGAGTCAAAAGTGTATCTGACTTTCTTGGAAGAGAAAGTGTCAGGTTGGTTTAAAAGGTTAAATTTAGAATCTAACCTTGATATTCATGATTCTTTCCTTCTCCCCTTATCACCCCTTGGTTCTTTGGGAAGCACGAGAGGGAGAACTATAACATAAAAAGGGAAATGATTTGGAAAAAAGTGTTTCACTTAACATACACTTTTTTTCCCATTTAAATGGATGACTACCTTAATGTCAGTAGCATATACCAATATGAAGTATGGACCAAAATACTGTCATTGGTAACCATTGTACTCTCATATATATTGTGTTTTATGCCATTTGCCTTGCTTTTTTTTCCCCCAATGTACTGTTTTGTGAAAGAAAACCTATGAAAAGTAAGACTGTTATTAACTGGACAACAGGGCAGGTGCTAGCCCCACCGCATGCATGTCGATCACTGTAGCCATAACCAGGGGCATGGACATTTCTCTTCTGCATGCCCAGCGGTCTGTGGATATTTTTTTTCTTTCTTTTGGAAGTGAGATTCTCCAAGGGATCCAGCTGAAGATGTAAAAAGCCTGAAGATAGAACAGATTTATCAAATGTGGTTTCTGTCACTGATTCCACCAACCAAACCAAGCAGCCTTGACACTGACTTCCTGAATGTGATCACGTGGGACTGAGCAGGGATTCCCTACAGTGTCTGTATTCAGTTCTACTTCAGATGCTGCTGAATGTTGGGAATGTTCTTAAACTCTGCTCATTTTCCCACTGTGCTTCCCTCCAACTGAACTGTACGTGTAGCCATTACCAATGTACGTTAGCAATGCAAAGTCACCTCCATTGGTTAAAATAAATATCAGTGGAAACTATCCTGCATCTGTGGCCCCATCATTGCTGCTGTCCAGTATAACATATGGCCATATATACCCCCAGCAACCTGTTTTGGGGTTAACCATGGGGGTGGAGGTAGGTCTCCAGCCCATTCCTGCTCAACTGTCAGGACCCCTAGGAGAGCAGCGGCCTGGAGACAAAAGTGAGCCACCATTCACCCCAGACTCTTAAGTACAGCAGATGGGCTGTAGCATGTAGTCCTTTTTATGGTCTCTGTTACCTGTAGTTAAACTTCCCAAGTGAGGACAAAGGGCTTCAGGGCAAATACAGCCAGAGAAAGCCTTCTGAAGTCATTTGGCCCATTTTATGGACAAGAAAATAGGTGGGAAGAAATCAATGGTCTGCACAATGTCCAACAGCCAGTGAGTGGGGTGGCTGGGAAACACTTCATCCCAAGCCCTTTGCCCCTGGTGGTGCCCCTCCCTCAGCCCACCTGTGCCCCAAAGCTCCCCCACACCCAGCACCCCAGAGGCCTAGCTTTCCTCCAGAAGAGGAGAGATGCAGTCAAGTGGAGTCCATGCTTGGCCTTTCTGGCAGACAGCACCCAGAAAACCTCCTTCCTTGGGCTCCTTGGCTGAGAACCAGAATCAGCACCTTAAGCACCTCCGAGGAACCTAACCTGTGCCTGGCCGAGCGGTGCCCACCTGGGTTTCCCTCCACTGTGGGCAATGAGTTACATTTATGTCACCTTGAACACCAAGAATGAGTGTAAATATATTCTAAATCTGTTCATTGGTTTGTTGCAACTTTCCCTGAAGTCACTAGGAAGTAAAATGGTGTTAGAGGTTTTATCCAACCGTAGCACTAGATTGCTAGGTGCATTATTGAAGCCACCCCTAATCTTAAGCAAATGTAAACTAGGCCTCATGTAATTTGTTATGTAAATAGGCACTGTCCCTTGGTTATGCCCTCTGCTGATGCACAGTGCATTCACTCCTCCCATCTCTGCTCCCCTCGGACTGACAGTGTGGGTTCATCTTAAATGCAAAATTCTAAAGAAAATCACATTCTCATAATGAAATTGATACAGGAAAAGAACCTGTGTAAATCCCTGGAAGATGAAGGCTAGCTTATTCCCAGCCATAGTCATAATTATTTTAAAATAGAAGTTCTACCCCTTGTAGGTTTCTCATTGTTACAGAGGCATCTTTAGCGGGGAGGGAGAAGTAAAGTATGCTTTGTCCCTGCTCTGCACCTTATGTTTTGTGACTCCTGGCCTATTTAAATCTCTGAGCCAGCTCTTCCAGGATTTCTATTAGTTTCTCTTCTTCAGCTGGTGAGGAGGATGTTCTAGTAAGAGGCAAGTATGAGGAAACTGATTTCTGATCTAAAAATGAGAGGGGCGTGATGGGGGTGGGGGATGGCTGGCAAAGATCTGAACATTACAGCAGCCTGGTCTGGCCTCTGTCTGCTGTGCTTTGGCCCCAGGTCAGTTATCCCACTGATACCTGCCAGGGAGCGGCCCCCATGGGAGTTGTCCTGCCCGAAGGGTCCCACACAGTGTCATGACTGCTACAGAAGGGAGACAGGGAAAAGGGGTGGATGACCGGAGCTTTGCAAGTAGCTGAAGGGAGGGTCTTCGGGCCTATATCCTAGCTGGGAGGCTTGGGGCGGAGAGTGTGGTGTGTTGGGACCTGGTGGGCAGTAGCCAGGGCTGGGAAGGAGCATGGTGGCAGAAGGCACACCATCCTCCAAGCTGCAGGGTCGCCAGAGCTTCATAACAGCTCAAGCTAGGATGGTTATCTATGATGGGAAAGAGAACCGAGAGAAGATCCCTAGCTTCTACCCAGGTCTCTTCGCTGCATCTTCTCTCAACGTGCCTCTTCTCAGAGCTCGCCCTCAGGATCCTGTCCAGATAGAGACAAAAACCTGAACAGACAAAAGGGAAGCAGGGTCAAAGTGCTTGCTTCATGATGCTGCTCTAGACAGCTCATTCCCCTGGGAATGCTCCATCCAGTGCCCATAGGAATGCCTCTACCCAAACCAGGAATTTAATGACAGGGTTCACAACCTGAGCATTTATGTCCTCAAGGCACCTATTGAGTTCAGAAAAATAGATGAAAAACAGTGTGTGTGTCGGAGGTGGGGGGGGGGAAGCGGGGGAGTGGCGGTGAATGGAGGGGGGACAAAGTCAGATGAAATGCTTCACAAAACTCACCTGACAGGTGAAGGGCCATCTTGCTAAGGAAGCCCAGGCACAATTCCACCCCCATTCCAGGTTTCATGGGAAGGAGAGTCTACCTCAAGAGACCCCTAGCCTGTGGTTTTAGTGAAAGAGGGTACCAGCTGCCTTCACACAGGGAGCAAGTCACCTTGAAAGAACAGGCCACTGGGCTGCACAGTGGTGACAGGGTAAGCGCCAGCCTCAGGACAGTGTCCACCCCCAGTGCCACAGAGCACAGCCTGTCCTTGAACCTGGCATGGACTGCCTCACAACTGCGAGAAAGGGGATGGGGATACAGGTTGATCAGTACAGCAGTCTCAACTGAGGAAATTGTGGTTGGCTTCTTTTTAATACCAAGATAATAATAAGGAATGGGGTCATTAATTGCTTTCTTTCTACTTCAAAATAGCATTTATCCAATGGGCTCAGATTCCACCGATTCTTATTTTTAGAAACTCTGGGATCTAAGTGGAAAGTGCTGCTCACCAGATTATGAGAGTATTAGGTCTCATGTCCCCAAGGCTCCAGGTCACAGGCACCCAGACCAGCCCATTTCCTGAGAACAAAATCAAGTACAGAACTCCCTTACCCCCTCCTTATAGCCTAGGAAACAGGGGCTCTGCTGAGACTCTCACCTCCTGTGCTAGCATCTCTCTCCAATGATTCTGACCTCTCTAAGGATCCTGGCTGATGTTTTCTTGGGCTGATAAAATGTTTCCTTCCTTTTAGGGAGAAGTAGAGTAAGAACTTTACTTCCTCTGCCAAACTCCTCTGCTTCTTCCTCCCTCTGCATGTCTCACCCAGGGTACATAAAAGTTTCTTACCTAGTGTTCCTTGGCCAGGCCCCAGGGCCCATGCCCCTCAACATACCCCTATTGCAAAGTGGCCAAGACCTGGCTGCAGGCTACACACCAGACCTTGGGGAACATACTAGTAGTGTCTCTACAGTGATCACATTGGAAAATGAAATCATTCTTTCATGAAGCCAAAGAAAGAAAAGCAACCAGAGAAAACAACATTTGAGAACTATAATGAAATCAAGGGATTCTATAGACAAAAAGAATCATCTATCATATTTTCCGGTTTATAAGACGACCCCCAACTTTTCCAGTTTAAATATAGAGTTTGGGTTATACCCAGCGTATAAGACGACCTCCAACTTTTGAGAAGATTTTCCTGGATTAAAAAGTCATTTTATATGCCGGAAAATACAGTAATTTAAGGCTCTCATTTTTTAAATAAAAAATAAACTTTTTGATTTTACAGAAGCTATAATTGTGCAAAAATTAGGAAACACCAATGAACAACAAAAAAAATTTGGACTTCCAGTCAAGATGGTAGAGTAAGTAGTGTTTGCCTCCTCCCATGATCACCTCAAAATTACAACTGAATAGGATAACCACCCTTGAGAGCCACATGAATACTAGCTGAATGAACTAATATAACTAAGGCTATAAAGAAGAAACCGTATCAAGACTGGTGGGAGGGGCAGAAATGTAAAACTGGCTGGCCTCACACCATATGTGGTGGTTGAGAATCAGGAGGGAGCTTCTTCTGGGTTTTGTGGCTCAAGGCCCCATGAGCAGCAAGTCTCCTGTGACATCCTCTATGAGGCAGTGCAGGAAGCCTGCATGGGAACCAATGCCAGTGCTGGAATCGGTTGACCCTCAGAAGGACAAACACTCTGGGTTACCTCAGGTTTAATTCCATTCCCCGCCCCAAGCTCTCAGTATATGTTCTGGGAGACCAGCAGCACTGTGACAAGGCCAAGATTGTGGATATCCCTGACATGGACATCAAAGCACTGAAGAAACTGAACAAGAGTAAGAAACTGGTCAAGAAGCTGGCCAAGAAGTATAATCACTCTTTGGCTTCAGAGTCTTCTGATCAAGCAGATCCCACGAATCCTGGGCCCAGGCTTAATAAGTCTGGCAAGTTCCCTTCCTTACTGACTCACTATGAGAAGATAGTGGCCAAAGTCAATGAAGTGAAATCCACAATCAAGTTCCAGGTGAAGAGAAGGTGTGTGTCTGGCAGTGGCTCTTGGTCATGTTAAGATGACAGATGATGATAAGCTTGTATACAACGTCTACTTCACTGTCAATTTCCTGATGTCATTGCTCAAAAAGAACTGGAAGAATATTGGGCTTTATACATCAAGAGCTTCCTGAGTGTACTAAGGCACAGCTTATTAAATCATACTACTACTATTAAAAAATAAAAGAATCAGGAGGGATATCTCAGCTTCTAAGGTCTCCACTGAAGATCAAGGGGTCCCAGCCCACAACCAGCTCCCCAGTCCACAGCTCCAGTGCCAAGAAGGGGAGACCCCACAGCACCTGGCTGTGAAAACCAGAGGAACTTGTGGCTTACTGAGACGGAGGGCTCCTAGAGTCCTAGACACACTTTTAAAGGACCCATTCATAGTTTTAATCACCAATGAAACTCACTTACTTTGAGCCCGAGTAACAACTTGAAAAGCTGCAGGGACATACGGAGAGGAACTGAATTGCCTGGCTTCAGAGTGATGGCTTGAGGAACAGCTCTCCCAGACAGAAGTGCAGGTAGGTGCCATTGTTCCTTTTCCAAGCCCTCCACCCACTCAGCACATGCTGGTGCCATATCTGAGTCTTCATCAAACTGTCTAGCATCCCTCAGACCACCCTGGCGATTACCTGAGACTCCTGCCCCACCCAACTCATACATAGGCCCAAACCTTTTTCAGCAGCAGTTCCTCACAAGTGGCCAGCCACCACCACTCTGTGGACTTCCCTAACATCTCTGAAAGATCCACAAAACCCAGACACAAAGTGGCTGCCCTCAGTGTGCCATGTGCCTCTTGCTAAGTGGCCCCCAGTCTGGCACTGGTTTCAGTTAGGCAACTGGAGGCTAAATAACATGCTACTTAATAATGAATGTATTAATAAGATCAAAATAGAAATCAAAAGGTACCAACCTGAAAAAATGATAATGAAAACACAATGACCCAAAAATCTATGAGCCAACACAATTTCTAAGAGGAAAATTTATAGCAATTCAGGCTTACCTCAAGAAACAAGAAAATTCTCAGGAGGCAGCCAATTGAGGATTCTCTCTCATTAGTGATTCTCCCTCTTCTCTACTCACTGAAAAATCTATTAGCAAAAACAAACAAACAAAAAAACCCTCAAATACATTATCTAACCTTAAACCTAAAGGAACTAAAATAAGAAAAACAAACAAAGCCCAAAGTGGGCAGAAGGAAGGGAATAATTACAATCAGAGTGCAAATAAACAAACAAAAAAAAAGAATTAAAAAAAATACAAAAGATCAATGAAACCAAGAACTGGTTCCTTGAAAAGATAAGCAAAATTGATAAAACTTTAACCAGACTCATCCAGGAAAAAGAGAAAGGACCCAAACAAATAAGATAAAAATGCAAGAGGAGAAATTAAACTGACTCCACAGAAATACAAATTATTATAAGAAAATACTAAAACCAATTATGTGTCGATCAATTGGACAATCTGGAAGAAATGGATAAATAGAAACACAACCTTCAAGACTGATCAAAGAAGAAACAGACAATCTGAACAGACTAGTAACTACTAATGAAATTAAATCAGTAATCAATAAACTCCCAACAAATAAAAGTCCTGAATCAGACAGCTTCACAGGTAAATTTTACCAAGTATTCGTGAATAATTTAACCTATTCTCAAACTACTTAAAAAGTTGAAGTGGAGGAAATGCTCCTAAGTTCATTTTTATAAGAATAGCTTTACCCGAATCCAAGATGGCGTTATAGGTAAACACCTACACTGCTGCCTCGCACAACAATTTCAAAACTACAACTAAAAGACAGAATGGACATCATCCAGAACCACAGGAAAGCTGGCTGAGTGGAAGTTCTACAACTAGAGGGAAAGAGAGGGGCTCACGGAGACCCAGAGGAGCTGCAAAAAGCTGAGGTACGGAGACGCGGGCGAGGAGAGAGCGGGTGCCGGAGAACCTGGCTGGCTTTTTCTGGTGGGAGGGAAACGGAGACTCTCAAAGGCATTGAACCCCTTATCCTACGACATTAAACCCCAGATCCAGCCGAAACTCATACAGTGGGAGTTTGGACTGTGAAAAGGAAGAAGTGCAAGGAAATTTAGGGGAGTTGCGAAAGATCAAAAGCCTGGTGGAGCACAAAGCACTGCGCGCAGGACAGATTGCTGATTGTATCGCTGGCTTTCGTGAGTGGGCGGGAGACAGACCCTCCCAGCTGTGCCACTTCTGACTCCACTTAGCCCATTTCGGGTGAAACCCTGGGGACCTAGACTCGTGTGGTCCTGGTGCTCAGGGAAGCCAGAAAGGCAGCGGTTAGAGGCACTGCAGGCGCAGGGCGCACAAGGACCCCTCCAACGATTACCCAGTCACGTGAGACTCAGGGGCCATGGAGGGCGGCGGTCCCTTAAGCCCTGAGATTCCACCCCTCCCAAGCTCAACAGAGGCTTCTTCGGCTGTGCACATCTGGTATCATAAAGCTGAATTCAACACAGAAGTTTCCCCGGCATAGTGAAAATGCCGAGACAAGGGAAGGGATTACAAACAAAAGAAATGGAGGAAAAAAAACGACTGGATATAGAGTTCAAAACCACGCTTATAAGGTTTTTCAAGAATATGCTAGAAAAGATGGATAAATTTAGTGAGACCCAAGAGGAGATGAAAAAGGTCCAACTAAAGATGAAAAAGGACCAACTAGAAATTAAACATACACTGTCTGAAATAAAAACTATTATACAGAGTCCTAACAGCAGACTAGAGAAAGGCAAGAATCAAGTTGAAAATTTGAAATATAAAGAAGCAGAAAACATTCAACTGGAAAAGCAAGAAGAGAAAAGAATCCAAAAATGTGAAGATAATGTAAGGAGCCTCTGGGACAGCTTTCAGAGTACCAACATCAGAATTGTGGGGGTGCCAGAAGAAGAGAGAGAGCAAGATACTGAAAACCTATTTA
>JAAGEH010000012.1:13055769-13073243 GCA_011751065.1 Lasiurus cinereus | reverse complement strand
ATCCCAAATAAAAGGAATCCAAAGAGGACCACACCAAGACACATCATAATTAAAATACCAAGAGCAAAAGACAAAGAGAGAATATTAAAAGCAGCAAGAGAAAAACAGTTCATTACCTACCATACGACTGTCAGCTGATTTCTCAACAGAAACGATGCAGGCCAGACGGGAGTGGCAAGAAATATTCAACGTGATGAATAGCAAGAACCTACAACCAAGAATAATCTATCCAGCAAAGCTATCATTCAGAATTGAAGGGCAGATGAAGAGCTTCACAGAGAAGAGAAGGCTAAAGGAGTTCATCAACTCCAAACCAGTATTATATGAAATGCTGAAAGGTACTCTTTTAGAAGAGGAAGAAGAAAAAGGTAAAAGCCAAAAAATTATGAACAACAAATACATATCTATCAACAAGTGAATCTAAAAATTAAGTGAATTAAAAATTTGATCAACAGAATAAACTGGTGAATATAATAGAATCAGGAGCACAGAAAGGGAGTAGACTGATACTTAACAGGAGGACAAAAATCATAAACATCAAACAGTCTGTGACATTACAGCAGAAAGATTAAAGTTAGGTGAGGTAGATAAGTGATCAATCAAAGGACTTGTATGCATGCATATAAGCATAACCAATGATCACAGACACTGGGGGGTTGGGGTATGCCTGGGAGGGAGGGGGGCAATGGGGAGATATGTATAAAAAATTAATAAAAATTTTAAAAAAAAGGAATAGCTTTACCCTGATTAGAAAACCAAAAACATTACAAACAAAATTATAGGCAATATCCCTGATGAAATAGTTGCAAATATCTTCAATAAAATATTAGCAAACTGAATTCAGCAATATATTAAAATGATCAAGTGAGATTTATTCCTGGAATCCAAAATTGGTTCAATATTCACAAATCAATTAATGTGACACACCAAATAAATGAAGGATAAAAATCTTATGATAATATCAGTAAATGCAGAGAAAGCTTTTGACAAATATAGCATTTATGATAAAAACTCTCAGCAAAATGCAAGCAGATAGAGCATACCTCATCATAATAAAGGCCATTTATGACAAACCCACAGCTAATATACTCCCTGGGGAAAAGCTAAAATCATTTTTCTTTAAGGTCAGGGACAAGACAAGTATATCCACTTTCACCATTCCTATTCAACATAATATTTGAAGTCCTAGCCACAGTAATCAGACAAGAAAAAGAAATAAAGGCATCCATATTGGAAAGAAAGAAGTAAACATGTTGTTATTTGCAGATGACATATTATATAGAGAGCATCCTAAAGATTACCCCAAAGAGCTATTAGAGCCTAACCAAAGTGACTCAGTTGGTTGACCCAAAAATCTATGGTATCAAACAGGTTGCCAGTTCAATTCTTGGTCAGGGTCCATACCCAGGTTGTGAGCTCAATCCCCAATCCCGCACAGCTGATGTTTCTCACATCAGTATTTTTCTCTCTCTCCCTTTTTCTCCCTCTAACCATATTCTTGGGTGAGTAATATAAAAAAAAAACAAACAACAACAACAACACTAATATATTAGAGTCCTGGCCTGTGTTCTTCAATGGTTAGAACATCAGCCCATGCACCAAAGGGTTCAATTCCCAGTCAAGAGCACATGTCTAGGTTGCAGGTTCGATTTCCCACCCCAGTCAGGATGCATGCTAGGGACAACTAATCAATGTATCTTTCACATCAATGTTTCTCTCTCTTTCCCTCTCCCTTCCTTCCTTCCACTCCCTAATAATCAATGGAGCCTAGCTGGCTTGGCTCAGTGGTTAAGCATCAACTGATGAAGCAAGAGGTCACCAGTTGGATTCCTAGTCAGGCCACATGCCTTGGTTGCAGGCTTGATCCCCAGTGTGGGGTGTGCAGGAGACAGCTGATAGAGTTTTCTTTCTCACCAATGTTTCTATCTCTATCCCTCTCCCTTCCACGATTGAAAATCAATAATAAATAAATAAAAACTTTTAGAACTGATACATCCAGCAAAGTAGCAGAATACAACATCAATAGTCAGAAAACAGTTGCATTTTTATACACAATAACAAACTACCAGAAAGAGAAATTAAGAAAACTGTAACGGAGCGAGTCCCCACAAGATAGACCACAAAGACTAATTGAATTCAAACAGGCCTAAATTTATTACAGACTCGAATCTGGGCTCAAACCTGAGCTGACGCAGCAGCCTGGCTCCCTTTCCCCATCGGAGTGCCTGAGGTAGGGCATCAGCTCGGCCCTTTAGGCAGAGGTCCCATGTCCTAGGGCTTGTGCCCAGATGACAGAGTCTAGGGTGACTACGGCAGCTCCGACATATCGGCTGCCCTTTTCTACAAAACTGCTTCCATCAGTAAAAAGGGTACAAGCACTGTGGGTGCAGGTGGGGAGCATCATCACTGCACCCTCCAAGCAAGAGAGGTCCCTGAGTAGCTGGCTTCCCTGGCCCACAGCTGGGATAGCCCTGCCTGTCATGGGTTTTGAAAGTCCAGGATGTGAAGGTTGTAAGACAGCGCTGCATAGAGATGCTTGGTGGTGAAGCGTAGGCAATACACCGGACTGCTCAGGGGTGTCGACGTCAGCGGGAAGGCGGGAAGGCGGGAAGGCGGGAAGGCGGGAAGGCGTGTAGGCAGACCCTTTGGCGCCGGTCCCACAGTCGTACAACCCTGTAGTAGGAGGAACCTGTGGCCAGCAAGTGGTTCCCATCTGTCTGCAAGCAGTACAGGGTGCTGTCGTGGGGCTCCTCCCACTTCATGACACACTTCCTGACGCTGGCTCGGAGGTCCCAGTATCGAACATAGGTGTCATAGCCACAGGACAGGAGCATGAAAGGGGACTCATACATGAGGTCCAGCACCCCAGCCCCTGGGGGGAAGTCACTGCCCAGGTGCGTCATCAGCTGCCCACTGTTGAGGTCCCAGATTCTCAGGGGTGAGAAGTGCCCACAACAAGCCATCCCAGTCACAAAAGAGCTGAGTAATGGGCTGATAGCAATGGACCAGACTCGCTCTTCAGTCTGGATGGTGTGTAAGCACTGGCCAAGTGGCCTGAGGCCAAAGACCATACGTTGGCCGTTCTGTCCCTGGAGCCACTCACGATGATGTCCCCTTTGCAATCCACACAATTCACCAGCTGTTAGCAATCGTCCCAGGTGGGTTGATGGGCACAAAAGATGGACTCCAGGAGAGTGACCAGCCCTTGAGGGCTCTGCAAGAAAGGAGGGTCCTGGTTCCTCCAGTTGTATAAATCAGAAGTCATGTCAGGCAGGGCCTGGCCGCCGAGCTGCCAGGGGCTCACCTGGTAAGAGCGCTGACAGAGGGGCAGTCCCTCTTTTTATACCCATTCTGCCTTCCCCTATTGGCTCATACTGCTGGCTTGGCAATCTTTAATTGGTTCTCAGGCAGCAAGGGACCAGCTAACCCAGGAGGTTCCTAGTAAGGCTGCTTGACCTAGTTAGCCTAACGAACTCAGGAAGTTGTGGTTCAGGTGTTGTGGTCTGGCCGAAGATAAGAGGAATAGTTTGCAGGCCTGGCTTTAGAGGAGGAAGTGTTGCAAGCCTAGCCGTAAGGGGATTCCTCAGTAGTTCCCAATTTAACCGTTTGTCTCTGGACTGCTTGCCTAACCATTTATTGCTACAAAAACAATACCATTTGTAATTGCAAAACCTAGTAATAAATTTAACCAAGGAGGTAAAAGACCTATACTCAGTAAATTATAAGACATTGAAAGAAAGAAACTCAAGAAGACACAAATAAATGGAAGGAAGAATTAACATCATTAAAATGTTCATACTATCCAAAGCAATGTATATATATTCAATGCAATTCCCATCAAAATACAAATGGCATTTTTCACAGGACTAGAACAAATAATCCTAAAATTTATATAGAACCACAATATACCCCTTATAGCCAAAGCAATCTTGGGTGGGTATCCTCCCATGCACTGAAGGGTTGCTGGTTTCATTGCCAGTTAGGGTAGTGCCTGGAATGGGGCTCGATCTTCAGTAGGGGACATGCAGAGTACAGCCTGATGTTTCTTTCTCACATTGATCTTTCTCTTTTTCTCTTTCTCTTCTCTTTTTTTTCTCATTCTCTTTCTTTTTCTCTTTCCCTCATTCTCTCTCTAAAAAATGAAATAACAAAAATCTAAATAAAAGGAACAAAGTTAGAGGTATCACACCACCTGATATCAAGGCTGTAATAATAGAAACAGCATGGTAATAGCATAAACATACACACACACACACACAGATCAATGGAAAAGAATAGAGAAGCCAGAAATAAATTCATACCAATATGGTCACTTAATATATGACAAAGAAGGGAAAATGTGTGATGTGGTAAATATAGTCTCTTCAATAAATGGTGCTGGGAAATCTAATCAGATACATGTAAGAACAATGAAACCAGACCACCTTCTTACACCACATACAAGAATAAATTCAAAATGGATAAAAAACTTAAATGTAAGACTCAAAACCATAAAACTCCTAGAAGAAAACACAGGCAGTAAAATCTCTGACATTGATCTTAGTCATATTTTGGGGTATGTTTTCTCAGGCAAGGGAAACAAAAGAATAAATAAATGGGGCTACATCAAACTAAAAAGATTTTGCACAGCAAAAAAAAAAAGGCATAATAAAATCAAAAGACAACTTACTGAATGGGAGAAGATATTTGCCAATGATATATCTGAAAGGGGTTAATATACAAAATACATAAGTAACTCATACAAGTTAATTTGATTAAAAAATGGACAGAGGACCTTAACAGATATTTCTCCAAAGAGAACATACAGATGTCAATATGCATGAAAAAAATGCTCAATGTCACCAATCATCAGAGAAATGCAAATTAAAACCACAATAAGAGCCCTAACTGGTTTGGCTCAATGGATAGAGCATTGGCCTGCAGACAAAGGGATCCCAGGTATGATTCTGGTCAAGGGCATGTATCTTGGTTGCGGACACATCCCTGTAGGGAGTGTGCAGGAGGCAGCTGATTGATGTTTCTCTCTCATCAATGTTTCTAACTTTCTATCTCTCTCCCTTCCTTTCTGTAAAAAATCAATAAAATATATTTTAAAAAAACACACAATGAGATATCTTATCATACCTATCAGAATAGCTATCATCAATACATCAACAAGCAACAAGTGTTGTCAAGGATATGGAGAAAAAGGAACCCTTGTGTCCTGTTGGTAAAATTGCAAATTGGTGCAGCTGCTAGGGAAAACAGTATGGAGATTCCTAATATATATATTACATATATATATATATGTAATATATATATATATATACCATATGACCCAGCCATCTCATTTCTGTTTATTGGAAGAAATCCAAAACACTAATTCAAAAAGATATATGCATGCTTATATCCATGGCAACATTATTTGCAGTAGCCAAGAAGTGGAAGCAACCTAAATGTCCATCAATAGACTGTTGGATAAAGAAGTGGTACATATATACTTGGCCATAAAAAGAATGAAATCTTACTATTTCTGCAACATGAATGGACCTAGATAATATTATGCTAAGTGAAAGAAGTCAGACAGAGAAGACAAATAGCATAAGATTTTACTTATATGTGGAATCTAAAAACAAAAACAAACAACAAAAAGACAGAAACAGATACAAAGAACAAACTGATGATTGACAAATTAGGTGAAGTTTGGGGACACTGGGTGAAAAGGGCGAAAGGATTAAGAAATACAAATTTCTAGTTATAAAATAGTATTGAGGATGTAAATTACAGCATGTGGAATATAGTCAATAATATTATAATAGCTAAGTATAGTGCCAAGTGGGTACACTTCAAAGGTTATATAAATGTTCTGTACACATGAAACTAATATAACAGTAATTGATATGTTAACTGTAATTGAAATTTTAAAAAATTTATAAAAGAAAAACATTTGGCATCTTCTATGGTATCACTCAGAGAGGACAAGTGTCCACATGCGCAGGCCCCTGACCAGCCCTCCTACAGGCTTCTGTGTCCATGCCCTAGAGGCTCAGTCACTCTGCGACGTGAGAACAACAGATGGCAAACTATACCTTGACCCAGATGTTAGAGCCAGGTGTGTGCTTGCCAGCACAGATTCTGTAAGTAAGGGTTGATGTGGTGCTGTCAGGGTAAGGTACCTGGGAATATAGAAGATTAGGGGCTCTCCATGGCCTGAAGGAGCTCACCTTGGTCAGGCAGCCTCAAGCATATCTCCATTAGGAAGTGAGAAGTATTGAGGATCCACACTCTCTCAACACCCCTAGCCTGTGTCTTTCCTGGTGTGCTTTGCTGAGAACAGCCTCTTGCATTTACAGTAGGAGACTGCAAAGCAGATGCTAATCTGTGCCCGGTGTCCTGGACACCACACAGCACCAGATGCACCTTTTCCTATGGAATGTGCGTGTAGCAAAAATTTTGTCATAAGGCAGGTACTATTTTGGAGCCTGATATCTTCATTTAATGATATAGTGCAACTTTCCTTTTTCACAGACATTGAGAGTTTTCAGGTCTGAACAGCTTTCTTGTACAGATGCTCCATAATTTAACTTGTCTCCTACTGTTAGTGCTACCATGAGCAACCTGTTTTCTATATCTTTTATTATTTCTTAGCATAAATTCCAAGAATGATTATACAGATGTTAAGGCTTCTAAAAAACTGACTTTCAGAAAGGTGACTGCTGTGGGTGGCAAAGCCTGCCTTCCCTAAACACTGTGGCCAGGTCCTGCTGGGATGGCTCACCACTCTGTGCCTCAGTGTCCATCTATTAATGGGTGTGATAGCCAAGCTCACTCAGAGGGACTCTGAGGACACATCCTCACATCCTGAGGGGAGCCCTGGACACCTGGGGGTCCTGTGGGGTTGGTTGCTGTGGCTGCAGCTGTTCAGTCCCGTGGCTGGGGAGGAGGAAAGAGCTGCTGGGAGCAAGGAGTTGGGAGGGGCAGATCAGAAGAGAGCTCCGCTTTCCTTCTCTGCTATTCCAACACCTTCCAGACCATTCCAACTGTGTCCTTAGTGATCATTTGCCTTTGTGCACTCATGATTTCCAGAAACCTGAGTAGTGGTGAGGTGGGCTATCCACGGTGCCGTGACCTCGGGTTGGTTTCGCTGGGCCTCTGTTCCTCCTCTGTGACACTGCAATGCCAGGGTTCACCAGCTCCCCTATAACTGGCCACCGCAGTCAGGAGGGCGCATAGCCACGGCAACTCCAGGCTGTGCACCAGGCAAACTAGAAGCAAAAGCTCCTTCTGAGGACCAGGCTTCTCCCTTTCCACCCAACCTGCCCCTCTCAGTGGAAATGAAGCGATGCCTTAGTCCTTGTGACACCCGTTTTAGGTCATTCCTGTAAAGATTCAATCCGGTGGCTGCACAGATATTTTTAGATAAAACGCAAGCGCCCTGAAAATGAAAGACTACTGGTACAGCCTAGCTGGGAATGTCAACCCCACCAGGATGCATAAAGGAGAAATGATGCCCTGTACGCTGGGGCCACTGCTGGCTGGGAACCACCTGCTGGCTCTGGACAGGGTGAAGGAAGCACAAATGGGAAAGAAGTCTCCCTCAGTGTGAGGCCAGGGCACAGGCTGCCGAAGCTCAGGACAAGCCCCTGCCCGCTCAGCTCAGGACCCCGCAGTGTGCACACCAAGATGGCCTGACTGGAGCCCTGGGCTGTGGCCCGCCCGCTCGCAGGAGGTGCGCCTGAGACAGAGAATGAAGCAACGGCAAAGGGCGCACTGCCTGGGACTTCTCCAGCCTGGCCCCCCCCCCCCCCCCCACCCCCGCTCCGTGGGATTAAAGCGCTTGGGCTCCCAAATTGCGTGCGTTACTATTCTGGGCATATGCTCAGTTTAGGGCAGGGTCTGCGCCGCTCGCTCTTGTACCTCAGGCCCCCAGCACAGGCGCTGAGTGGGTGTCCACTCAGATGTGAACTAACTCCTGCTTCGGAGCGTAGGAAACATACTGAAATGTTTAGAGAACGTATCAGTTGCACTTTTTTTAAAAGATCACTAAAGACCCCACTTAAACCTCAGCTGCATCGAGCTATTGCCCGGTCTCAGGGCAGTTTGACGAGCTCTGCAAAAAACTCCAACTGGGCCTTGTTTATGAGGAACAAATGCTTTGTTCCATGTCCCCTAGAGAAGCTTTGAAGAACTCCAGCCCAGCCTGGCCAGCATAGCTCAGTGGTTGAGTGTCAGCCTATGAACCAGGAGCTCAAGGTTCCATCCCTCGTAGGGCACATGCCCGGGTTGAGGACTGGATCCTCTGGGTCCTCAGTGTGGGGCATGCAGGAGGCAGTTGATAGGTGATTCTCTTTCATCACTGATGTTTTCCTCTCTCTCTCCCCTTTCCTCTCTTAAATAAAAAACAAACAAACAAACAAAAAAAACCAAGAACTCCAGCCCTTTCAAACGTCAGAATTTTGAGTCATGAGAAGTAATCCTCCAGATTTGCTGGCGGCTCACAAACAGGGAGCCCACCAAGGGAAAGGAAGGGAGAACTGACATGGAAGAGCTGTATAGCAGGCTTTGTGGGATAGCAGCAAGCTTTCTGTAAGAATAGGCCCTTTCATTCTTCAGAAGTGAATGTGTGTCCCCTTCAAAGTTAGTCCGGGGAACCCAGGGTTGTCCCTGTGGCATCTGCCTGGCCAGCTGGGCAGAGGAGAGAGGAGGGACCTCCCACAGCCCTTGTTCTCTGAGCTAAGCTGGGCAAGGACCCCTCTGCCAGGCTTCTGTTGGTGGTCGCCAGCTCTCACCATTTTCTCTGCGGGCTGGAAAACAACGCTGAGAAGAAAGGCGGCAGCTCTGGTGCCTTCCTCAGGAGTATACTGAAGGCCCGCCCCGCCCCCAGCCCGAGGGCCTGATTTCTCTCCTAGCCAGGGAGCAATTTCAGGTGCTGCTGTAAATTCCTAAAGTCCAAATTAATGCATCTCCCAGAATAAGCCTTTCTTGGTAAAGAGCCCATGTGGCACATTAATAAAATGCAGTCTTGAGAAAAGACTGTTTTGTGCGTAGACCGCAGTTCCATTAAAGGCTGTCCTTTCTGACTGTAGATCACTGGTATTCAATTTCTGAACCAACATTCTGTCTGAGGAGACTGTTTTCTGCAATGAATATAATGGAAATTTACAAAAAGAAGTTTATAATACCCTCTCATTCCTTTTCGATGTCACTCAGTGCATTAGTTTCCTTGTTGCTATTGCAACAAATGACAAACTTAGTAGCTTAAAACAACACAGATATATTCTCTTGTAGTGCTGGAAGTCAGAGGTTTGAAATAGGTCTCAAAGGGGCTAAAACCGAGATGTTAGTGGAGCTCTGTTCCTTCTGGAGGTTTCAGGGGTGAGTCTGTTCCTCACCTGCTCCAGCGCCTGCAGGCTACTTGCACTCCTTGGTGTGTGGCTGCAGCACCCCAATGCCTTCTGTGCCCACGTCACACCACCCTGTGACAATGCCCTCCTGTCTCCCTCTTAGGATGATGTCACCTTGTAAAATGTTGGGCCCCCCTGGATAATCCAGGATACTGTCTGCATCTCAATAGCCTCACCTTCATCACTTCTGCAAAATCCCTTTTTGCACGTGAAGGTGACATATTCTCAGGTTCAGGAATCAGACATGGACACTTGGGGGCAGGAGGGCATTATTCTGCCTCCCACAGCAGAAAAGAAGGCAGTTCACACAAACTGCCTTCTTTCTGATTTCTCGGATTTATATCATTTCTTATACTTTTTAAAAAGTTACTTATTGATTTTAGAGAGGGAGGGAGACAGAAACATCAATTTGTTGTTCCACCTATTTATGCAATAATTGGTTGATTCTTTTTTAATTAATTCATTTTTGAGAGAGAGAAAGAGAGAGGTCGGGAGAGGGAGAAACACTGATGTGACAGAGAATCATCAATTGATTGCCTCCCACATGTGCCCTAACCAGGGATCGATCCTGCAATCCTTCACTCTAACCTATTGAACCACACTGGCCAGGGCCATTAGTTGATTTCTTGTCTTGTGATGCAGCCCACAACCATGTGCACCGCCGGAAGACACTAACTGGCCACTCGGCCAGGGTCTTATTTATATTGTTTCTGTAGTTGGGTGACTTCCAAGACCAGTTGCAAATGACCACAGAGGCTGCTAAGTTGGTGATAAGCAAGCAAGGATTTATTGAGCTGGCTAGCAATGGCTGCGAGGGCACCCCTTGCAGGTGGAGTCCACACACTCACAGCTGCACTATCTCAGGGGTATGCAACCCTTTTTAAACATCCAAACCACTTTTTTTTTTTTTTAGTCCATTGTTCTAAAATCCACAAACAGCCTCGGGGGAGGGGAGATCGGTTTCAGTGGGCTGCAACTATTCCTGTTGACTGCTCCTTATCTCCCAACCACACCCTGCTAGAAGTTGGAATGTGGATCTATCTTGTGAAAGCAGATTGTAAAATTGAGCAAAGTTAATAATCTCTAAAAGTCATCTACAGTTTCAACTCCTGGAGCCACTGAGTCAACAGGAATCAATCTTTTATGGTTCTGGTCCTCAGGCATAAGACAATAACCTTTGTGATGTGGGATAGATTTATGTGACCTTCCAGGTCAAACAGCAGTTTTTATCTGAGATGAATGCTCTTAAGATCCTATTTCTGTTTCAACCCATTGTCCCATTCTATTTAGCATCATGTTCTCTAGGAAACCTACCCACCACCCTGACCTGATTACTGGCCACTGCTCTTCAGAATCCTTCCTTTCCCAATGTTTTGCCAGCTCTCAGATGGCACAGCTCTCAGGAGAGAGCCTGCAGTGATAGCTGGATCTTCATTGCTTTTTGCACGGTTCAGCCTCCCATTTCACATGGAATTTGTGAGCCATGTGTGGACAGTAGCCAGCCAGCCATGACTACAGGCAGGAAGAGAGGAGGTGGAGGTGCCCCTAAGGGCAGAGGGGCAGGATTTAGAGTGTTTTCCAAGAATGCCTGACTGGCAGGGTGAGCACTGGGTGTCCCAGTCTATGCATCTGCACAGACCGAGTGTCGTCACCAGCATGCGTCCTGGGGAAGAAGTACCAGGCCAAGCCTTACCTTGACCTGGATCCCTTCCAGGCTTCCTCAGTTCCTCCCTAGACCCACCTGGACTCTGCCGAGGTTGGGGCACCACTGCTTAATTTCAAATTATTAAGCAGAAGTCCTGTAGGCCCACTGGCCAGAGTTTGTTTTTCCCTAGGGATATGGACAGAATGGCCTCCTTAGCACAGCTGGGGCAGCAAATGTAGGGCCACTGACTTCCCATCAGGAGCAAAGTCATGTACTTACAACACAGCCCAAGAGTCAATGCACCATCCTAGGATGATGCTATTTCTTCAACACAGGGATCGGGCCGGTTGTGATTATACACACACACACACACACACACACACCTGAGGAGGCACGGAGCATTCTGTGAGGATAGGATGATGGCCCTGGGGTGGGAGTGGCCCCTTTATCTGTACCCCCTGATGAGTGGCAAATAGCTCCCTGAGCTGCAGTTTCATTTCTCTTGGAGGATTTTCAAATCCAAATACTGCAACCAGCCCTGGGCCGCTACTGCTTACTATTTTGTTCCTCTCCAGTCATCGCAGGTTTTTCTTTCACCAGAATTAGAACAAAGATGCCTTGGAACCTATCTACTGAGAACAAGGGGTGACCACACTACAAGAAAGGGAAAAGCAATTACAGACAGACTTTGTGGGGATAAGGGTGTATACACACATACGTTCATTTTATCTACTCTGTGCATGCAAGTATGAATAGGAAATAGGCAATTTAGCAGCACTGCATATGCCCCAGGGTGGCGTTAAGTAAAATATTTGCGTCTTTTGCTGCACATTTCTGTACTGTTTGAATCTGACTATTTTTACAATGAACATATATATAATTTTATAATTTTTCTGCAATCATAAAACACATATAACATTTTTAATGAAATGAGAAAAATACTCTTAAAGTCTACTTGACATGGAAAGATATTCACAATATATGGAATGAGAAGTTACAAAATGGCAGGAGCAACAAATTCCCTTTTCTGAGGAAAGATGTGACAAAACAAAGAGAAAATATCTGCAAGGATGATATTTTAGTGCACAAAATGTTAAAAATACTTATCTCTGAGTGATAGACTTTTTATTGCTAGGTCTTATGCTTATCTTCATTTTTAAAATTTAATAAATCTTTATTGTTCAGATTATTACATTTGTTTCTCTTTTTAAAATTTAATAAATCTTTATTGTTCAGATTATTACATTTGTTTCTCTTTTTTTCCCTCCCATAGCTCCCCTCCACCCGGCTCCCACCCTCCCTCTACCGTTACTTCCCCCTGCATTATCCTCATCCATATGTATGATTTTTGTCCAGTCTCTCCCTGCACCCCCCTCACCCCTTTCCCCCTGAGAATTATCAATCCACTCCCTTTCTGTGCTCCTGAATCTATTATATTAACCAATTTATTTTGTTCATCAGATTTTTAATTCACTTGATTTTTAGATTCACTTGTTGATAGATATGTTTGTTGTTCATAATTTTTATCTTTACCTTTCTCTTCTTCCTCTTCTTAAAGAGTACCTTTCGGCATTTTATATGATACTAGTTTGGTGTTGATGAACTCCTTTAGCTTTTTCTTATCTGTGAAGCTCTTTATCTGCCCTTCAATTCTGAATGATAGCTTTGCTGGGTAGAATAATATTGGCTGTAGGTTCTTGCTATTCATCACATTGAATATTTCTTGCCACTCCCATCTGGCCTGCATAGTTTCTGTTGAGAAATCAGCTGACAATTGTATGGGTGCTTCCTTGTAGGTAATTAACTGTTTTTCTCCTGCTGCTTTTAATATTCTCTCTTTGTCTTTTGCTCTTGGTATTTTAATTATAATGTGTGTTGGTGTGGTCCCCTTTGGATTCCTTTTATTTGAGATTCTGTGCACTTCCTGGACTTGTTAGTCTATTTCTTTCACCAGATGTGGGAAGTTTTCATTCATAATTTCTTCAAATAGGTTTTCAGTATCTTGCTCTCTCTCTTCTTCTGGCACCCCGCAATTCTGATGTTGGTATGCTTGAAATTGTCTCAGAGGCTCCTTACACTATCTTCACATTTTTGGATTCTTTTTTCTTTTTTCTTTTCCAGTTGAGTGTTTTCTGCTTCTTTGTATTTCAAATGTTTGATTTGATTCTTGCCTTCCTCTAGTCTGCTCTTAGGTCTCTGTATAATATTTTTTATTTCAGTCAGTGTATGTTTAATTTCTAGTTGGTTCTTTTTCATCTCCTCTTGGGTCTCATTAAATTTATCCATATTTTCTAGGAAATTCTTGAAATATCTTATAACTATGGTTTTGAACTCTATATCCAGTAGTTTGTTTTCCTCCATTTCTTTTGTTTGTGATCTGTTCCTTTGTCTCTGCATTTTCACTATGCCAGGAGAACTTCTGTGCTGGAGTCAGCCTTATGATGCAAGACTTGCAAAACTGCAAAAGCCTTCCTGTTTAGATTGGGTTGGGTGGAGTGTCAGGGCTGAGCAGAGACATCCTTGGCTTCCAGCAGCCACACCCTATGTGGTCCCTGGGTCTCAAGTGTCTCTCGGTAATCATTGCAGCCCTTTCTGTGTGCACACGTGCGCCTCCAGACCTCTGCCTTTCCTGTTCCCTTGAGCTCCGGGACCTGTATGAGTCTGGGTCCCCAGAGTCTTGCCTGAAACGGGTTCAGTGCAGTTAGAAGTGGCACAGTTGGGAGGCTCTGTCTCCGGCCCACTAGAGAAAGCCAGCAGCACAATCATCAGTCTGTCCTCTCTGTGCACAGTGGTGTGCATGCCCCAGACTTCTGCCCTTTCGTGGCTCCCCTAAATTTCCATGCACTCCTCTTTTTTCACAGTCCAGTCTCCCCCTGTATGAGTCTCGCCTGGAGCTGGGGTTCAATGAAGTAGCATCAGGGGTTCAATGTTGTTGGGAGTCTCCATCTCCCTCCCACCTGAAGAAGCCAGTCAAGCACACCACTGCCTGCTATCTCCATGCACACGTCTCTGTACCTCACCTTTTTGCAGCTTCTCTGAGTCTCTGTGAGCCCCTCTCTTTCCTTCTAGTTGTAGAATTTCCACTCAGCCAACTTTCCTGTGGTTTTGGATGATGTCCGTTCTGTCTTTTAGTTGTAGTTTTGAAATTATTGTGAGGTAGCAATTTAGGTGTTCACCTATGCCACCATCTTAGTTTATCTTCCTTATCTTCATTTTTTAAACATATGTTACCTTGTTTTAGGAGGGGGTAGTTAAATGAATGCCCCTAACTCCAATGTGAGGTGGGAAACAGTTCAGTGTTCCAAGTGACAGGGCCCTGGGCTGTTTCCTGGACCACTGGGGGCTTCTGCTTGACCATCTTTGCTCATTGCTTTGGTCCCTGCCTGTGCCACGGTCCTCCCCATGCCATGGCCCTCCCCATGCCATGGCCCTCCCCATGTCGTGGCCCTGAACACAAGCTTAAAGAAGCAGTCTGACAACACAGAAAGGGCTTGGGAGGAGCCTGGAGCCTTGATTTGAGCCCTGGCTCTGGCACCTACCAATGATGTTACCTTGAACAAGTTGACATAGAATTTTTGGCCTTGATTTCTTTACTTGTGAAAGGGAGATAAGAGCTGGCTAGACATCCCTCCTAGTATCAGAAGGTGCTGTGAAGAAATAAAAATGTGTGTGTGACCTGGAAAGCTCTCTATGCACAATGGTTATTGTCCTTTTGCTCTGTATTGTTATTAGTGATAACTGCACTGTGATTCATCCCAAACAGCGTTCTCCATTGTCCATGGCCCAATTAATTTTGGCTGTCTTGTTAGTATTTGTGGATTTTTAAACTCTGATGCACACTTGGTCTCTAACAGCTGTTCACCTCCATCCAGTGGCCTTGAACACTCACTTTGCATTCATTGCTGGTGGTTTTCTCTGTGATTTAATTAGTGAAAAGCAGGAATGACTCTGCCAAAAGCTATCTGCCCCATCAGCATGCTGTGGCTGGATTGTCATAAAAGACTCCTTTGAATAAAGGAGATGAAAGCTGGAAACAGGTCCCCCTCGGCAGGCCTGCAGCCCCTCCTCTGCCAGGCCTTGCCGCAGCCCCAGGTACAGGGCTGGGCACAGGAGTCCGGGAGTCTGGGTCCTGCAAGGCTGAGGGCTGGGCTAGATCGTCCGCCAGTCTGTCTTCTGCCCCATCCCTCCCTGCTCTGTTTCCTGCTTCAGCCTCAGGGAGAGAGACTACACTTGTGTGGATTGAGATGCCACCAGCATGATCTATAGGGTTAGCCGGGCACCTCAGCCCACTGAAAGCACTCTCCTCGGGGCACAGCCAGCTGGGAGGCGCCAGGGGCTTGTCTAACTTTTGAAAGTATTCCTTATCCCAAGTCCACATAAAGGGCCCCTCCCCACTCTCCTCTCTGTGCCACCCACCTCCCAAGGGAGTGGATCTGAGGCGTCCTGTGTTTCTTTACACGTTTTTTCCTCCTGAGTCATCTGCTTTCATTCTCAAGGACACACATAGCTCCTCACACACAGCAAGCATTTCTCCTCCCTGAGGAGGAATGGAAGCATCTCTCTTTCTAGCTACAAGCAATTTATAATCCTTCAACCTCCTGGCCAGCTTTCTGAGGTCCTTCCTGTGTACCCTCAGGCCAGCAAAGAGAAGCACAATAATAATCTGCTAATAACATATAAACATATAAGTTATATGTGTGTGTATAAAATTTTTATTAAAAGAATTGGAATCCCAAAGAGGTTCAGGCAATTATCTAAGTTCCAAGCAACTTCATACCAAGTAGAAAACAGATGGCAAATCTCCCTTTTCTTGAGTCATTAAATCACACTGAGTCCCAACTGACACCAGTGCCAAGGGAGTCGGAATGCATCCTACTGTCAAGTCTTTGTTAGGAGAACTTGGCGCCGGGAGCTCCTTGCCCAGCTCATAGACACCCTCCGTAACACATGAGCCAATGTCACTCTCCAGCCACAAAGTTCCAGATTCCCAACCGAATTAAGCAGAAAGTATTGGGCCGTGGCACAGTAGACCTCTTGGGAGATGTGCCCCCTCACCTCCCCTTAGGGGTGGCTCCGCATTCTCTCTATAACAACTAGCACATAACTAAATCCTTACCCGGAGCCAGGCACTCTGTTTGCCCCTTATGGCCTTGTCCCTATGGGCAGGGGTGACACCTGACCCAAGCTGTGCCAATCCAACCCTCCCCAGGAGAGTGTGGAAAACAGACCCTTGAACTGAGGGAAGGCTGGCTCTGTGGCAGCCCTATTTGGGCCACCTGCAGGGAAATGCAGAGAGAGCCCCAGCCTCAAAGGGGGAGAGTGTGCAGCTGTGATGATAGTCTGTGCGTGGCAGTCCCAGGGGAGCAGAGAAAGTTTACCCAGTTCCTCACAGCTGTCTCATCCTGGCCCTAGCCCCCCAAAAGCCCAGCTGTGCTTCTTCCATCAAGTTCTGTGAGGGCTGCCCTTGTATTCCATCAATAAATTACTTTTGTTTAGTCGTCTTGAGTGGGTTCCTGTTACTCTTAATTAGACAATTCCCTGAGACACTCAGCTTATCTTAGCTAGAAAATTCAATAGTTCTTTGGTGCTAAGCAGCTCACTTTTAAAATAAGAATATCCCTGGAAACGTACGGCAGGACATCTTCAAATATGGTTAATGGTGTTTTTGGTCATTCACATCTTTTTTTTTTTCTTTTTTTTATATTTTTATTAATTTTTATTAATTTTTTATACATATCTCCCCATTGGGCCCCGCGGCCGCCCGGGGGGGACCGGGGCCCCCCAGGGGCTGGGATCATTGGTTATGCTTATATGCATGCATACAAGTCCTTTGATTGATCACTTATCTACCTCACCTAACTTTAATCTTTCTGCTGTAATTTCACAGTCTGTTTGATGCTTTATGATTTTTGTCCTCCTTAGAATTATCAGTCTACTCTCTTTCTGTGCTCCTGATTCTATTATATTCACCAGTTTATTCTGTTGATCAAATTTTTAATTCACTTAATTTTTTAGGTTCACTTGTTGATAGATATGTATTTGTTGTTCATAATTTTTTGGCTTTTACCTTTTTCTTCTTCCTCTTCTAAAAGAGTACCTTTCAGCATTTCATATAATACTGGTTTGGAGTTGATGAACTCCTTTAGCTTTGTCTTCTCTGTGAAGGTCTTTATCTGCCCTTCAATTCTGAATGATAGCTTTGCTGGATAGAGTATTCTTGGTTGTAGGTTCTTGCTGTTCATCACATTGAATATTTCCTGCTACTTCCTTCTGGCCTGCATCGTTTCTGTTGAGAAATGAGCTGACAGTCGTATGGGTACTCCCTTGTAGGTAATGAACTGTTTTTCTCTTGCTGCTTTTAATATTCTCTCTTTGTCTTTTGCTCTTGGTATTTTAATGATGATGTGTCTTGGTGTGGTCCTCTTTGGATTCCTTTTATTTGGGAT
>JAAGEH010000012.1:13034904-13055369 GCA_011751065.1 Lasiurus cinereus | reverse complement strand
TAAATAGGTTTTCAGTATCTTGCTCTCTCTCTTCTTCTGGCACCCCCTCGATTCTGATGTTGGTACGCTTGAAGCTGTCCCAGAGGCTCCTTACATTATCTTCACATTTTTGGATTCTTTTCTCTTCTTGCTTTTCCAGTTGAATGTTTTCTGCTTCTTTATATTTCAAATTTTTGACTTGATCCTTGCCTTTCTCTAGTCTGCTGTTAGGACTCTGTATAATAGTTTTTATTTCAGTCAGTGTATGTTTAATTTCTAGTTGGTCTTTTTTTATCTTTAGTTGGACCTTTTCCATCTTCTCTTGGGTCTCACTAAATTTATCCATCTTTTCTAGCATATTCTTGAAAAACCTTATAAGCATGGTTTTGAACTCTATATCCAGTTGTTTTTTTTCCTCCATTTCTTTTGTTTGTAATCCCTTCCCTTGTCTCGGCATTTTCACTATGCCGGGGAAACTTCTGTGTTGAATTCAGCTTTATGATACCAGATGTGCACAGCCACAGAAGCCTCTGTTGAGCTTGGGAGGGGTGGAGTCTCAGAGCTTAAGGGACCACCTTGCCTTCCAGTCGGCCCCGCCCTCCATGGCCCCTGAGCCTCACGTGACTAAGTAATGGCTGGAGCGGTCCTTGTGCACGCACCCGCAGTCCTCTAACCACTGCCTTTCCTGCTCCCCTGCGCACCAGGACCACACGAGACTAGGTCCCCAGGGTTTCGCCCAAAACAGGGGCTTAGTGAAGTTAGAAGTGGCACAGTTGGGAGGGTCTGTCTCCCACCCACTCGCGAAAGCCAGCGGCACAATCAGCAGTCTGTCCTGCACGCGCAGTGCCGTGCGCGCCACCAGGCCTTTGATCTTTTGCGACTCCCCTAAATTTCCGTGCACTTCTCCCTTTTCACAGTCCAAACTCCCCCCGTATGAGTTTCGGCTGGATCTGGGGTCTAGTGTTGTAGGATAAGGGGTTCAATGCCTTTGAGAGTCTCCGTTTCCCTCCTGCCAGAGAAAGACAGCCAGGTTCTCCGGCACCCGCTCTCTCCTCGTGTGCGTCTCTGTACCTCAGCTTTTTGCAGCTCCTCTGGGTCTCCGTGAGCCCCTCTCTTTCCCTCTAGTTGTAGAACTTCCACTCAGCCAGCTTTCCTGTGCTTCTGGATGATGTCTGTTCTGTCTTTTAGTTGTAGTTTTGAAATTGTTGTGTGAGGCAGCAGTGTAGGTGTTTACCTATGCCGCCATCTTGGATTCCCCTCCTCTGGTCATTCACATCTTAGTGTGAACCAGTTTAGTAACTTCCTTTTCTCTAAGACCAAGTAGCTAAGATCAGGAACATTTGAAGGATTCAGTTTTGACGAGAAAAACAAGGAGATATTTTAGAGTCATAGCCCCTGAGAAAGGGCTAGCCTCGGTATGGGGCAGGAAGGCACTTTCAGGTACTAGGAAATGTGCCCACACTCAGTTCTGCTCCCAGTGATAAGGAAATAATTGATTAGGACTCGTTAGCATTTTTAATTTACACGATGCCTTCCTTCCAAGGAGCTCATTGTGTCACTGGAGGTTCATGATGAGAAAAAGATTTGGGAGTGGAATTGATGCTGGACATCATCTTCTAAATAAGGCAACATGGTACCTGACTTGAAGCACATCTCCCTATAAGCTAATGAAGAAGGGATGTAAAACCATGCTGAGCCTGGGTAATGCTGAAGGAGAGATGTAAAATGCTCTTAAGGCATTGTTAGAACTATCTTTCCATCCAAATATTAAATATGATTCCACAATCATCCAGTATCTTGGATATGATATATTTTAATAGCATTAAAGTTAATTATTGTTTGACTAGAGACCCAGTGCATGAAAATTCATGCAGTGGAGGGGGATCCCTCAGTCCACCCTGCCTCCCCTTACAGTCCGGGAGCCCTAAGGGGTGGGAGGCAACCAGCAATCAAGGGAAGGCAATGCCCCCATCATACCTCTGCTGCTGCCACTGCTGGCAGTGCAAGCCTCAGCCAGTCCTGGTTACTTGAGCTTGGGTGGCGCTGGGTGACTGGGCAGCCACCATCTGAAGCTTGCCTGCACCTCAAGCCAGCCTTGGGTAGCTGAGGGGCTGAGAGACTCTGGAGGCAGGCACACAGCAGTATAAGAGGACTGAGTGCTGCCTATCTTATGGCTGTGTGTGCCGCCATCTTTGAGGATGGGGCAGTCAATTAGTATATTCCCTCCTTATTGGCTGTGGGCACCACCATCTTTGCAATGGTGTGAGGGTCAATTAGCATATTCCCTCTTTATTAGATAGGAAGAAGAAATATATTACAATTTTTACATTTAACTTAGGCAAACCATTTGGAGTTCCTAATAAATCTTCAAAGCCAGCCTGAATTAAAGCCACTCTGGGTTCTAGCCAATGGGTATGTGCTTCCACCAATTGTACTATCCAGCTGGAGAAAATAATTGTCCCTCTACCCCTGGGGAGTTATTGATGTGTATTTTAAGGGAGCAGACAGTTGTACAGGTACATTTCATTTGATACTTCTCCATTGGTGCATTATCACAAGCATCCCATAGTGAGGCCAGACACTCACATACTGACCTTACAAATTATATAAAGACCATTTCAAAGAGCATATTGCCTGAGTTCCAGAGAAAATGGGGTATCAGGAGGCATTAGAGTCATCAGCTTCCCATGAGATATTCTAGGTTTGGGGTCAGATGCTAAAGGGAATCACCTTTTCCCTTTGCCCCAACTTCAACTCATGCCCCTTATCCAGTTCCATTCATTCAGTAAGTATTTCTCAAGGGTCAGCTCAATGCCAGGCTTGTGCTAAGTACTAGGGATTCTGTGAGGGCTCCCTGACCTTAGCACTCACCAGGCATTGAGCAGGTTGTTATGTAATTAATCTACTCACAGTTTGGGGAAGTGCTATCAAGAGTGCATACAGACTGTGAGAAGCTCATGGTGGTGGGTAAGCAGTGTTGGGGCACACTAGCAATGAGGCACCATCTGAACTAAAATTTAGAGGGCAGTCTGAATAAGCTGGCAGAGTGCCAGGAGAACCTGGGGTGTAGGGAGAGCGTCCCAGGCATGATCACAGCCTGTGAAAAGAGTCTTGGGTTGAAGGACTCAACTGAGGATGGATAAGCTTGTTGAGGAGGGTGGACAGTGGGGCCAGTTGAGGCTGAAACCTGGAAGCATTTACTGAGGGATGGTCTAAAGCAGAATAAAACAGGTTTGTATTTTTAAGTATCCTTCTATCAGCTTTATGGAGGAAGCCAATGGGGGAGGGGAGGAGGACATGAGTGGGCACTGAGAGCCCACATGTTACTACATTACATTTCAGTCACCTAGGTGGCTGGGCAGATTGGTAGCCTGGAGATGACGAGAAGCAGGCAAAGTAGAGCATTGCAAGGATGTGCCACTGACTAGATTTAAGAAATGAGAAAGAAAAGATGTTGAGGATGAGCAGGTGGGTGGATAGCCATGCCATCTATGGGGTGGGGATGATGAGATGAGATACAGATGGCTGAGGAAGGTTTAAGGGCTCAATTTTGGCCATGCTGAGTGTAAGGTATTTGAGATGTATCTGGTAGAATTGGAACTCAGGAGATTTTGGCTGGATGGATATCCGTGGAAGCCCAAGCATGTGGTGGCATTTGGGGCCATGGGCACTGACAGTGTAGAGGGAGAGGAGAGGAGCGCCAGGATTTGGCTGGGAAGCACTCCAACATTTAAGATCCTGTGGAGAAACTGTAGTGAGCTAAAGAGCTTGAGGAAGGAGGACCAGAGTTAGGAGCAGCTAGGACTTGGAGCTGGGCCCAGGTAAGTGTGAGCAGCCGCATCCAGTGCTGAGGGGGCAGGTAAGATGGGAATACAGGCCTGTCCTCTAGGTCTGACAACATGGAAGTTATAGGTGACCTCAGCAGACAATCATCAATGGTTGGAGAGAAAATGGAAACTGGCTGGGTTGAGGTATGGGTGGGAATGAGGAGGTGAGAGAGGTTAGTTGTGAGGAGAGGAGAAAGGTGAAGTGGGGTGTGGAATAGGGTTACTACCTTGTCTGCCTTGCCCGGGACTCCTAGTTTCAGCACTAAACATCCTGCCTTCTGAGAGCTCACTTAGCTCCAGAAAAACCTAGATGCTTGGTCATCCTAAAGTGGAGTTTTGCAGTGTTTGATCTTGTCTTTTTAAAACATTGGAACAGACATACATGAATACTAATGGGAAGGATCCACTTGAGAGGAGAGAGGAGCCTCTAAGTCACCTGTCTTGAGCCTCTAGGTCACTCTCATATAGTGGAAAGGCTGTTGCTTCTTTGTCTTCCAGGCTATCCTAGGGCTGTGCCTTGGGTGCTAAAGCAAAACCAAGATAACTGAATGGCTCCTTTCTGTCACATCTGAGGGAGGCTAACCACCTGGGGCTCAGTGAGAGAGCCTGCGTGACAACAGGAGTGTGGGCACCAGGTTGTCGGCTCATTAAAAAAACACAAGGTGTTTAATTGCTATTTTATTTTCAAAATTGCCCAAATGAGTGCCTGGGAGAACTGTTGTAAGTAACACTCCTTTAAAAACACCCACTGAATCCCAGCCAGGTAAGGTCCTGGGCCCACAGGCCAGGCTGAGTTTCAGGCACTTTGCTGACTTCCTGTCTTGGGCTAAAGATCAGGAGGAGCAGTTCCCACATTGCTGGGGAGAGAGCTCAGCCTGGCCTGTGGGAATGGTGGGCAGAGCGATTGGAGGCCCAACTCTGGAGGTTTCTGTGCCTCATTCAAAGCATCCTCCACGACTGGCAGAAAACCAAAGCCAATGGGCAAATGAGCTCTGACTTTTGGGTTTATTCCTCCTCTCCTTAGGAGGATCAGACTGACACCCCCCTCCACCCCTCAGTGCAGTTGTAGACTAAGAGCTTCATCCATGACTCCAAAGTTCTTCTGAAGGTGTGGGGGAGTCCACCAGGGGATGTCAGGAGCTCCAGGTGCCATCACTCTCCCCTGTTGCCTGAAATCTGACCTCCTCACCCTCAAGCTATCAACCCACTGGGTAAAAATGTGTTTTCGAATAACTCTTTGCAAGGTGATGAACAGGTGGAATAGGTCTTCAAAGTTCGTATGCCCAATGGTAGCAGTTTCAATAATTGTAGCCATTCCAACTATATAAGCACTGTTCTGTAGATGTTGACAGGTTCAGAGGTAAAGTTTTCTAAAGCATAAATGAGAGCTTGGACTTTTTGAAATTACTCGTGCAGAGGAGTAATTTGTCTGAATTACTTTAGAACTCTACACTGTGAAATCCGGGTTTCCCTGAGCTGGACCCGTCAACAAAATGGTTAGTGCTTGAGGGAGAGGTTGCTGCTTAACTATTTTTGGAGATAAAAGTTGTAACTGACAAATACTATAAAATCTTATTAGCAGGATAATGATTTTCATTTGACCAGGATAGTTGGCAAGAGCTGTTTGACAATTAATAGAGTGTTGCCATAGCCAACTTTGCTGTGCCATCGTAAATGGACCTATAATGAGGGAAGGTTCTTGCCCGCCCTACTAATTGAACTACTCTGTACCATGCTTTCGCTATGAGTTGAAAAACTAAATCGTGAAAAGGTGTTAATACTTTGGTTGGAGAATGGGCCAGGTGGAGCCATTCTATTATTCCTGCCAAATGACTCCTGTGGGAATGTGAGTAGTAGGGAAAATTAACACCTGAAGGGGTGTAGTTAAATCTACTCTTGTAAGCTCAGCAGCTTGACGGGCGGCTTCTACTTCGGTTAAAGCAGTACCAGCTTCAGCAGTTAACTGTCTAGGAAAAGATGGTGAGGAATCTTCTGGAAGAATACCATAAAAGGAGCTAAATCTGCAGTAGTCAATTTTAATGAAGGATGGATCCGATTAATGTTCCTGAGTAATTTTTGAAAATCATTTAAGGTTACTAATGTATCTGAACGAATTTGTAAATGTTGAGGACGCCTAGATATTGAAAAGGAGACATTTTCTGTACCTTTTCTGGTGCAATACACAGCCCCATCATTAAGAGAGTGTTGTAAGTCTGCAAAAGCTTTATGAAGAGTGTCCGTCCACATTCTCATGAGCCAACAAGATGCCATCCATATAATGGATGATGTATGCCTGGTGGTGTTGCTGCCTTAGAGGGTGAATAGCTGCATCCCCAAAGTCCTGGCATAGCAAAGGACTGTTAGCCACCCTTTGTGGCAACACTTTCCAGCAGTATCTCTTCGCTGGTTCCTTAAAGTTTATTGCAGGGACACTGAATCCAAATCGTTTACAGTCATCTGGATGCAAAGGTATAGTGAAAAACAATCCTTTAAAACTAGAATAAGTAGTTTTTTTTTTTAAAGGAATAGTGGTAGGTGAGAGCAGCCCTGGTTGAAGGGGGCCCATAACCTCCATGGTCTTATTTATTGCTCAGAGATCTTGCAAAAGTCTCCACCCACCTGATTTTTTTTAATTATGAAAATGGGTGTATTCCAAGGACTATAAGTAGGTTCAATATGACCATCTTCAAGCTGTTCTTTTACTAAAAGTTGTGCTGCTTGAAGCTTTTCTCCAGTTAGGGGCCACTGATCAACCTAAACAAGGTTGTTAGAGAGTCTTTAGTTTTTGCATCTGTCTTCTGGGTAGGAGAGATGACCAAGGCCCCTAATGAAAAGGCTGTGGCTCCCTGTATGCTAACCCTCTTCTCCCTTGCTAGGTGGATGTGAGAATAGGAGATAATCTGCCTTGCTGTCTTTTGCTTAGTCCTTTAACAGGATAAAGTCCTTGATTTAACATTTGAGCTGTAACCACAGCATTGGGATGCATTAGTAAGATCCCCATTTGTTCTAGAATGTCCTTTCCCCAGAGGTTAATAGGTAAATGATCAAGCACATAAAGTGTAAAATATCCTGTTTCCCTCTAGATCAGCGGTTCTCAACCTGTGGGTTGAGAACAGCTAGCAGGGTCTCTCCTAAGACCATCAGAAAACACAGATATTTACATTAAGATTCATAACAGTAGCAAATTACAGTTATGAAGTAGCGACCAAAATAATTTTATGGTTGGGGATCACCACAACATAAAGAACTGTATTAAAGGGTTGCAGCGTTAGGAAGGTTGAGAACCACTGCTCTAGATCTTCCCATCTTAGGAGCTGCACACTCTCTTGAGGCTGAGAGACTTGCCCAATGCCTTGTAGGTTGGTAGTGGCTGTATTAAGAGGCCATGCAGGAGGCCAGTACCTGGAGGCAATCACTGAAACATCTGCCCCTGTACCTATTGTTCCTAGGAAAACTTTCCCATTTAATTTTAATTCTAGCTCTGGGTGCCCTTGTTTAACTGGCTATACCCAATACATTTGATTAGAGTATCCAAATCCTCCTTCTCCCCAAGGCTCTGTGGAGAGAAGTCTCCCTGTTGTATGGTACATTACTGTTCATGTCCTTTGGACTCTGTGAAATGACTTGTGTTGGTCAATTGGACATTAGCAGATGTGAAGCAAGCACAGGCTTGAAATGTGTTTGTTCACTTGGGCTTTTCTCATTGCCATGGAACATACTCTGGCCAGCCAATGGTCCAAGGAGGATGTGAGAATTTGCAACATATTACAGACCCAACTTGTTGTTTGTAGACAGCCCACTGAGCTCAGCTAAGAGTAGCACACAAAGCAGACTCGCATAAAAGTCAGCAATAAATGTGTGCATGCTAATTAACATGAGATTCTGAGATCTTGGTGTTATGTGTTATGTAGTAATAGGTGGCATTTTATGCTAAAATGCACAAACTATAATTTTGTTGTCCTTTATTTAGGAAGGTGAGTCACAGACTCTGATTGTAGACTATTCCTGACCCTCAGTTTCCTTGTCTGTGAAACTGTAAAGTTGTTATGAGGACTGAGTGAAATAATCCAAGAAAAACACCTGGGGCAGCTTCTGGCATGTGAAAAGTGCTCAGCATGTGCCATTATAATGATGACAATATCTCTGGACCTTGGATACCTACTTTAAACAGCAGTTATCACTGGGTGTGGGGATATGCCAGTGAGTAGGGAACTTCTAATAACAGAATGTCAAGCAACAGAATATGTACCCTGCACTGAGGCATGCCCTTCCAAATGACCTGAGCTGCACTCCCCCTGCCACAGGACAAAGGCACTACAGCCTGTTTATTACAGTTAACTAATCGATGACACAGCTGACCTGCAGGAGGTGGGACCAGTGTCCTCTCTCGTGCCTGAGATGGGAAAGCCTGAGATGTGTCAGAGTTTGGATCTGCCAACGCTCAGGTTGTGGCAGGCTGCCAGCAGAGCACTTAGCACAGCCTCCCTCCCCTCTGTCTTCACTGTTCATGGGTTCTTCATGCCACTGATGCTCACAGGCAGAATGTATAGGATGAGAAGCCCCTAAACGTGGTGAGAATGGCAACTGAACACAGTCTGTCTCATGAAGTCACTTTGCCTCCGTTCTTCATCTACCCACAGATTTACCCAGGGCAGCTCAGTTTTGCCTTGCAGTAGGGTAAACTATGAAAGTCTTCCCAGGACCAACCCATCCCCACAAAATGTTAAAGGGAAACTTTGTCTAATTCATCTACTGTGATTTCTCCATGGAGAGCCATGAAGGCATGGGCTCTGTCGGTATCTCTCATTTAACTCCAGCTTCTGACGCCTTAGGATCTGGTGATAAATTCTGCAAATACTAGTGTTGTCCTCTCCTTAGACTGTCAGGAATCTACTGGTGTTTGCCTGGGGATTGAAAATGTTTCCAGAGGCCCAAATGAATCTTAGAAAATCGAAAACAACCTATCCTGTCTTACATAATTGGGCTGGGAAAACATGTTTCACATTAGAACGGCAGCCAGCAATTTCCCAGGACTCAGGCAGAGGTCTGGCTTGTTCATTTGGCTCTGGACCTGCTTAAGAATGACAATATTTTAACCTGTCTGTTTCTTCTCAGACACATTAAGCCTCCCCCTCCATCACTGACATGCCTGCTTGTACAGTATATTCTGTCTTCCACTCTTGAGAGGATGAATAGATATCAAAGCAGGAGAATTATGCTTCTCAGAGAGGTTGGGGAGATCGATAAAATGTTTCTGACACAAAAAGGAAATGAAAATGAAGAAATATCAAGATCCTTAGAAGCAGATCAGATCCATACAAAAGTGTGCCATAACCAGCCATAGAATCCAAAGGCAGCTTTAAAGTCTATCACACCTGTCTACATTCTGTGAAGGTATCAGACTGCCCTCTAAGTTGCTCCTGCAGCCCTGGCCCACCTTCCCCTGGCATGGCTTGTCCTTAACACTTATTTCACGATTATACAGTGCAGAGTTTGAGGAGGAAACGCTGGTGGTTGGTAGAATTGCATCTGGGATATGAACATGGGCTGTGGAGGCAGACAGACATGGGTTCAAATTGTGGCTCCTCTTCTTGACCTTGGCCAGTGTATGCAACCTCTCCCAGTGCTGGTTTTTATCAGAATATATAGGTAGGAACACCTGCATCCCAGGTAGTCATGAGGGGTAAATGACATATGTATAGGCACCACATTCATGATGCCCAGCATATAGAGTCATACCCAAGAATTTGGGGTGGTAGTAAGCAGCAAAACTGATCCATCTTTTGCAGGCCCATTGAAGGGCCCTGCATTTGGTTTAATGCTCTCTTGTCATCATATTAAAATTCTCAATAATATTTGAACAGGTGTCTCTGTATTTCTGTTTGACACTGGGCCACACACCATGGAGCCAGTCCACTGAGCACACCTGGGAGGCCACCAGCAGCACGCCAGAATCTTCGCCATCCAATAGAGTTATAAGACACAACAGCACAACCTCACATTTGGAACTTTGGCAATGATGCCACATTTGGAACAAAGTCAAAGATGGAAATATTTTGTATTAAACCTGCACGTTTTACAGCAAGCTGCTAGATATTTGTAAGAAAAAAACAAAGCAGCTTCAGCACTGGGGAGAAAGGTTCTTCCTCACCTTTTTGCTTCTGATATTTCCTTTCTCATGGAGAGAGTACAATTCTGTCTTCCCTCAGCCCCTCCTTCCTCCATCCCTGGGAAACAGAGTACTTCATAATAAATTCAATAAACGTGGGAGCAATAAAGGGACACACTCAGCTCTGCTGTCCCTTTCTCTTCTCCCTGGAAAGGAAATGCCTGTCCTTGGCCAGCCACCTGCAACAGGTGGCTCTAAATTTTGGGTCCAATACTAGGGCCCATTTGGTTCTTATTGAGCATGCCCTTCAACTAGCCTTATCAATAACAACAGTGCTATTTTGACATGCATCTATTATTCTATTGCCTTCTCAATCTGCTCAGTTCCTAGCTAGGAAGAGGGTTGCTGTTTAGTGAACATTCTCGACAACCCCAACACCCACATCAGCCCCTGCCAAACATCTTGTCACTTATTTAATTAAAACACCTCATTGAAAGTTTAAGTTACTATGAGAAAAGGATGTAGACACTGGGCAGAATCTCCAACCTGAACGGCATTGAAATGATCTACTCCAAACCTCTTGGTTCAAGAAAGAGAATATCCATTCAATGTAATCCTTATAAAACACCAATAGCATATTTCACAGATCTAGAACAAATACTGCACAAATTTATACAGAAACGAAAAAGACTTCAAATAGTTGCAATCATCTTGAGAAAGAAGAACAAAGTTGGAGGGGTCACAATACCAGATATCGAATTATATTACAACGCCAAGAATAGGCATATAGATCAATGGAATAGAACAGAGAAGCCAAAAATCAACCCAAGGCATTATGCTCTATTAATATTTGGCAGAGGAGACAAGAGCATAAAATGAAGTCAAAACAGTCTCTTCAATAAATGATGAGGAGAAAATTTGACAGGCACGTGCAAAAAAGAAAGAAAGGAAGAAAAAAAGAGAGGGAGGGAAAGCTGGAGGAACTAGACTTCCAACTTACACAATATCCAAGAATAAACTCAAAATGGATAAAAGACTTAAATGTAAGTCATGAAACCATAAAAATCCTACAAGAATCCATAGGCAGCAAAATCTCAGACATCATCATAGCAGTATGCTTGCCAAGTCATTTCCTAGGACAAGGGAAACAAAGGAAAAAATAAACAAATGGGACTACATGTAACTAAAAAGCTTTTCCATAGCAAAAGAAACCAGCATCAAAATGAAAAGAGAACTCTGTTTGGGAGAACATATTTGCCAATGATACATCTGATACGGGATTAACTTCCAAAACATATAAAGTACTCATACAGCTCATCATAGGGAAGACAAATAATACAATTTAAAAATGGGCAAAGGACCTAAATAGATACTTCTCCAAAGAGGACATACAGATGGCCAAGAGACATATGAAAAAATACGCAAAGTCACTGATCATCTGAGAAATGCAATTTAAAACCACAATGAGGTATCACCTCATACCCGCCTCAACAAATGAGGTATACCACAATGAGGCATCACCGCATACCCCCATCAACAAATGAGATATACCACAATGGTATACCTAATACCCCCATCAACAAATCAACAAATGGCAAGTGCTGGCGAGGACATGGAGAAAAGAAAACCCTAGTACACTGCTGATGGGAATGCAGACTGATACAGCCACTATGGGAAACAGCATTGGAGTTTCCTCAGACAATTAAAAATGCAACTGCCATTTGACCCAGTGATACCACTTCTGGGAATACATCCTAAGAATCCCAAAACACCAACCAGAAAGAATAGATGCACTCTATGTTCATAGCAGCACAATTTATAATAGCTAAGATCTGAAAACAGCCCAAGTGCCCATCAGTAGATGAGAGGATAAAAAATATATGGTACATTTACACAATGGAATACTATGTAGCTGTCTCTTACCCTTTGAGACAGTATAGAGGGACCTGTAGAGTATTGTGCTAAGTGAAATAAGCCAGTCAGAGAAAGATGAGTATTACATGATCTCACTCATGTAATACTAGGGAAGACAAATAATACAATTTAAAAATGGGCAAAGGACCTAAATAGATACTTCTCCAAAGAGGACATACAGATGGCCAAGAGACATATGAAAAAGATATGGACCAAGAGCCATGGACCAAGAGCCCATCCTGAGACATGAAAGCATGGAAGAGACTGTGGAATCTCAGCGCTCAGCGGGAAAGGGTAAAGGATGTAAGAGTTTAACTAAAGCATTTGTATGCATGTATGCATGACCCATGGACACAGACAATAGTGTGGTGAAGGCCTGAGGAAAGGACAGGAGCTGGTGCAGGGGTGGGTGAGTCAAAAGGAGTCAAAGGGGGACATCTGTAATAGTTCCAACAATAAAGATAAATTATATTTTTAAAAAGAAGAATATACAAAGTGATTAAAAGCCAGCTACATTGGTTCTTAAACTTTAGTGTATAGAATCATCTGGAGGGCTTGTTAAAAAACAGATTCCTTGGCCCCAACCCAGAGTTTTGGATTCAGACGATCTGAGGATGGGGTCTAAGAATGTGCATTTCTACCAGGCTCCCTGGTAATGTGATGCTGCAGGTCCTAATTTGAGAACCACTAGCATGACATAGGATGAACAGGAGCCAGGCCCAAGTGTCCTGTGTTCTCACAGAATGCCCTTCATAATCCACCTTCTTTTCTCATGGCCTCCTCAGCCCTGGCTGAGAGCTCCCTGAGCTGCAGTTTTTATATTTGCCCTGCCTACCTGAGATGAACTTGCTCCCCTTGCCAAAATGATGTCTATAACGAGCCTCAAGCTTTCCAGAAAAAAAAAATGTTTCTGGGATTACCACATATTATAAAACAAAGTGTCTTAGGAAGAAAAATGAATATAGTGAAGGATAAACTTAAAGCAAATGCAATCATGCCATGGACCAAGATCCCAAAATGTTGATTGATGTTTTTTTGATCCTTCTATAGTGTCATGGTTGTCTATGTTTATTTTTCTAAAACAAGAAAACTGCATTTGGTAACCCAGAAAATTGATTTCAATGTTTTTAAAGTCCATCTTCTGTGAGCTCTCTTTTATTGGCTACTCAACTTTCATTATTGATCAAGAAATAACAGTTGCCATTTCAAAGTAAAAAAAAATAGGGCCAAAGGGACCTGTTTCCAAACCTCCGCTGACACCACTGGTCCCACATTCAAGTGACAACAATGCCAACTGTCCCTTCCCTCCAAACTTCTTCTGGGACAATGCCACTTGTGCAGAAGCCTGGACCATGGAACTGTGAAGAGATCTCTAACTATGAGGGCTTGGCCTGACAACCTAATTCGTAGTAAGATGCTCCAAGAATTTGTCTAGAAATATGCAATTTTAAGTTTTCTAGTAAGTAACCACATTAAAAAGGTAAAAAGAAACAGGTAACATTAACTTTAATGGTATATCTTATTTAACTCAGGGTATCCAAAATAGTATCCTTTCAACATGAAATCAGTATAAAAGTATTACTCATCGTTTTTTTCTCACACCATGTCTTCAAAATCAGTTGATTTTTATACTTGCAGCACATCTCAACTTGGACTAGTTACATTTCAAATGCTTCACAGCCATCCTGGACAGCACGAGCCCAAACCTGGGCCACATTGGCACGTGGAGCACTTTAGAAACTATTTGGGTAGAAAAGCAGCTCAGTTCAAAGTGAGATATCTGGGAGGAACAGCTGGATACGATCCCACCTGCCCCCTCCGGCTCTCTGTGGAGCTCCCCACCGTGTTACTAAGATTTGCTTATTTGCAGCAGGCCTTCTTTTATTTAGACTAAACTCATTATTCTCATTTTCCCCTGAGCATCTAGTTTTAATACTCCAATCCCTAAATCTACAGAGCTCAGGAATATAGCTGTAAAAATTGTCCTTTTGTGAAAAATGGAATAGTCTTATCTTCGTAGAGCACTTACCCCATAGATGGCCTCTCCCTTTCCCGAACCCCGCAGACCTTAGTGATGTGTCATTAGATTGAAGCTGGTAAGTGAACCTGATGGCCTGAACAGCCAGCACCATAAAGATTCTTGCTAAAAGGTCAGCATAAAGAGAGTCAGCCTTTCCTCAGGTTTATAAAGCTTTCCAGGACACTGAGTTCATGCTTCTGCTTGAGATTTCCAACAAATTTCTAAATGTTCTTGGGATCAGACAAGTCCACAATATGCAGAAAGATGTTCTAAACCAGAAGAGAAAAAAGGTTGTAATTCTTTTCTTAAAAAAAAATATAAATTGAAATTTAAAAAATGTCAATCTTCATTGTTGAAAGTATTACATATGTACTCTTTTTTCCCCATTGACCCCTTCCAGCCCACTAAACTAATATTTTTTAAATAAAAAACCCCACATGTACATGGTTTTAAACATTAAGTAGTTCAGAATGATACAAAATTAAAAGTAATAGTCTCACTCCTCAGAAACAAACCATTGTCTCCAGTTTCTTATAAATCATCCAGAAATATTTTCATTTTTTAAATAACTTTTATTGTACAGATTATTACAATTGTTCCTCTTTTTTCCTCCCAGAGGTCCCCCCACACTCGGCTCCCACCCTCTGCCCTTACCTCCCCCCACTATTGTCCTCATCCATAGGTGTATGATTTTTTTGTCCAGTCTCTCCCTGCACTCCCCACACCCCTTTCCCTCTGAGAATTGTCAGTCCACTCCCTTTCTATGCTCCTGATTCCATTTTACTCACCAGTTTATTGTGTTCATCAGATTTTTAATTCACTTGATTTTTAGATTCACTTGTTGATAGATATTTGTTGATCATAATTTTTATTTTTACCTTTTTCTTCTTTCTCTTCTTAAAGAGTACCTTTCAGCATTTCATATAATACTGGTTTGGTGCTGATGAACTCCTTTAGTTTTCTCTTATCTGTGAAGCTCTTTATCTGTCCTTCAATTCTGAATGATAGCTTTGCTAGGTAGAATAATCTTGGTTGTAGGTTCTTGCTATTCATCACTGTAAATATTTCTTGCCACTCCCATCTGGCCTGCATAGTTCTGTTGAGAAATCAGCTGACAATTGAATGGTTGCTCCCTTGTAGGTAATGAACTGTTTTTCTCTTGCTGCTTTTAATATTCTCTCTTTGTCTTTTGCTCTTGGTATTTTAATTATGATGTGTCTTGGTATGGTCCTCTGGATCCTTTTATTTAGAGTTCTGTGTGCTTCCTGGACTTGTAAGTCTATTTCATTTCTTTCACCAAGTGGGGGAAGTTTTCAGACATTATTTCTTCAAATAGGTTTTCAGTATCTTGCTCTCTCTCTTCTTCTGGCACCCCCATAATTCTGATGTTGGTATGCTTGAAGTTGTCCCAGAGGCTCCTTACACTATCTTCACATTTTTGGATTCTTTTTTATTTTTGCTTTTCCAGTTGAGTGTTTTCTGCTTCTTTGAATTTCCGATCTTTGACTTGATTCTTGCATTCCTCTTGTCTGCTATTAGATCTCTGCATAATATTTTTTATTTCAGTCAGTGCATATTTAATTTCTAGTTGGTCCTTTTCATCTTCTCTTGGGTCTCACTAAATTTATCCATCTTTTCTAGGAAATTCTTGAAAAACCTATAACCATGGTTTTGAACTCTATATCCAGTCATTTGTTTTTCTCCATTTCTTTTGTTTGTGATCTGTTCCTTTTTCTCTGCATTTTCATTGCTTCCCTGAGTTGACAAAGTAGCTTTGTGTGTTAGGTGTCCTATATGGGCCAGTAGCTCCACCTCTCTGAGATGGACTCTCTTGGTGCACCCCTTTGTGGACTGTGTGTAAAGCCTTGTTGTAGTTAAGCTGATTGTTGTTGATATCACTGGGTGGAATTGATCTCCAAGTCAATTGGTTGTGAGGATCAGCTGTGTCATCAATGCTGGGAGAACTTCTGTGCTGGACTCAGCCTTAAGACTTGCAAGATTGCAAAAGCCTCTGTGCTGGGCTTGTATGGGGTGGAGTCTCAGGGCTGAGCAGACAGCATTGGCTTCTCATTAGCCCTGCCCTACGTGGGTCCTGGGTCTCAGTGTCCCTCGGTAATCTCTGCAGCCCTCTGCACACACTTGCATTAACATGCCTCCAGGCCTCTGCCTTTCCAGCTCCCCTGAGTTTCTGTGAGCTCCAGGGGACCGTATGAGTCTGTATCCCCAGGGTCTCACCCAAAACTGGGGTTCAGTGCAGTCGGACCTGGATTTCAGTGCAGTTGGAAAGTTCTGTCTTCCTCTCACTAGAGAAAGCCAGCGGCACAATCAGTAATCAGTCCTCTTTGTGCATGCCTCCAGACCTCTGCCATTCACAGCTCCCCTAAGTTTCTATGCACTGCTTCCTTTTCATGGTAGTCCAGACTCCTTCTGTATAAGTCTTGTCCAGAACTGGTGTTCAGTGCAGTCAGAAGTGGGGTTCAGTGTAGTCGGGAGTTTCTGTCTCCCTCCCGCTAGAGGAAGCCAGCCAGGCACTCTACCGCCTGTCCTCTCTATGTATGTGTCTCCATACCTCAGCTTTTTGCAGCTCCTCTAAGTCTCCGTGAGCCCCTCTCTTTCCTTCGAGTTGTAGAACTTCCACTCAGCCAGTTTTCCTGTGGTTCTAGATGATGTCCATTCTGTCTTTTAGTTGTAGTTTTGAAATTGTTACGCGAGGCAGCAGTTTAGGTGTTCACCTATGCCGCCATCTTGGTTTCTCCCCAGAAATATTTTTAAATAATATAATAAAATATCATTTATATTTTTTAAATATTTAGACATATATTTTAAGCATGCTCTGTGCACATATATGAAGCACCATATTACACATTTTAAACGTGTGTTTATACATATGTATATGTGAACGTGTGTTCCCTTTCCATACATATGGGATCAGACTATACATTGCTCTACATCCTTTTTCACTTAGCAATATATTTTGGAGGTGTTTTTGCAGATGTTATTTCTTTTAATGGCTACATAAGATGTTTTGCGTGGATGAGTCATAGTTTCCTACTGCCAGTCATTTAGGGTTATTTTTTTTGTCAAGATTTTGCTCTTAAGACAATATCTAAATCACACAGTAACTCTAAGAAGACAACTTAATCTGTGACTCAGTCATTACTTATAGTGCATTCAATTTCTGCCTGGTGTTATGGTTATCCCTGGATATAGCTCTCTCTTCCATGACACTTAGAACTTGATGGAAGAACCACATTGAATGCCCCCTTTTCCCTTGTGGTGGGACACACATTTAAACATGTTGATCATTAATGCCCTTTTTCTCTATACCCAGCACATGAATCAAACTTGTATTCTCAGCATCCAATGAATATGAGGATATCCCCTCTGAGCTCCTCACCCACCCCAGGCAGAGATTCTTGCTGCTGCAGAGAGCTGAAAACTGAGCCTACAGACATGATTCTGAGCAGCAGCCACAAATCCTTTGATAAATCAGAGAGTTCAGCACCCTGACTCAATTTCTTCTTTAACTGAGCCACGGAATCCAAAACTGTAGTCAGAATTTCTTTCTACTGATCTTAAAACATTCTTTTCTCACCCTGAGACAAAGGCTCAGAGAATAAGAAAACAGAGAAAACCCACATTTTCGTGACTCAAAGTCTGTAGTCTGCTTGAATACTATATCCAGGTTAAGCCTGGCACAACGGAATTTCCTCTATCTTCAAAAGATAGGAAAAGCTTGTCTACTCAGGACTAGGTTTTTTAAAAAAAGCCTATGGAGGTCCTTGCCCAACCAGAGTGAACACAGGCTGCTGATCACTCCTGAGTCTTCTCCATAACCATCTGAAACTCCCTCCACCCACAGTGCTGGTAACACTTACACAAAATCTAGGTTCAAAAAGCAGCAAAAAAAGGTGAACTAAAATCAAATCTACTTTCAACATTCCACAACCTCTCTGAGTTTTCTGAAAGCACCCGGGGTGTCTCGGCATGAAAAGGGGGTAGCAGCAGAGAACAGAGACCCACTGACCCAGACAAATCAACCAGAGAGCCTGGTAACAGAAGCCCCAGGAAAAGATGAAGGAAATCATGTCTTTCCCTGGGAGGAAACAGGAGCCCAGAAAGCAGCCAGAAGAGCCAAGCAGCTGCTGTGACCAGGAGGAAGCACTAGGAACAGATGTGAAGCATGTGTGTATAAACCCAGATGCTAACTGATCTGCTGATGGCAAGGCCTGCCCTAGAGCCACTGGCCCCCACTGTACTAACTCTAAACTCTGGATATTGACATAGGTTATGAAATTGGATAAAACGCACTGAATCTTTTCTGTGGATGAGCCATCATCTAGCTGCTATGGCATCTAGGAGCCAGGAGGTGACATCATGGCAACCCCTCTACCCTTGTCAAAGTTTGAGTCAATGAGCAAAAGGGAAATGGTACCTGAAGAAGCCCTTGGAAGAGGACATGGTCATGTAGGAATGAGGAGGTAGTTAATATCAATGTCAAGCACTCAGAAAGCTAAGCCAATAATTCTCAGGAAGTTAGAAATCCACATTGACCTGGGAAAGATGGCGAGTAGAAACCCGTTTTGTTTTGTTTTTAGCCTTTTATATATAGATTTTTTAATTTTATTTTTATTTTTTTATTAATATTTTATACATATCTCCCCATTGCCCCCCTCCCTCCTGAAACCCCAACCCCCCTCTCCCAGTGTCTATGTTCATTGGTTATGCTTATATGCATGCATACAAGTCCTTTGATTGATCTCTTATCTATCTCACCTAACCTTAATCTTTCTGCTATAATTTCACAGTCTGTTTAATGCTTTACTGCCTCTGTATCTATCCTTTTGTTCATCAGTTTATAATGTTCTTTATTATCCACAAATGAGTGAGATCATGTGATGCTTCTCCTTCATTGACTGGCTTATTTCACTAAGTATAAGGCTCTCCAGTTCCAACCAGTTTGCTGCAAATGGTAAGAATTCCTTCTTTTTAATGGCAGCATAGAATTCCATTGTGTAGATGTACCATAGTTTTCTGATCCACTCATCTGCTGACGGGCACCTAGGCTGAGAAACCCACTTTTTATCTTGGTGTTTTGATGTTGATGGAATTCCCACAAGACCTGGGGCACTCTTACAACACCTTCAGGCCACATCAGGAGTATGTAGGAGTTAAAGTGTTGCCCAGGCACTGCAGCTCTGTGATCTTTCTCCTCAAACCTTTAATTCCAGTCTAAATATGAGAAAAATATCCTTCCCACCCCACCCAATTGAGGGGATTTGTCTGTATACCACAAAATGCCAGACCAATATTCCTCAAAACTGTCAACATCATCAAAAACTAGGAAAGTCACAGACACTGTCACAGCTAAAATGAGACAAGGAGGCATGATGACTGAATGCAATGTGGTGTCCTGGATAGACCCTGGGGACATAAAAGAGGCATTAGGTAAACACTAAGGACGTCTCAGTAAGGACTGCAGTTAATAATAATGCATCAATAGTGGCTCATTAGTTATAACAGATGAACCACACTAACATAAAATGTTAACAAAGGGGAAACTGGGTGTGAGGTAAATGGGAACTCCAGTATTTTCACAACTTTCTTTGTGCATCTAAAATTATCCTAAACTTTAAAGTTTATTTTAAAAAGTGTTGAGCAAGGAGACAAATGTCTGAAGTCCTTTCACCCAGGCAGCAGAATAATCATGAACTGCACTGAGAAGCTGGGGAAGGAGGCCCGCTCTGAGGAACCCCCGGGAACACCGAGCCAGGGACAGTGGCTGCTGCGCAGGAGTGTGCTCTGTGATGAGTGTTCCTCCTCCCAAGCTGTGTCACACACACTCTTCAGAAAGAGCACCTGGCAGGACAGTCTACAAGCCTGATTTGACCAAGCCAGGGTGTACAAGCAGCTGATTCCCACCAGACTGTGCTTTCCCTGGTGCCAAGCTTGCCCATGCTCACCTGAGTCAGCTGGCTTGCTGCATACCATGCCCAGGCCCTCCTGGCCAAGGGGCCATAGCTCTTTGATGTCCACCTGACCATGCAGTCAGGACCTCCAGTGCTCTCTGTGCTCTGCCACACAATCCTCTCTCTGGGAGCTTGCTGGCTTCCAACTGCCACCCGGGCAGCGCAGAACTAGGGAACTGAAGCAGAGAATGTACGGCTGGGAAGGGTAATATTAGTATAAACAATTTTGAAAAGAGCAATAATAGTTTCTACTGATTGAGGGTTGTATGGTCTACAATAAACACCCTCAACTTCCCAGGTCATAGCACTTACATGTTGTGTCTATAAAGATCTAACAGAGACCTCTGTCAACAGAGGTAATGACCGCAGTGGGAAACTCGATGGGACTGCAGAAATAACTGAGATCAGTCAGGGAAGGAAGCTCCTACCAGCCTGAGGCTGGAGGAACAATAGAGGAGCTGACAGGAACCAAGCCAGGAGCCAAGGTGGCCACCAAAAGGAGGAACCAAAAAGGAGGTTCGGCTGTTGCTGCACAAGCCGAGTATCCTGCTTCTGCCTTCCTCCACTGCCAAGCTTCCTCTGATACCCCCACGGGCCAATCCCGCTTCCTCTGATACCCCCACGGGCCAATCCCGCTTCCTCTGATA
>JAAGEH010000012.1:13010393-13034894 GCA_011751065.1 Lasiurus cinereus | reverse complement strand
CCCGCTTCCTCTGATACCCCCACGGGCCAATCCCGCTTCCTCTGATACCCCCACGGGCCAACCCCGCTTCCTCTGATGCCCCCACGGGCCAATCCTGCTTCCTCTCATGCTCCCATGGGCAACCCATCCAGCACCTGGCTGGTGTGGGAGCTGGAGAAATACATTGCAGTGTGCACACCACTCACTCCCCCTCCCACTCCCACTGTGACACAGCTGGGCAAGCAGGCCCAGGACGCACATAGGCTTCAATCAAAGTGTTTGTTAATCACTGGAATCCCCCACAGGACTATGAGGGGCTGAATCTCTTTCATTTCTCTCTCAAGCTCCTAGCACACTGCTTGACATATAGTTCACACTCAGATATATGTTCAACAATGAATAAAGTAGTATCATTCCTATTTTTCAGATGAGAGAACAAGTTCTTGGAAGCTAAGAATGCTGCCCCAGCTCACAAGGCTAGTGAGTATAGACCCAGAACTCAATTCAGAAGCCAGCTCCCTCCTTCCCACATTTCCCATGTGGGACTATGCCAAGGGGCCTGTTCACAAAGAGGGAAGAACAGCTGAGCCCTGGCAGAGCCTAGAGGACACATTGAGTCAAGGAAACCACACCCAGAGAATGCAAGCTGGACCTCTGGGCTCTCAGTGCTGCAGAGACACCAAAGAGGAGGGAATTTCCCATCTTCCGGTTTAAATATGTTTTTATGCATGTATGTGAAGGGGGGTGGGCAGGAGCTGAAGAGCTCTGTCTCCCCACCCCAGGAAACATGTTTGCTCCCCTTTCAAAACTATATTCTTTTCAAAGATGGTGGAGTTGGCAAAAGGATGGCTCAATATTATGAGCAGGACCATATTGTCTCTTTTTCCATATGAATCCACTTCATAAAAAATGTGGCTCAAACCACAGCGGCTGAGGTCCAGGCAAACCTTCCTCTGCTGGTGGCCTGAGATTAATATTCTTGCTGCATCTTATAGCAGCACAACCCAAAGTTATCAGCAGGCAGACAACCAGCGTTCAATCTCAAGAACTGCAGCCCAAATCACAGGGCACGTGCAGGCATTAGAGGAAGATTTAGACACCTCGCTCGTGCCAGCACTAAGCCTCTGTAAGTTATCTAATAGCCTGAGACTAGGGGTTTCTGGTGAGAAGAGAAAGGAACAGCTAATCTGAAAATGCTATTGAGAAAATAAATAATAACCTTGATGAGCAGAAGCAAAATATTCTATTCTAGATTGGGGGGATTCTCTTTTCTTTAGCCATGGTCCAAGCCTGATGGATGCGGGTGCTGTCTACCCGACCCCAGTCCCTCCCATGGGTACCCTGGGCTCAGGCAACCGACTTCCTGTGGGCTGGAAGTGAAGTAGGTCCTGCTTCTTAACCAACCCCTTCTGCCCTGGCTCAGGTGACAACATCCAGGAATGCCCAAGGCCCTGGCACATGTGACTAACTTCAGGCTGACACTTCCCCCTTCCCCTGATGATGTGAAGAGGTCACAGGTGAGAGGAAGAAACTCAGGGGGTGGAGTGGGTGAAAGGAAGGATGTTCTCTAGTGACAGTGAGGGGCTGTGGTCACTGACGGCCATACCTAAGGGCCGCTTCTCTCCACTTGACAGTGGGGTTCAGATTTCCCACCCAGGGCCAACTTCATGGGGTACAACCTGTGCAGGTGCACGGGCCCCGCATTCAGAAGGTCTCTGTGCTTGTTTTAATGCTCTGCCTTCGGTGTCCTGAAATTCTTAATTTTTACACAGGGCCCCACATTTCCATTTTGCACTGATCCTGGTTTCCACTTTCTCAGAGGAGGAAGTACACAAAATGTGAGCCAGATTTGGGAGCTCTTGTCAGAAAACGTCTCTCAGCAAGGCCAAATGTTTGTTGTCCCTCCTTATTGGAAGGCCTTTCGGTCGGTTTACAGCTTGGCTCCAGGCCCCTGAACCTCCCTCCCTTCATATATCTTAGTCAGTGATGTGGGCTCCTTCGTGCCACTGTCTGGTGTGATGTCTCAGCAGCAAAGGTGGGTCAGCCCCTGACTGCTGAGCTCAGGGCAGCAGCTCAGGGTGTGGGGTCAAACCTCACAACCCCAATTATCTGGGGTCAGACCCAGCTTTTGAAAGGCTCCAGCTTTCCATTGGCTGAGGCTGTCTGCACAGCGGGAGTGCCAACAGGCCATTGCCAGCAGAGGGCACTGACCCCAGGGGCATGAAACCCCAGCAGGAGGTTACCATTCTCCCTGATGACCTCACCTTTGGCACCTTCACTTCAATCTTGATAGCAACAAACCAGACAACCCAGGTGAACTGTGCCACCTGGTGGAATTCTACAAAACAATGTGAGTTTTAGGGCTAGCTATAGCTATGGAAACCAGCTTTACCAAATGAAGAATTAAGACATATGGACTCCAGAAAGAATACGCGAAACTGAGACTATTGTGGCCATCTAAACGGGTGGTCCCCATTGTTAAAGCAGCAGAAGTAATAGTTTGGGTGGTCCTGGAACCTGCACCCCTGCCTATCTGCACTGATAGTGCATCTGGGATAATGTCCTGGTTTGGGGAAGGGTCTGAACACATGAAAGGTAAGAAATGTTGGTCACATCCCTAGCATCTCCCATAGTACCCAATACAGAGGTCTCAACCTGGCTGTACTTGATACTCACCTGGGAGTTTTTAAAGCTCCAGTTGATGGACCCAGGTCTGGGTATGTTTTCAAAGCTCTCCAGGTGTATCTAATGTTGAAAACCACTGGTCCAACATGTCACAGGGACTCGAGTGGTTGAAACCATAAATGGCACTCAGACTATTCCAATGAAGGCCATAATATCATTATTCGAGGTTTGTGTAGAGGAATCCCTCAGCTGGGGGACTCAGGAAGTAATCATTATAGAACCTGTTTTCCTCACTGAAATAGCCTGCTTTTTTAAGTGGGGCCTGTTTCATGGGAAGCTACAAGCAACCATGCCACCAGCCCCTCTTCTCACTGCCCCTCCCCACAGGGCTTCTGAGCACATTTCAGGTGCTAAGATGCAGAGTCCTCACCTTGCCTTGGGAGATCATTTTACATCTCCAAGTGGAAAATGCCCAACTTGATTTTAGAGAGCAAAAAAAACCATCTTAAGCATCCTGAAAAGTGATAAATTTTCAACCTGTTTTCCCAGTTTCTGCTGGTACATCAATTTTTCCTGGAAAAGAGGCTCTGGAGAGTCATGGCAGACTTTTCTAGCCACTACAGTTGCATTTGGTGACCAAGGCAGTTGAGTTCATGCAGGAAATTCTGACATTTACCCAGACAGAGACTTCAGCTGAGTAAATAATTTATGGGCACTTAGACAGCTTCTGCACAGAATCCAGGTTAGCGAAGTGAAATAGGTGCTCTCCGCCTGCTCTAACCCTGCAGGCCGGACATCAGGCCACCAGGAAGAAGGGAGGAAGTCCAATGCACTCTCCCTCCCAGTATTCTGGGGGCACTGGTTCCTCCCTAGTGTCCACAGCCAATCTGCAGTGGACTCCCGGTCTCTTCCCCACCCCCTTCTCATTGAGAGGGCATGGGCACAAGTATCCACATTTAAAAAACTTCACTGGTGATTCTGATGCCCAGGGTTGGCTGGAGCCTCTCATTGTTCTTAATCAGAAAGCACTGTGACATGTGGATGGGACCCGAGTTCTCCTGTGAATTAATTAAATGTTGAAGAAAGGCTTCTTTAGTCACTCACTGTTCACCTCTTGGTTAAAGCTCAAGGCATAGCTAAGAAAGCTGTCAGCTGTGCTGATTGCCATGCGATAAGAACTCCTGGCCATGCTGACAAGACCCTTCCTAACCTGCCTGTGAAGTGAGCACTCTCCCTGGTGTGGACGGGCCGAAGGCTGGCACCTCACTTAGCTATCTCAATGGCAGTTGCTTTTCAATGTCACTGCTCCTTCCATTGATGAAGAAGGCTCTTTCAGAAACTTGGACGTGGGGGGGGAGGGGAGCTACCCAGAGTACACCAGTTGTTCAAGGCCAATCTGAGCATGGGAATCCTAATCAAGATGTTCAAGTCCAAGTTGCCATAGGCAGGTGCAAGTACACACCAGTTTCACTGTGTACACTGTAAAAGTGTGCCCTTCTATAAACAAAAGATTGAGATTACTATTTGGCAAGAAGTCTCCTTTGTCTAAGTTAGTATAAAATATGTTTCTGACAGCTAGTGTGGCTGGCTCCTGTATAGCTCCTATGTTGGGGGCTATGTTGTAGGAAAAATGTATTACTGACCAGCCAGTGCTGGCTATTTTCTCTGGGATGGCTCCTGTCTTTGCTACTGTATTATAAGAGCTACCTCTACAAGGCTACTTTAAAGAACTGTTTTGTCTAATGGTTTCTAAGTAGCAATGACTTCTTGGGCTACAATAAAGACTCTCTTATATACCCACTAGAGGCCTGGTGCATGAATTTCATGCATGGGGTAGAGGGAAGGTCCCTCAGCCTGGCCTACACCCTCTCAAATCTGGGACCCCTGGGGGGATGTCCAACTGCCTCTCACAATCTGGGACCACTAGTTCCTAATAGCTCGCCTGCCTAATTGCCCCTAACCACCTTTGCCTGCTTGCCTGATTGCCCCTAACCACCTCTGCCTTGCCCCACACCTTGGATCCAGGATTCCCTCCCTCTGGTCAGCTGCAGGCACCCAGGACCCAGGCTGGCTTTGTCCAGGCCGAATGCAGCCACAGAGGACCATGGGCAGGAGGCTTCACCGGGGCCACAGCCACAGATGCCTTGGACCATGGGGGGAGGTGGCTTGTCCCTCTCTCAGGCAGCAGCCTGGCTGGTCCCCATTCCTCTCTCATGAAATCATTTGTGCCTGGCTTGTCCCCATTCCTCTCTCCTCAGTGTTGAGTGTCTGAGCAGTTATGGCATGATGGTGTGAGGGTGTGATGACATGAGCGTGTGACAACCATTTGCATATTAGCTCTTTATTATATAAGATGACTTCTCATGTCTTCTCCATCTTCTAAGATCTGGCATCCAAGGAAGTACAGTCCCTAGCAGAGGGACTAGTACCAACAGATAGCATAGTTGAGTAGGATCAAGGAGGAGTGAGTACTCCCACAATTGGTGCAGTGAGCATGGTCAAAGAGAAACTTACTCCCCATTGACTTCCAAGTTATTAGGGACAAAGTCCTTTGGTACAGATTCATAGCTACTCCTGGAAGCAACAGACTCACCAAAAGAATGGCTGTAAGGAGCCAGGAATAATACCTGTGCAGGGAGAAAGCCTGACTAGGGTGGTAGGTATTACTACTCCCTCACAACATATGCAGTTCCTTCCTTCTTTAGCTCCCTGCTTCCCTCCCTGATCACAAAGATAATGCCATATTCTCAGCCCTACATTTTCTGTATCATTAGCTTCCTGCATTTTGGAAAGTAATTGGAAATTCCAATAATTTGGCATCCAAACTACTTTTCTCTGCTGCCTCTGACACTGGGAAGTGCTCCCACACCCACTCAAAAAAAAAAAAAAAAAAAGCCCAACAATAATCCTTTGATGGATGTTTTTTCCTTTTCCATTTTGAGGGTAGAGGAGGGGTGCTTAAGGGACCATTGGCATCATGCTTACTGCATGGCAGGACTGGGATCCCTATAGAAGGACCACTGTAAAGTGGGGAGATTTGCAAGTAGGGAATAAAAGAAGAGGAAGATAGTTATTTGAGCTCTGCTCCCCCTCAGAGAAAGTGAAGGCTCCTTCAGGGCTACAGAATGTGGGCTGCACAACTCTAGGGGGATCAGATCACAGTGATGGGGGATCTGTATCTGCATTAGGGCAACGTTCTGGCAGATGATAGCAAAGCAAATTGAGGAGGATGTGTTTTTCTAATTTGTACAAAAGCATCATATGATTAGGTACAACCCTGAGTTCCTTAACTGTTTCTCTCTGCCTTTTGAGATGCCTCCTCTACCTTCACTTTCCTCTCATTTCCTAGTCAAAACATGGGCTGAGGGAGCTGGAGGCAGCATGCAGGGGGACTGGCAGGTGGAGGCCTTGGAAGGACCTCTTCTCACACAGGCAGATGGGGCCTCAGAGCTTGCCTCTCTCATTCAACAAGCCTAGTGGTTTCTCCCCTGCAACAGAATCTGACTTTTCCCTGAAGGTTCTACAAGAAACTGAGCACCCGATCACACGCCCTGTTTATCCACAGGCTGCCAACAGCCGATCTCCTGCCCCAGTCCCTGGTACTGCACAACTGCCAATTACATGCCTGGACACTGGTGAAAAGGCCAAAGAATGTTTATGAGCCTGGGTTTGGTTTGGAAATCATTGCCACAGGGGAAGTCATCACCCGTTTTCTCACAGTCAGGAGGCCAGTAAGAATGTTCCTGTCTCACATTTGTAACTCATCTGTAATTTGTCTGGGGCAGCTCAGAGAACGCCCTGCCATTGCTTCTGCTCAGTTGGTGGCCCACTTAGTGGGGTAAGCAAGACTTTCGGCTATTCTAAAGCTTCCTGAAAAGGCTGACTTGAAACTAAAAATAATATCTATAATAAGGGCTTTGGATGGAACAACATGGGTTTGTATATTTTAAAAATATTTTTGTATTGACTTCTTTTCTTTCTCTCTTTCTTTCTCTCTCTTTTGAGAGAAAGGGAGAGAGGTGGGAAGAGAGACAGAGAAACATGGATATGAAAGTAAAACATTGACTTTCTGGGTGCCTCCTGCACACCTCCTACTGGGGATTGAGCTGGCAACCCAATCATGTGCTCTGACTGGGAACCAAACAGGCAACCTTTCTGTACATGGGATGATGCTCAACCACTGGACCAAATGTCCAGGGAAATATGGGTTTTAATCAAAGCTGTGCCTCTTACTAACTGTGCAATCTCATGTATTGGCATCATATTTCTGAGCTCCGGTCTCCTCATTTGCAAAAAGGAGATAATAAACTATTTCTTGGGCAGCCTAGATGAGTTTATGTGTGTAAGCCATTTAGCACTGCTCTTGGAATAAATTAAGAGCTCAAAAATAGTAGTTGCTATTATTATTACTATTATTAATAACAAGAGATCCAGTGCATGAAATTCACAGGCCAGAACCACTCAGGAGATGTTTGACTGCTGGCTTAGGCCCGATCCCCATGGCCCAATCCCCCTCCTTAACATCCACCTGCTCACTATTCCTTACCACTCAGCTTGCTGTTCCTTAGCACTGCCATGAGCCTGGCTTCTGGCTGAGTAGTACTCCCCCTGTGGGTCGTTCTGCCATTTGGTCAATTTGCATATTAGGGTTTTATTACATAGGCCTAGAGGCCCAGTGAAAATTCATGCACAGAAAGGAGGTGGTCCCTCAGCCAGGCCTGTCCCTTCTCACAGTCTGGGAGCCCTCAGGGATGGGAGGCAACCCAGTGATCAGGGGAAGGCGACACCCCATCACACCTCTACTGCTGCCACTGCTGGCAGTGCAAGCCTTGACTGACCCTGGTTACCTAAGCCTCAGGCAGCCCTAGGAGGCTGGAGAGCCACCATCCAAGGCTTGTCTGTGCCTTGGGCATCAGCTAAGCAGCCTCTATCCAAGGCTTGCCTGTGCCTTGAGTTGGCCCTAGGCAGCTGGGGGGCTGAGGGTGAGTCTGGCCACACCCTGTGCCTGCCACCTGCCTTCCCCCACTCCCAGCAGAGCTGAAAGGACTGGGGGACTCTGGCAGGGCTGAGGGAACTGGGAGCTGCCATCTTGTGGCTATGAGCGCCTCCAGCTTTGTGATGGTGTGATGGTCAATTTGCATAACCCCTCTTTATTAGATAGGATGTCATTAATACCTTCCCTGTTCAAAATTAAACTCCTTATTTGGTCCCTCAACCCTTCAAATCATTAGGAACTTTGTTATTCCTTACAAATGGGGGACCCAGATCACTGTGAAAGGATATTTTGCAGAGGCAATAAATTCTTTAGAAAGATCCAAGACCTTCCAGGAGTCAGTACCTTTCCAGGAGAAGGCACCAGTGTAAGCAAGTGAAAGCTCCCCAACCACAACAGGGCCAGAGAAGCAGGACCCAGAGAACACTCAGTAATCTGGCCCTGAAGGTCCTTCTCCTCCAGGGGGCAGGAAGCTGAGAGGTTTTCTTTGTGACAACCAGCCAGAGGAGACTAGAGCCTCTGGGCCACTAATTGACCCTATTAGAGACTAAGGTTTGCTGAGGGCAGCTCCTGTTGAATTAAACCTCTTCCTCAAACTCCAAGCTGTGAGCTGCTAAGTGGGAGGTGCCAGCTGGCCTGCAGGACATGTCATACTCTCCCTCTGTTGTTTACCTTCAACACAAGGATTCCTTTCAGGTCCAATCTGTTGTTAACAAAAACACTTAGCTTTTTTTATATCCTCCTGTTCTCTCTTTTGGGAAGCATTTTATCTTTAAAAACTTTATATTAGTCCCCAATTTTCAAATGCCTAAGGTCACAAGGTGGTAGGTGATAAAGTGGAAGGTGTTCAATACACAGCCTAGGGTGCCTTCTACCACACCAGTGGTGTCAACGGTAGTCCCCAGACAAGTGTCAGAATCTAATTGTTCTCTCTGCCTACTGGGTCAGAGACTGGGGGGGCGGGGAGGGAAGGGAGAGGGCGGGGAAAGACTAAGAATGCTGGTTTCGTATGCCCTCCATGTGATTTTGTTTCAAACTAAGCAACCACTGTACCTAGTGTTTGCCCAACATCTGACAACAGGAATCACAAGGCTAGCACCCAGGTATCTGTACACCCAACATGAAATTTGCTCAGCTCCCACCCACACCTACTAGAGGTTTAGGCCACTGATTTTTGGTTTTGTTTTATTTTAATTGGCCCTAGTAATTCCAAGGTTGGAGAAGTTTAGGAGACTAACTAGATCCTGCTGCCTAGGGGCCCAGTATAGGGAAGTTTTATGGAAGTCCCTAGAAAAAAAAAAATCAAAAAAACAAAACATTGTAAATCCAAACTAAAGACTCACACTGAAATCAGAGTAAGATGTTGTCTTCCCCTCCAGTTCACTAAATGCACCACCTCTGGGAGACCCACCCACATGTGTAACCCTCCACCTCCAGGAAAGAAATGGGGGCTTTTTGAAGCACTTTTTCCCCAGAGAAAAAGCTGATTCATGCTCTTCTGCTTCATTCTGTGCAATATGGAAAAGACCCAGAAAATTGTAGCCACTGCCAGAGTAAATCCCTTTGAAAGAAAGAGGCTGCCAGAGTATTCTCCTAAGTTCATTGAGTAGGGTGGACAGCCACACTTCCCAGCATTCCCTGTAGCATTGGCCCCTGGGAGGGTCTGCACTTTTCCCATAAGCCTGAGTGGTGAGGTGAAGAGAAGGAAGCAGCAGCAGCTCCAGTCCTGGGTGGGAGTGAGCTTGATTCAACTGGAGGTCTGTGAGAAAATTTTGGTGGTCTGTAAAAAAATTTAGACATTATTTGCATTTTTTATGTTTTATTAATCCTAATAAATAATAATAAAGCAAAAAATTCTAAGAAATTCTTATATTCTGACTGACAATTTTCCCCTTTACATTGCACTAAATTCATAAAATGTTCTGGAGTCTAGTATATTTCATGAATTCCCCTTTCTACAGAGAGGGAACAAGAGAGGTGCAGGTGGCTTCAGTATTGTTTTGACCATTACAGCAGGCATCTGCTCTGTGATTAATGATCAGATGATTGTTTTATTTTATTTGTGTATTATATGTAACTGTGTATTCTTTAACGGTTATATTTAATGGCATCAAATAGTTTGACTTTAATAACTATCATTTCTTTTTTGGTTTTAGATTCAAATGAAATAAACTCATAATGAGTGGAAAAAAGCAAAGGAATATTTTGCATTTCTTTAGTAATACAAAGGATAATGTAACTAGTGAAAATGATAACAATAGTGATATGTGTACTTCACTTAGCTGTGAGCTGATCAATGAATCAGAGTCTCCACAGTCCCCGTCAGGCACCATTAGGAAGAACATTGGAACTGGAGGCAGAGAGAAGAAAAACTCAAAGTGTCAAGAAAATATGATTCGAACTACTTGAAATTTGGATTTGTTCAAGAACCTGATAGTGAGCTGGATCCCCGGCTGCTTTGTGTTGTTTTGAGATTTTATCTAATGATACCATGAAACCTTTGAAACTAGAAAGACACTTGCAATCAAAACACCCGGATTTAGCTAAAAATCCACTTGAATATTTTCAAAGAATACGTGAAAATATGCAAAAGCAAGTAATAGCTCTAATAAAAATGACTGTTGGAGATAAATTCTTATTAAAGGCTTCTTATCTGATAGCACTTCAGATGGTGAATAATAAAAAAAAACATATACAACTGGAGAAGAATTAATTAAGCCTTGCATGTTACAAGCCTGTGAAGATATTTTGGGTAAGCAGGCTGCCCAAAAACTGAAAGCAATTCCTATGTCTGCTAACACTGTCAAATGCAGAGTTGAAAACATGGCTGAAGATATTGAAAATCAAGTTATAAAAATGGTGAAAAATTCACCAATTTATTCAATTCAACTCGACGAATCAATGGAGGTAAGTAACAAGGCACTTATTTGTTTTGTGAGGGTTGAGAGGAAAGAAGAGTTACAGGAAGGACTTCTTTGTTCACTCAGCTTGCTGGGTGGAACAACTAGCTCTAAGGTTTTTGAAGCATTTAATAGTTATTTCCTGGAACACAGAACTGAAGGGGAAAATGTATTGGGATTATGTACAGATGGTGCCGCAAATATGACTGGACATCTTTCAGAAATTATTGCAAAGGTGAAAAATGTTGGTCACTTAGATATTTTGTCTACATACTGCATTACACATCGTGAACAACTTACGGTGAAGAAAAAAAAAATCCCCAGAACTACACGAAGTATTATCAGATGTTATTAAAATTATAAATGAAATTCGACACAAAGTGCTCAATTCTCCAATATTTGAGGCACTTTGCGAAGAAATGGGTCCCCAGTATACTCACCTTCTTCTTCACTCTGAGATGGCTGTCGAAGGGCAAGATACTAACCCAACTGTTCACGAAGAAATCAAAATATTTTTCCAGCAGCAAAATAATCCGAAATTACAAGAACTCTTCTCTGACGATGAGTGACTAGCCAAGCTTGCATACGTGGCAGGTATTTTTTCGCTATTAAATGAATTAAACATATCCTTGCAAGGACAATTTAAGGACATGTTCAGGTGCTTTTCAAAAGAAAATATTACTGTGGCAAACGGGGTTGGCTGAAGATCTGCAAATGTTTTCAAACTTTTATGACTATATGAGAGAAAAGGATGTCAACCTGTTGCAGATAAGCTGCCAGGCGGCACAGGAGAATTAATCAGCTGGACACTCAAAAAATATTCAGAAAAGTAGCCTTTATTGCAGATTGCATTAGTGTCGAGGCTCAGGGGAGTGAGTCTCCAAATCCTGAGTGATGAATATGGACAAAGCTTTCCTTTTATACCCTTCAGTTCCTTTGTCCCCAAATATTGATTAGGTTTCCAGACCCTCCATGCGCTTTGCAGCCTCCCCTCCATGAGCTGGGATGGGGGAAGTTGAGACCACACCCAGAGGTTTTCCAGCACTAACACCAGCCTCTCTGGGGATTGTATAAGGTTCATGGTTTATGGTCTCTGTAAAATGGGAGTATTCCAGGAAACAGGTCCTGCAAGGCAGGACAGGCATCACAAATAAGAAGGGAATTTGATAAGAATGAAGTTAGTGGGCAAGCAAGAGTGTATGTCAGAAGGCAGATTACTGGCACAGATTCAGATAGGTAGCCCCACAAAGGTCTTATTTTCCCCTTCAAGCCAGCAGGTGGTAATCATTGTTCAACAACGCTTACAATCACTCACAGAAACTTCTGGTCGTTATTACCCAAAGAAAGAAGATCCCAGACATGGTAATATGTGAATAATAGATCCATTTGCAGCAAACGTTGAAGACAGCAATTTAAGCAGGAATGAAAAAGAAAGCCTCACCCATCTATCATTCAATGACAGTCTCAAAGCTAAATTCCAGTCATCCTTATCAAGACCTCATTTTTGGATCTCCATTCATGCATTGCTGAGTGAAAAAGCAATGAAAATTTTAATTCAATTTTCAACAACATATTTCTGTGAAAAAAAAATTTTCATCTGTCACAGCAATTAAAATTCGGTACTGGTCTTGGCTTGAAATAAATACGGCTCTCTGTCTTGCAGTAACATCATGGGAGCCAAAAATCCATAAACTTGTTTCAAGCAAACAGGAGCAAATATCACACTCTAAAAATGTGAATACTTAAATAAGTTTCAATTATTTCGTAAAAATTACACTTACTTAATGAATTTGTTACAATTAAACAACCGTTGAAGATTTTATGATTAAATAAGTATAATGTTATATTAAATAGGTGCATTTAATATTAATAAAATGGAAGTTCTCTGATCATTATTTTACAAATGTATTCATCTTCTTTGAAAAATCATATTAGTGGTCCGTGGGATTTAAAATTATGAATTTAGTGGTCTGGGAGGTCTGAAAGTTTGGCGGTTGCTGCTCTAGGTGGAAATTTGCCCAAGCTGCCTCAGGAACTGATAAAAACCTCAGTGCAGGTGGAAGTCTCAGAGAGGAATGGGCTGCCTGTGAGAATCGCCCAGCGGATTTTTATAAAATGTCAGTCTAAACCCCAGTGCAGACCAACTGAGTCAGAACCTCTAGGGATAGGGCACGAAAACGATCCTCCCCTGGATCGTTCACACAGCGTTGAGAACCAGACTGTAAGCCTAGTAATTCTAAGATAAAACCATCTCTCCACCTCCGTTAACTGCCCGTTAACTTTAAAACCGCAGGGAGGCGGAGGCCACCAGGGCACAGCGAGGTGGGACCAGGGGTCCAGAGAGACCATGCAGCACCGCTCACCGACCTCACCCTGGGCGCACGGCCCAGCGCGCCCTGAACCCCGCTCGGATGCTCCAGCTGGAGCGAAGGTCATAGGCCACAAGCTTCATTTTATGGATGAGGAAAAAACACCCAGGAAAGTGTGCAGCCAAAGTCTGGGCTAGCCACTGGAACAGGCCCCGGCTCAAAACAGCCCCACGAACACAGCGTCCCCGGCTCGCCTGCTGGCCGCCAGAGAGCACGGGGTCCCGCCGCGGAGCGGAGCGAGCGGCACAGCCCGCCTCTGGGCCTGAGCCTGCGGGCGCCTCCGTCTCTCCCCCCGCGGCCCCCGCTCCGCACCCCCTACGTCTGCACGGCTCCCCCCGCACTCCCTCCGCCATCGCGTCCCCCCGCCCTCGCGCCCCTCCGCCCACGGGGCCACTGGACTAACCAGGCGCCGCGGTAGTGAGGCACGTGGGGGGGCGCGCGGCACCAAGGCCCGCGGTCGGCGCTCGGGGTGCCCCCGCCCCGCCCCTCGGGAGCTGCCAGCCGTTACGTCACCCTGTTGTGTAAGGCCCGCGACCTCCAGGCTTGTGTCCGGGGAGGGGAGTGCGACCGGGCCTGGAGCCGCCGGCCTGCTCCTCCTGGGGAAAGCCCCTTGCCCCGGCGCCCGCCGAGAGGGCTTCCTCCCGCCCCAGTTTGGGCCCGGTGCGGGCCTTCCCCCGCGTCCGCGCAGTCACCGCGGGGTAGAAACCCTGCGTTTGAATAGTGCTTCACAAAGAACAACAGCAGCCTGGGGAATTCTGCCTGGTGGGTATGGCTGGGACACAACACGATGGCACCGCAACACACCTCCTGGAATTTGGGGATAATGTGGAATAAAAAGATGAGGCTTATTGGTACCAAAAAGATTTCTCCATCTAATGGGTTTTATCTTTGGGGTTATTGTAATCACTAGCATTGTTTAAGGTCCTACATAACTTATTTCATGCAATGCCCCCAGTAACTCAGCAAAGGTACGGAGGTACATCCTCTCTCCAGCAAGTGCAATGAGTCCTGTTGGGAACTAGCAAGCAGCAATTCTGAGTATCCCCCCAGGAGGTAAATCTGTCTCCAAAGTAGGAGTTTGCCACCAGTTCTGCACTCCATTGAGTGCTGGGGAGGCCCCTTTACCTCTTCAAATTTTTATAAACAAGTTAGAAGAAGAAGAAGGAGAAGGAGAAGAAGAAGGAGAAGAAGAAGGAGAAGGAGAAGGAGAGGGAGAAGGAGGAGAAGGGGGAGGGGGAGGGGGAGGGGGAGGGGGAGGGAAAGGAGACAAAGGATAGTTGCTGTGTCAATCTACATCTCCATTCAATTTTGTTCTGGTTTACCCAACTGGACAGAGACTGAGTCACTCTTACATAAGATGTTCAGAGACAGATTTAATGGCCTCATTTCCTAGGATATAGGATCATTGCTCCCTCCTCCCAAGTGGACCTGTTCTTACTCTAGAATACCTTTTGAAATAAATTTCCCAGAACAGTTGCTCCTCTGAAGAGGACTGTGAGGTTCCACTGCATTGCTCTTCTTCCTGACCCAGCGATGAAAGGAAGTTTAAAGGAGTGGCATTCTGCAAACCACCCAGCCTGTTGTGGTTTTCCAAGCCTGTCAGTTTGGTTGGAATAATATTACACAAATGCACTTTGTACTCTCTGCTTTGTGCAAAAGATGGAGAGGGTGTTCTGAATCCCTCTCATCCCTGCAGGAATAAGCTTTTGGCTCTCAGTGGGGCTGAGAAATGGTTCTGAAGCCGAATCTGTTGAAGGTATCCCTAGCATCTTGAAGTAAGAGGGTGGGTGGAATCCCAACTCTCAGCCTTCCATGTGAACCCAGACAAACTGTATAACTGCTCAGGCTTAGCTTTCTTTTCTGTAGAATGGGAGGGAATAGGCTCACTTCATGGGGGTGGTGTGAGATTAAACACATTTGTAAAGACTTTAGCAAATGTCTGGTGTCACATGAGGTGATCAACAGATGTTCACTTCCTTACATTTTCTGGTCATTCTTTTCTCCTCCTCCACTACAGCCATGCTGTGTACATTATGGACTCTGTGTTCCACGAGTGCAGGAAGTATGTGATGTATATTCTCAAATCAACAGATACCCACAGGGTACCTAGTGTAGGCATTATACACACTCCATAGAGGTTTTAAGATAACTCCCATCTCAAAAGGGGTTTCCATCTCCTCTGGATGATGTAACAAAACAAACAACAACAAAGGACATGATGGGATTAATGGGAAAAGGCTCTAGTTTAAGCAGGTGTTAGCTGAGCTAGATTTTATTCCTGTTTCTACCACTGATTCCCAGTGTGACCCAGGATATTAGTGAGAAAATTTACTGAGGGTTTAATATGTGCTAACCATCATGGATTATTTCACTTAATCCTTACAATGATCTAGTAAGGTTGTTCTCAATATTATCCCCATTTTACAGATCAGCAAACAGACTTAAAAGGGTAAGTCACTCAGCTGAGGTCACAGTAAAGACATGATGGAGCCAGGATGTGAGCCAGGCAGGATGATTCCAGAGCCCACACCCTTATCCACTGTGCCATACTATGTAGGAGCAAGTCACCTAATCTCGCTGGGTCTCCGTTTTCTCATCTGAATGAAAAGGGGATCAGAGAGATGACATCTGTGGCTCTGATTTTTTATGTCTAATAAGATAATTATGAAGATGTTAAATAAGTTAGGCCCAAGGAGCTTTTGAAAATATGTGTATTTTTATTGATTTCAGAAAGAAAGGAGAGGAATAGAGAGAGAGAAACATCAATGATGAGAGAAAATCATTGTACTGACCCCACTGGGAATTGAGCCCACAACCCAAGCATGTACCCTGACCCTGAATCAAACCATGACCTCCTGGTTCATAGGTCAACCCTCAACCACTGAGCTATGCCGGCTGGGCCCAAGGAGCCACATCAAATGGGAGTAATTGCTTCATTTTAAGTGGGTATAAAGTGTCTAAATATTTCTTATGTGTCTCTGGTTCCAATTTACTACTCAAACACCAAACAAAGAAATCATCCTCCAAAATTTCCTTCCCATTTGATTTAGAGCCCTGGAGCTAATTTTGATTAAATTGGAAAGAGAAACAGAAGGTGTAGACTAAGAAATCCATCCATTGCTTTCACACAACAAATATATATGATGGAAAGTCTGTACACACACACACACACACACACACACACACACACACACACACCAGTGTTCACATCATCTTCCATGAAGCTCAGTACCAGTTCTCCAGCCTGGTTGTCATGGCAACACCAGCTGCCAATGAGATCATGGAAGAAAAGGTTATAATAGCAGTGATGCCTTAATATTTTACCTGGCAAAACCACTAAAATAATAAGATGAATAACTGTAAATCATAAATCCATAGGAAGCCCAGGCACTGCTTATTGTATGTGCACTTGGGGATGGGAAAGAGGAATGAAAGCAAAAAGAAAGAAAGGAAAAGAAAGAGAGGATGAGGCAGGGGGTGGGGAAGATCTCCAATGCTAATCTCTGTTATTCCTCAGTGTAGATCGTGTACAGGCCTCTCCCTGTCTGTGCACGATTAAGGAACTGGTCTCTTCCCTCCATAACAAGGAGAGGGTGAGGGCTCCCAGCCTTCAGCATGAAAGGCTTAGAAGAAGCCCAAAGGGACTGTTTTCTGGTTCACACCCACAGCTGAGAGAAGCAGCACAAGGCAGATGTACATGGCGAACAATGACCTACTCCCAAAGTCACCCAGTGGGGAGCTGAACCCCATCTAGAAACCCCATTTCTAAGGGGTGCCTGAGTCTCTTGATGCCAACCAGCTCTTACAGACTGGCCTGCTCTGTTGCTGTCTGTTGCCCATCTGAACTAACTCCCTAGTGAGAAAAGTCATTTGATTTTAGGGTTTCCTTCCTTTCACAGGAAACTAATCACAGTGGAGGTCTCTGGTAAGAGCTTCAGGCACTGGAGAGTAGGGGTGGAAGAAAATTTCAGTTTACACTGAATATCCTCTAGTGGTTTTGAATTTTTACTTGTGCATGAATCACTTATTCAAATAAAATACATGCAAAGATCCACCTTCTTCCCTAGCCTTGTCCACCCTCCAAGAACTAGACATGATGGCGATGAGACAGGCCAAAGGCAGGGCAGTCATGAGGCTTGGGTAGGTCAGTCTCCACATAACGAGTAAATAAAGGAAATGACTTCCCAAATCGGGGCTTGTATTGCTTTCAAACTCTCATGCAGCCTGTTCTAGGCTCTTGTTTCATGGTGCAGGTTCCATTCTGAGTGCAGAAGCAATAGGGGCGGGGGCAGGGGCAGGAGTTGTTGCTCCAGAGGTTGTGTGGCTCAACCTCACCCACTTTCCCACACTACCTACTTCCCACGGCTGGCTCCAAGAAAGGTCACCAAGGAGGCAGGGAGAGCATGGAGGATGCAGGGCAGGAACTGGGACCCAGAGTCAAAGACCTGCATGTGGTCCTGGCCATCTTTAGATGAGACACTTAACCTCTCTGAGCTTCAGTTTCCCCTTTACATCACAGTATGGTAGAGAGGATGAATTCAAGAAACTTTTCTGCTATTTAACAAATGCTTACACTCCATATGCCTATGTGCCAAGCACTGAATTCCAACCTGGGTCCAGACTCTACACACTTAACCTCTTTTCTGACAGAACAGGACACTTCTCCTGGTGGCTTCTCTTTGATTTCTTCTTTTAGTCACTTCAATGAAGCTGCAAACTTCCCCTTCCATCTCCTCCCCCTTTTCTTTTGGTTGGTTGGTTCCTGCATTCAACTGGATAGCTTACAGTTTCCACCTGTATTCCTCTCCTCCCTCACTCCACCAGCCAGAGGCGCTGGGAGAGCAAAGGTGGGACACTAAGACCTTCGGTTAACAGAGAGTGAATGGAGTTGATACTGTGAGCATGATAGGCTTCCTCCTGGAAGAGTTCATCATTCTGGGGAGGCTTGGCAGGACTAAGGGACACATTATTTTACTTTTAATTGTGGTAAAATACAACATTGATTTACCATGTTGGTCATGTTTAAGTGCACAGTTAAGTGGTCTTAAATTCATTCACGTTATTGTATAACCATCACCACCATCTACCTCTAGAACTCGCTTTATCTTACAAAACTGAATAAACTGTGCCTGTTAAACATTTAGTCCCCATTCAACCTTTCCCATAGCCCCTGACAACTAGCATTCTACTTTCTGTCTCTATGAATTTGACTGCTCTAGGTAACTCTTATAAGTGGAATCATACAGTATTTAACCTTTGGTGATTGATTTATTTCACTTAGCGTAATGTCTTCAAGGTTCATCCATGTTGTAGCACATGTCAGAATTTCCTTCCTTTCTAAGGCTGAATAATATTCCATTGTATTTACTTATCACATTTCGTTTATCCATTCATGTGTCCAGGACACTTGAGTTGCTTCCACATTTTGCCTATTATGAATAATACTGCAGTGAACGTTGGTGTACAAATATCTTTTCAAGACTATACTTTCAATCCTTTTGGGTATATGAACTACATCATATGGCAGTTCTTTTTATAATTTTTAAAGGTACCTCTATACTGTTTACCACTGAAAACATTTTACATTCCCAGCAACAGTGCACAAGCACTCTAATTTCTCTACATCCTCAACTACACTTGTTATTTTCTGGGTTGTTTTGTTGTTGTTATTTTATAGTAACTATCCTTACGAGTGTGAGATGGCATCTCACTGTGGTACCTTCTTTTTCTTGTTATTTTCTCTTAAAATACGTTTTATAATTTCTGTGGTATCCAGGTGCAGATTCCATCTTGTATTTGTTACCTAGTAGATCTTATACATACTTCCACACATGCGATATTGAAAGGATAGTTTGTACTTAGTTATGAGGTTTTGTGGATATGCATAAATCAAAAACCGGAAAAGAAGAAAGCTTCTTTTCTCTCATGAGCCTTATGGGGACAGCTGAGTGCCCCTCGGGTGAGTCATAAAGGCTCTACAATTCCTTTCTGTCAGGCCCAGGTCATGTGGCACATGAAGGGGGAAATGACAGCTGTTTTCTCAAACTCTCAGTTGTTTGGCAAAATACAATTTCAAATTCCTGTTTTTCCCATTTTGACTTACAGAAGTGGAAGCCAGGCCAGTTACAGAGAATGTGCCTATGAAAATTGAGTCTTATGGACATTGGTCACTTTTGAATCAGATCTCTTTGCACTCATCATGGAAAGAAGTGAAATGGTCCCCATTTCAACTGGCATCTCTATTGATTCCGGCAAAGAATGGAACAAGGTGGTTCTTAGCATGATGCCCAATGTAGCAAATCAAATCAAATGACTTCAATGTCTGGTTATTTTTGCTGCAGTCTTTTCTCAGAAACAATTTATTATTCCTCCCAGTCACTTGGATTTCCATAACATCCAGAAAGTCCAGGTGTTACCATGTTCATTTCTCCAGGATACCACTAACTTATGACATGCCTCCAGAGGAGGGCTGGTTGTCCCTTTGGGTCCATCCTGGTCAGATGCTTTCAGTCTGCAGATACATGCAGCCCATTTAACACCAGTGTACAAAGTCTGCACTCCAATGATTACAAATCTGAGCTTCTTATGCTCACATTCTATCAAAAGTCCAGATGAGGAAAATGATAGTAACAGGGAATCACATGAAGGGCATGCTGCCCATCACTTCCTAAACAGTGTGGACATCATCTCTGGATTAGGCCAGGCTCTAGAGAACCAGAGTTGTGGACCATTTGGGTTGGCCCCAACACTTTTCCTAAAATGTGCTTTGTCATGACCATCTGACCATCCATCGAGGGAGGCCTTGATAAATGATCACTCAGGGCTTTCTAATGCATTTGTGTAACATGCAGATAATGTTACCGCTGAATCACTGTGTCCCCTCTGTGGACTGATGCACATGAACATATTCTTTCAGACTTACCTGTATTTTTCCTGAGAGAGCATATTTTTTACTCCACAGAAAATGTGCAACTTATTGTTGATCTTCATATTTTTTCTTACTGCTTTGTTGTCAAGAAAACCCAAAGCCAAAACTTTAGTCCAGGTTTTAGCAATTATTTAGAACTCCTTACTGCCTTACTGATACTCTTCATTGCAATGGAAGTGGGGGCGGGGCATGTGAGAATGAGCATAATTTCTCACCATTGGAGTAGGAGAAAATAATAGAACCTCTACTTCTCTGCTTTCTAGCTGTCATAGCTTTTCCTATTGTTCTGTTTTTAACTATATATTTTCCTTTTATTTTATTGTAACAAATGTAATATTTAAAGATCCTCCAATTTTGTTGTGAAATAAGATATAAATATTATTAGAGAAAGGAAGGAAATAAATTCTCTCCCAGTCATTTCTGGTTAAGGTGATATTTTGTCACTTTTAGAGGCGTTGGTATTTGATAAGCCATCCTCTATTCAGGGAGCGATTTCTGCAGCACTCCAGGGAAGTCGTGTCAGAACCAGGGCCCTCCAACATATGGACTGGACTGCTGACACACCCAAAGCACTGTCCTGCTAACAACCATTTTTATCCCCAGGTTTTTTTCACAAGCTCTTTCTACCTTTGCCATGGCCCCAGGAACAAAGCCTCAGAAGCGCTTGTGTGGGAGGAATGCAGGGGCCCTGGATTCAGGTCTCTGGTGCTCACAGATGAAGAAGAGAATGAAACTGTCTGCCATGCTAGGCTATCTATCCTGGGCCTGAGCCAGCCGTTCAGTCCCTGTGTGCCAGGAAGGTGTATAGGGAGCGGGGGCGAGGGACGGAGGAGGGGGGGGCGCTGCAGAGAGGTGCTAGGTCATTCTCCTCCTGAGTGGTCTGGCTTTTCCCAGTCTTTATAGGCGTGACTTGCTTTTTAGACTGGAGCCTGGACATTCTTCTCAAGTGTCCTGCTCAGGAGTTAGTATCACGGACATTAAGGGAAGTGCTGGTTGATAAATGGCCTGGATTGAGCTTATAAATGGGTTCTTTTGGCCTTCAGTTGTGTTTATTTGTGTTTAAACATTAGCTTTGTGGCTGGGAGTGACTGAGGAGTCATGGCCTGGGGAAAGCAGAGTGGGAGGGGCGTCACGGAATACCTTGCCTACCCCAGTGTCTGAGTCCGCAGGCTCCCTGGCTCCAGCATGGAGAGGGCAACATGGGGCACAATGAGAATGACATTGGGCATCACAGATGAGGGCAGGATCCACAAGTTGCATACCCTCTGATCATCCAAGGCTCAAGTGAAAATAAAACCGGAAGTGCCCAAAGGGACAAAGCAGAATAAGGGCTTTTCCCCCTTTTCCCAGCAGAGGGCGCAGCCAACGCCTTCTGACCAAGGAGGAAAGCAGGCCAGAAGGACTTCAGGTGACATGCTCAGAGTGCCTCCAAACTCATGGGAACTCAGAGAGGCCTTTTCTCTTAAAACTATAGAGAGGAGTGAGCCTCTCAGTTTGAGATGAGGCTACTGATAAAGAGAAGTGCCCCATCCAGGGTTGATTTGTTTATAAAGCACCCCCTATCTCCCAAAAGAGCAGATCAGCTCCTTGAAAATACAAAGACTGTGCATGAGCTGAGATAGAAGCACAGTTATGCAGGGTCCAAGCTCCCCCAGGCACTACCTCTGTAAACACACAAGAGAGTCTTCATCTCAAATTCTAAAGCATGGGGGCTCCTTACTGAGGACTGACACACAGACACAGAGCTACACTCCAGGAACTTAATTTCACAACAACGTGGCAAGAAGGGATGTTAGTGGCCACTGTTTAATGTCATCCTGAACTTCCAGACAAATGTGTTTACAAAAGGCCTCCAAACCCTAACCTGATGTTAAGTAGATTTGCTACTGTATGGTATTTACATCCAGAGACCAAAAGCACTCCACATTAATGACACTGCATGCAGCCAGGCCAAAACATACAAAACTGGTTTATGAAAGTTCCAGAGATGTACATAGATAACCAGGGGAAGAGGCAACTCAAAGCCAAGCAAAAACTGTACAGTGGGCCATACAGAGCACTGTGGTGCCACTAGCAGGCCAGCCCAGAGTCCCAAACAGAATTTACTTCTGTGACGTTGGCAGAAGCCCTTACCTATCAGATCAAACCCATCAGATCTAGGGTTGGGAGAGAATGATCCTTCACTTCCCCAAAATGCAGTTAGAGTCAGCAAATAAGAGCACCTTTCTCTTTTTCATAACAAAAGCCATGAATGCAAGTAAAGCTAAGATATTTCTTGTTTGAAAGTCCATGCTCTTTCTAGAATTTCAAGGTGCCAGTTGTGAAGTTTAAAGGGCAAGAAACGGGAGTCTGAGACCAAAGCATGTTAAAGAGGAAGTTTATTCCGCACTAACGAATGAGATTCACTACGGAGGAGGGTAGAAAAACCAGGATTAATGGAGGGAGAGGAGGAAAAGAAGGAGCCAGGCAGACTGCCTTGCAGACTGGAGAGACAGCAACATTGTGCAGTGGTGAACACACCTTTTGAGGGGAGGAACAGGAAGGGGTTGGGCCCAGGGCAGAATAGGAAGGCCACCCTCCCCCAGCACTCTGCATGTGCTGATTGGTGGTTGAATATCTCGGGGATGACACCAGTTCCGTCATACTCTGTGCACTAGTTGGGGGAAGGGAGGATCTATCACCAGTGACTGAATGACAACACAGCTTTAGTAACATTTACAACAAATCTTGCTAATGTTTTTGTACCAGTAATCAGAATTGCACTGTAATTTAAAAGCATTCAGAGGGAAGTGGGGGAGGGGGTGGCGGGAGAGAAGAGTAAGGGGAGTTTGAGGGGAGATAATCAACCAAAGACCCTATATGCATATTTGCATAACCCATGGACACAGACAACAGGGTGATGAAGCCCTGGGCAGGGGACAGGCATGGGCTAGAAGGGGTCAGTGGGGGGACACAAGGAGACATACGTAATACTTTCAGCAATAAAGATTTTTTAAAAATAAAAATAAATAAAAGCATCTCACATTTTTTGCCTTCCTTACTTCATCCCCCTTTAAAAAAAATCCCTTTGAAAATTCTTATGAGTATAAAATTTCCACTTTGAAAAGACTGAGGTATCTTTACTAGATATTCAGACAAGACCCAGTAATTTGCCAGAATGAACCAGAGGAAAAGGAGGAGGCTGAGGATGAAATGGAGTTCTGCCTCCAGGGATATTCATCGTCACTCACCATGGCCTTGGACAGAAGCTGCCTCATCCTGATGGAGCCATACAGGAGGAGAGACACCTGGGTTGTGGCAGGGAGCCAGAGGTCAGGGAGCAGAGCAGTAAAGTAGGGGGAAGAGGAGGAGGAGGAGGAGAAAAAGGAGGAGGAGGAAAAGGAGGAGAGAGAATAAAAAGCAAGGATGAAGGCATCAATCCTTAGCATCTTTGGTGGCATTTTCCTTTTAGATATGTGTGTTGCTTTGGACAGGGATTAATGGACTTAAATTCATCTCTGCACCCAGAGTTTCATTGTTACTCTGGTTCACTTCATTGGCCTTGAGGTCAGTTCCTTGGCCCCACCCTGGTTTTAGTTGGCCTACCCTTCTTCACCCATGATCATAACTCGGATCTGGTCACCAGCTGGAAGTACCCTCTCCTCCCCTCATTAAACATCCGTAGTTTAAGCCTCCCTGTCTTCGGCATGTTTTATGGCAGTCTGAGCTGACTAATACAGACACTCAGTGCTTTTAGGCATGTTGCCTTATTTAAAATAACCCTGCTGAATGCACATGTCTTTTCTCACTTTAAAAACAATGGAAATGATGACTTTCAACAATAAATATTTTAATTGTTGAGAAGTTAAGGGATTTGGCCAAAGTCATGGGTAAGAAGGTGAGAGAGCCACGCCCATCTTCAGCCAAAGCTGGCATCCCTTCCACCAAGCCATTCTGTGTTTCTACCTCTTCTCAGCTTCCCCCAGGGAGATCCTCACACATGGACCTGCCCCTATCCTCATTCTGCAGAATCCCTGTGTCAACTGATCTACATGTTGATGATAACCAAGTCTGCTGCTCCCTTCTGGAACTTCCTCCAAACTTTAGACTTGTGTGACTTCAACTGGACAGTTCCACCAAGTATCCTCAGGCCTTAGGCTCATTGTATTGGAAATATAACTCATTATCTCCCATATTCCTGTCATTTGATGACGTTGTCCAAGCTGGAAACTTGGGTGTTCCCTGCTCGTTACCCCATATAGCCATCAATTTTCATCCAGCTGGTGGTACCGCTGGTAATTGTCCCTGCCTAGCATGGAAGGGCAGGAGGCAGCTATGTCCGGTTCACTACTGTACCCCTGTCCCAGCATGCATGTGGGTGTGGCCCTTTAGAGGCACCCTATGCTTCAGATTCTAGCATATAGAGCTGTTTCTCATCTTCCTGCACGGTCTGTGTGCTTTTCTCTCTAAGACCTTTATTCACGCTATCCTCTGCCTGGAGCCCTCTGATCCCCAACCCAACTCTTTCATAGCATTCAGATAGAGGTCACCTCCTCCAGGACCTCTCTGTAATGAGTGAAGAACCTCTCCTCTGGGTTTCCATAATTTTCCGTGTGTATGCCTATGATTTTGTTACCACACATCTGTAGTAATTATTTGTTTATGAGTCTCTTATTAAAGCAGTGGTTCTCAACCTTTCTAATGCCACGACCCTTTAATACAGTTCCT
>JAAGEH010000012.1:12936349-13000393 GCA_011751065.1 Lasiurus cinereus | reverse complement strand
TTTTTTACAGAGAGGAAGGGAGAGAGATAGAGAGTTAGAAACATCGATGAGAGAGAAATATTGATCAGCTGCCTCTTGCACACCCCCTATTGGGGATGTGCCCGCAACCAAGGTACGTGCCCTTGACAGGAATCGAACCTGGGACCCTTCAGTCCGCAGGCCGACACTCTATCCACTGAGCCAAACCACTTTCGGCCCTCTGCACAATTTTTGAATTGGGCTTTTTGTCTTTCTTTTGTTGAGCTATATGAGTACTTTATATATTTTGGAAATGAATCCCTTAATCAGATATATCATTGGCAAATATGTTCTCCCATACAATGGGTTTACTTTGCATTTTGATGCTGGTTTCTTTTGCTCTGCAGAAGCTTTATAGTTTGGTTTAGTCCCATTTGTTTAATTTTTTCCTTTGTTTTTCTTGCCCTAGGAGATATATCTGTGAAAATCCTACTATGTGAAATGTCTGATATTCTTCTGTCTATGTTTTCTTCTAGAATTTTTATGGTTTCATGACTTACATTTAAGTCTTTTTGTCCATTTTGAGTTTATTCTTGTGTACAATGTAAGTTGGTAATCTAGATTATTTTATTTTATTTTATTTTATTTTATTTTATTTTATTTTTTGGCATGGCCTGTCAGATTTTCCCAACACCATTTATTGAAAAGACTCTCTTTATCATTGTATGTTCTTGCTTCCTTTCTCAAATATTAATTGAGCATAATGGCTTAGGTCAATTCCTGGGTTCTCTGTTCTGTTCCATTGATCTATATGCCTGTTCTTATACCAATACCAGGCTGTTTGGAAAACAGTGGCTTTGTAGTATAACTTTATATCTGGTATTGTGATCCCTCCAACTTTGTTCTTCTTTCTCAAGATTGTTGTGGCTATTTGGGGTCTTTTTGGTTTCATAAAAATTTTTGGAGTATTTGTTCTAGATCTGTGAAATATTCTATTGGTATTTTGATAGAGATTGCATTAAATATATAGATTGCTTTGGGAGAATGGACATTTTAATGATGTTAATTCTACCAATCCTTGAACACTATGTATTCTTCCATTTGTTTATATCTTCTTCTATCTCTCTCTTTTTTAATGTCCTGTAGTTTTCTGACTTGGTTAATTTTATTACAAATATCTTAACTTATTTTGCTGCAATGGTAAATGGGATTGGTTTTTAAATTTCTCTTTCTGAGAAATTATTATTGATGTATAAAAATGCCATCAATTTCTGGGTGTTAATTTTGTATCCCACTATATTGCAAATTAGTTTATTAAGTCTAGTCATTTTCTTTGGTGGAGTCTTTAGGGTTATTTTATGTACAATATCATATCATCTGAGAATAATGACAGTTTCACTTCCTCCTTTCCAATTTGGATGCCTTTTATTTCTTCCTGTCTGATCACTGTAGCTAGCACTTCCAGTACTATGTTGAATAAGAATGGTGAAAGTAGACATCCCTGTCTTGTTCCTGTTCTTAGGGGAAATGGTTTTAGCTTTTGCCCATTGAGAATGATATTGATTGGAGGTTTGTCATAGATGGTCTTTATTATGTTGAGCTATGATTCCTCTATTCACACTTTGCTGAGTTTTTAGCAAAAATTTATGTTGGATTTTGTTGAATCCTTTTTCAGTATTATTCATATGATCATGTGATTTTTGTCTTTCAATTTGTTTGTGTGATATATCATGTTTATTGATTTGCAAATATTGTAGCAGCCTTGCATCCCTAGAATAAATCCCACTTGGTCATGGTGTATGATCTTTTTAACATATTGCTGGATCTGATTTGTTAATATTTTGTTGAGGATTTTAGCATCTATGTAACTCTCTTTTTTTGTAATGTCCTTTTTATTTTAATTAAACTTATTGGGGTGGCATTGGTCATCATGATCACATAGGCTTCAAGTGTGAGTTTCTATGTTACGAGAACTGTATATTGCACCATGTGCCCATCACCCAAAGTCAAATTTTCTATCACCTTATATTAGGACCCACCCCTTTCCTCTGGCAACCACCGCACTGCTCCTCAATCCCACAGGCCAATTCCCATAGACATTATGTTAAAATCACTACATTCACTGTGGGAGGTACTTTTGTGTCTTTGTGGGAGGTACTTTTGTGACAGATTGTTTTGTCTCATATTTGCTTTTGCATCAATAAGAGTAGTGATGCCGAGACCGGTTTGGCTCAGTGAATAGAGTGTCGGCTTGTGGACTGAAAGGTCCCAGGTTCGATTCCAGTCGGGGGCATGTACCTTGCTTGCGAGCACAGCTCCACTGTGGGGCGTGCAGGAGGCGGCTGATCGATGTCTCTCTCTCATCGATGTTTCTGACTTTCTATCTCTCTCCCTTCCTTTCTGTAAAAAAATCAATAAAATATATTTTTTTAAAAAAAGAGTAGTGATAATTGCCCCTGTTGCTCCCTCCCTTCTATGGTTAGTGATAATAAAGGGAAGGAGAGAATTAATTGATAATAATTGCCAAACAAAATTCTACACTTCCAATTTTCAATCCAATCAGTATCTCTTGGTGGTCCTCAACCAGGGGACATTGGCAATGTCTGGAGACATTTGTAAGTGTCATGACTTGGGAGTGGGGATGGCTAGCATGTATTGGATGGTGACGAGGGCTGCTGCCAAACGTCCTGCATAGAACAGGCAGCCCCACAAATTATTATCTGTTCCAAAAGGCCAATAATTCTGTTTCAGAAACCCTTTTACCGGTTTTAGTGTTCACACTCATAAAATATTACTTTATTTCAAACCTCTGATCTTTGTCATAATTCAACATTGAGCCTTTATCTATAGGCATCTACATTTTTCTTAACATTTGGCACTGGGTCAGTATTTATTATGTATTTTCACCCCAACGCTCCAACCTGAAGCAAGAGCACATCATTTTATTTTTTAATGTATTTTTATTGATTTCAGAGAGGAAGGAAGAGGGAGAGAGAGATGAAGTATCAATGATGAGACTCATTGATCAGCTGCCTTTTGCAGGCCCCTCACTGGGGCTGGAGCACACCCAGGCATGTGCCCTGACCCAGAATCAAACTCTGACTTCCCAGTTCACAGGTCGATGCTCAACCACTGAGCAATGCCGGCTAGGTCCAAGAACACATCTTTGACTTGACGATTGTGTATTTAGTGGTGGACTTGGTAAATTAGGCTACTTCTAAATTAGATGCGAGAGAGACCCCCCAATCCATTGCTTGGTTTTGGATAACATTAAATGTCAAATATTAGCCATCTCTATATCTATTCTTCCAAAGACAGATGCTACTCAAAATCATTGAAAATGTTTCCAACAAACGTTTCGGGTGCTCAGGGCACAATCCTTTATTATCCGTAGCTCTTTGTGTGTCCTAAGCTCCATTTCCTCTCCTAGCTATGCCATTACACATTAATTCAATGGAGGGTACTGCATATCTGTGTGTCACAGGATCCCACCCCTTCCCTGGGCATCCTACAGTTCCTAGGATAATGGAAAAGGTCCTTCTTTGCTCTACCACGCTTTCTAAATGATCCATCAAAGCCACCCGCTCAGGGATCCAATAGGTGATCCCCACTCACTGTCCTGAACTTAGCAAGTTGTTTCTAATAGCCCAGCCTAGTAATTTGTTTTCGTCCTGAAGTTTATTGTTCCTTCGGGAGTGTTCTCTCCATGAGAAAAACCATTTTCCTTACTCGGGGAAGATCACGGTTTTCTTTCCCTCCACACAATAAGAAAAGCGTGTCCACGGTGCAGTCATTTTCTTCCCAGGAAGCATAATTCAGCACATGGTCGTCTTCCTCTAAATCCATCTGCTAGGATTATTTCTCCCACTTGGAGGCTGCGCGGAGCTGTCCCGATTCACCTTCGGAGCCCATGAAAGATCCAAAAGTGGTGCGAGCTCAGCCGCCTTGGGGTCCCCGGGGTGCAGGTCTGCATCTGCCGTCCTTCTCACTTGCGGCCCCGCTTCGTGGTCACGGGCTTTCTTGCTCTGGTTCTCGCGTCGCCTTGGTTTCTCTCCTACAGCTTGACATCCCTTCCTCCCGGGCTTCTGCCTGGAGCGGCGTCAGTTTGCCTTTCCCACGCCCGCCGCCTGCGTTAACACCCTGGAGTAGTACTCCCCAGGGCCGGGAGGGGGCAGCAGAGCAATCCCGGGAAGCTTGGGAAGGTTGGTGGGTGTAAGTCATGCTGAAGTTACAATTTATGGAGTTATATGATTAGTGCCCGAAGCCCGTCATTTCAGTGTCTGGGCCTGAGTCAGCAGTGCGGGCCTGCCCGGGAGCCTCTTCTCACTCTTGCTCTCTTTACATGCTCGTCGCACATGAATAAGAGTCAGGGGCTACTTAGTAAAAAGAGCGAAGGTCCTCAAAGTGGGTTTCGGATGTGAGAAGTGCCTTAAGTGCTTGAGAATTGCCACATAGAACAACATGAAAGCTACTGTATAGCGTCGTTTCAGATGCTGGATTCGAGACAGGAGTTACAGGGAAGCAGAATCGTGCTTGGAATAATAAACTTTCTCATAGTCTCTATGGAAAGGCCACCTGGAGAGGCTGAGTGGCCTGTGGAAGGTAAGCATCACCTGCTAGTTTATAAGAAGTGCCTGAAGCTCTTTATTAAAACTCGGAGTCCTGCCTTGAGTCCCAAAGGTTCCAAATCTGTAGGTCTGGCTTGGGCCCAGGGATGGGCGTTTTAGACTCTGCCAAATCTCTGTGGATCACACTTTGAGAAGCAGTGGAGTCTTGTTACATCCAAGGTGTCCTTCAACCCTGACATGCTAGGTTTTGTGTTGTTGTTTTCATGCAAAAGGCTGGTGGACAAGGGTAGGGCAGAGAGGTACCTAGTATACAAAATGTAATGAAGCGCTCCCTTTTAAGGTTGACCATGCTCATGCATGGCCCTGAGGGAGATATGTCTTTAAATCCTGTGCCCAGGTGCCTTTCTTATCTCTCCTAGTCCTGACCCTGCCATCTCTAGCCCTAAATTCAAACTGACTGCTTCTCACCACATGGTGGGGATATGGTGGGGACCTGTTGGAGGAATGGATGGTGTGAGGTGACTTGAATCTTCTTGCAACATTTGGCCACACCTCCCCTGAGCAAGTGGGATGATTGTGAGTAGGGAGGTGGTCAAGGAAGGACAACAACCCTTTCTGAGAATGTTTGAACCCAGGGATCAAAACAGATTACATTTCAAATTATAGAGATCAGTGGGGGAAGGAACACTGATTGGTCTCTCAGTACCTTGCCACAGAGATGCAGCAAAGGATCTAAGAATATTTTCTCCCCAATCAGACAATATGTACTGAAGTACAGAAAAAGCAGGAGTCTTTGGCAAATAGCACATGATCTCACTTATATGTGGAGTCTAGTGAACAAAATAAACTGACAAACAAAATAGGTCCAGAGGCATGGAACAGATTGACAGATCTCAGAGGGGGGGGGGGGGCAGTAGGGAGGACGAGAAGAGATTAATCAAAGATATTATATATGTAACTCATGGACAATGACAATAGTGTGGAGAAGGCCTGGAGGGGTCAGGTTTTGGGTGAGGGTGTCAAAAAGTGGGGAAGGGGAGACATCTGTAATACAGGTAACAATAAATTTAAAAAAGAAAGGAAGAAAAAGCAGATTTCTTTGGAAAGTGATTATGAGACTCAAAGTCTAAATGATAATAATAATAAGAATAGCTATATCAATTTAAGAAAACACAGAGGAAATTTAATATGAGTTATTAGTTACAAAAGTCATGGAAGAACGGAAAATTCAAATAGGAATGTGGGAAATGGGGAGCTGGTGGGAACTCAGAGATTAGTAACAGACAGTGGAGTAACTATGCTCCTCAGAAATTGTGAGTGGGCCTTAGTCAATTGTGGCTTGGTTGGTTGGGTGTCATCCCATGCACCAAAGCGTTGCCCATTGGATTCTAAGTCAGGGTGCATGTGTGGGGTGCAGGCTCAATCCCTGGTAGTGGGTGTGCAGGAAGCAGCCAATTAATGTTTCACTCTGTTAATGATGTTTCTCTCTTCCTTCCTCTCTCTCTCTCTTACATACACACAAAAAAATTAATAAAAATATTAAAAAAGAAAAAAATTATGAGTGGAAACCAAATATTGGAAATGTTATCCAAAGTAAGGTAGATGCTATTAATATTCCCATTTCACAGATGAGAAGAGTGAAGTTCAGAGAAATTAATTCCCAAAGTCACATAGCTACTAAGTGTGTAATGAATTTCAAGTCAGGCAATGGGATCCAGAGCCTATGCTCTTGACTACCACACATTCTATATAATAAAAGCCTAATATGCGAAGTGTCCAGTCATCCAGTTGGCCGTTCAATCAATCAAAGCATAATATGCTAATGATATGCTAAGGCCAGTCAACTGCTTGCTTTGATGTGCACTGACCACCACAGGGCAGATAGTTGATTGGTCAACCAATCGCTATGACATTCACTGACCACCAGGGGGCAGATGCTCCAACCAGTAGGTTAGCTTGCTGCTGGGGTCCAGCTGATCAGGAGTGAGCAAGATGGGCTGGACACACCCTAGAGTCCTCCCACGATCCCTCCCCGGCAGGTCAACATCTTGCGTCCCTCCCCAGCCCCGATTGTGCACCAGTGGGGTCCCTCGGCCTGGCCTGCACCCTCTTGCAATCTGGGACCTCTTGGGAGATGTCAGAAAGTTTTTTTCAGCCCAGTGGTGGAACAACTGGTCACCATGACATGCACTGACCACCAGGGGGTAGACACTCAGTGCAGGAGCTACTGCCTGGTAGTCAGTGCACTGCCACAGGAGGAGCGCCACTCAGCCAGAAGACAGGCTTATGACCACAGCATCAGTGACAGGGGCCTCTCCTGCCTTCACAGCAGTGCTAAGTATGTTTGACTACCAGCTTAGGCCTGCTTTCTCTGGGGAGTGGGCCTAAGCTATCCGTCGGACATCCTCTGAGGGCTCTTGGACTGTGAGAGGGTACAGACCAGGCTGAGGGATGCTCCCCTCACCCCTAAGTGCACGAATTTCATGCACCGGGCTTCTAGTAGTGCCATAAGAATAAAGAGCACATTGGAGGAAATGTTAGTCGAATGGAGTTAAAGTTGAATTCAAAAAAATACAAATTGTATTATGCATATTATGTATAAACCTTAAGGTAGCTTATATAATAGGGCCCTGCTAGTAAAAGTGAGTTTCAACCATTCATTGAATAAATAGTGTTTATTTAAAGCCAGACACTGTATAAAAAGATTTATTCTAATAAAAGCTGAGGTGGTGCTTGCACCCTTGTGTGCAACATCATCACAAGATAGCTGCCACAAGATAGCCACCACAAGATGGCTACACACACAGCAGAGGCAGGGTCTAGTTGTCACTCCATGCGGTGAGGCCTTGGGGTCCCGTGGTTCCGTGCAGTGTGGAGGAGGCCGGTCGCAGCATCTCCCCTGCCTCAAGCAGAGGAGGCCAATTGGGCCAACCGGGAAGGGCAGTTGGGGGTGATCAGGCCAGCATGGGAGCAGTTAGACATCAATCAGGCTGGCAGGGGAGTGGTTACAGGGCAATCAGGCTGACAAGCAGACAAGCAGTTAGGAGCCAGTGATCCCGGATTGTGAGAGGGATGTCCAACTTCCAGTTTAGGGCTAATTTAAGGGCCTAAACTGGCAGTCAGATATCCCCCAAGGGGTCCCAGATTGTAGAGGGTGCTGGCTGGGCAGAGGGACACCCCTCCCATGGACAAATTTTGTGCACCAGGCCTCTAGTTATTTCATAAAATCAAATGTATCCCATAGAAATTTTAATTCAAAAGAGCAATGAGTTAATGAGTGTATGTCTGAGTTTAATTACAAAGTCAGTTAATAAGGATATGCCTGACTTCTTGGTGGAAGCCAGAGAAATGAAGGGAAGTGTTAAAGTTGGCCAAAGACCAACTTATGTACCATATAAGGAGCCAATCAGAGGACCAATCAACACTGACTCCCACTGTTAACAAGTATCCATTCCTACTCACCTCACCTAGATTGTACAGAAGGTTTTTTATTGTGTGTTATTCAATGTTACTAGTATATAACCATTCTAATTCTTTTTGTTTTACTTGAAGAGCTTTCCATTCTGATGTCACTCTTCTCTTTGAGTCTTTTTTTCTATACTTATCATCTACTAATCCTGATAGCTTCCTAATTTGGGAGAAAACCTTCAAGGTCCCTCACTTCAACTTCCACCTGAATCAGGAAGCATTTTCAATAGATGCTTTTGTTACTGGTGAGATGATGAGACCTCAGTTTTTGTCTTTTTAAAGGAAAGATTTCAATCAAGAGACAAAATGCAGCAAAGCAAGCAAGAACTTCTTGGCTGCAGTAAAAGCATACTCGGGGCAGTGAAATAAGGAAGGGCATAGAGAAGCAACAGGAGAGCCTAGGTTAGGCTGCTTTGGCTCACTGGGAAGCAGAGAAAAGGGGCCTTGGAGACAGGTTCAGGAAGTTAGCATGGGATAAGCTGCCACTGCCCATTGCTCCCCTTGTTGCAAATCTTGTGGGGTCTCTTAGAGGGAGGAAGTGGGGAGGGAATATTGTGGGTGTGCTCCCCTTGGGGAAAGTGTGTGCTGGGTCCTATGTGTTGAGGGTATTTATCTCTCTCTGGCAGGTGAGGCTCTTAGGAGAGATCTCAGGGGGAACCTCTCAGTAGAATATTCATCAGCTTTCCAGGTGTGCTCTTTCAGGATCATGATCTCCACTGATTGGTCAGCTCCAGGGAAGGGGGTCATTAGTCAATGCAGCTGGTCCTGAGGCAGCCACAATATCACTTGTCTGGTTTTGCTGCTTCTCTGGGCCTGGAGCTGAAATACAACTGAGGCCTAGATGTTATACTTAGAGAGGAAAAGGTTGGGGGCTCTAATCTTCATGATCAGCAATATGAAAGATCAGGGGCCTAAACTGCATGACCAGTGATATGCTAGGGGAGGAAAGGTTACCCTGGGGGCGAGGTCCTTGTTTTTTTAGTTTTGTCCCTTTCTGCACCAGTGACCTTCTGTACCTCCTGGCCCATTGTCCTTGCTCTGTCTATGTCTGTCTAACTGCCTATTACACTTCCCTTTTGTCTTTTACTTCTCTTAGCATTACAATTTTCTTGAAGGTTACTTAATAAGTGGGCTGAGTCCTGAACTGATTCATAGTCAAAAGAAGAATGAAAGGACACTCAACCCCTAATCCATGCTGCAACCTGGATGAACCTTGAGGATATTATGCTAAGCGATAAGCCTGTCACAGAAGGACAAATAATGTGTGATTACTTTTATGTGAGGTACTTAGAGCAGTCACATTCATAGAGACAGAAAGTAGAATGATGTTGGTAGGGGCTGTGGGAGAAGGGAATGAGGACCTTTTGTTTAATGGGCACAATTTCAGTTTTGCAAGATGCTGGAAGCTAATTCCAGTAGGTCATAAATGCAAGAAGTTCATCAAAAGGTTGATGGACCTTTAGGCTTCAGCAAGGGCTGAAGATACATATTATTGCCTACTGGAATGGCCAAAGGCATTGATCCAAACCTGAATTTACATAAATGATTGCTTGCTACCAGATAGCTCAGGGCATTTCAATCTACATGTTATTGCCTCCTGCTGGCCAAACATCTGAACAGCCAAAAGCAGTTCCCCCAAACTGACAATGCCTACTGTATTCCAAACCTTACCTTTTGTTATGTATATCTGCTTTGCTTTAGGGAAATTTGTGTTAGTAAAGACAAGGAGTACGGAGATTCAGAGAACTTGGTTACTGAAGCTAAGTCCTCCTCTGGCTCCCTCATGGATTACAAATTTATACTATACTTGAGGCCCCATGCATAAAAATTCATACACTGGAAGAGGGGTCCCTCAGCCTTCCTCTCACGGTCCAGGAGCCCTCAGGGGCAGGAGGTGACCTGATGATCAGAGGAAGGTGATGCACCATCACATCTCTACTGCTGCCACTGCCAGATGGTCCTGGGTGGCTGGACAGCTACCATCCAAGGCTTGCCTGTGCCTCAGCCTGGCCCTGAGCAGCTGGGGGTCCGAGGGAACTGGGCACCTCCATCTTTGAGGGTGGGGCAATCAATTAGAATATTCCCTCCTTATTAGCCATGGGTGCCACCATCTTTGAGGGCAAGGCAGTCAATTAGCATATTCCCTCTTTATTGGCTGTGGGTATTACCATCTTTGCAATGGCTTGAGGGTCAATTAGCATATTCCCTTTTTATTAGATAGGATTTCTCATCTCTATATTAATTTACACACAGTACCTTCTCCAGATTCCTGAACCCTTCTAGATGCTGGGAAAGATCCCGCACAGAAAGATAAAAAGAGTTCTGAAGATGCATAAGGGTGATGTTTGTACAACAAATGTGAATGTAAAAAAACATTGAAACCTTGTAAAGAATTTTTGTGAGTTTATTTGAGCCAAAATGTCAACATATATTGGGAAACAGAACCTCAATGAATTGAGATAATGCTCTGGAGAATGGAGGGTTACATCTGTATTTATACATTGCAATCAAAGGAAATGGATGTAGGTGGGTTACATGACATCCATTGGTGATAGATTAAAGAGGCAGGAGAAAGCAAAGTAGGGAAATCCCTAGGATTGGATAAAAAGTAAAAGGATAGACACATACTTAGGTGGGTGTAGGAACAATTAACATGATAATGAAGGAATCTGTGTTATTTGTCCTAGCCCCCAGCACATTAGGTTGTGTCTCAGGGGCTCCAGAAAAGGGGAAGTTACAAGTTACCCAGACAATTCAAAGGGTATGTTATTATAGATACAAAAAGACAGATAGGCTCAGTTAAAGTAAAGGTTGACCTTGTCAGTGAAGATACCAGCCTAGGATGTAACTACTCATAACTGCTTTTAGGTAAAGTTTAATTTCAGAACATCTTTTGTAGTTACTTTAGTTCTCTGAGTTTGCAGGCCTTCCCTGAGCTTGTCAAGTTGGCATGTGACCCCTCGTCCACATACTTAACACCACTGAACTGCATATTTAAAAATGGTTTAGATAGTGAATTTTATGTTATGTATATTTTACTGCAATTTTATAAATAAATAAATTCCTGGGTCTAGAACACACAAAAGACAGTCAACCTCTAATAGTCAAGATCCCCATGGAACTGAACAGTGGTCCAAGATACTCCAGAAAAATATTGAGGTGTCCTTTGAGCTCAGTAGTCCCAGATGGGAGGATGTGTGGACATGGCTGTACAGATTGGTTGGTCACTCCTTGTATGGTTTCCAGCCCCATCCCTTTCATTCAGTTCTAGTTGGTGCCTTACGGTGAGAAAGGAAAAGTACCTGTATTCATGTTTCTATTTTGGGGTCTTGAGTCCAAAGGGTCTCAATGTCCCCAGGAGCGTGTGTCAGAGTTGGCAAAATGCACAGCATCACCAACTGGGGATTCCTTCTCTCCTTCCCACCTCCCACTCCTATAAATGTTGGTACCCTTGAAATTGTCCTAGAGGCTCCTTACACTATCATCATATTTTTGGATTATTTTTTCTTTTTACTCTTCAGATTGGTTGTATTTTGCTTCCTCATATTCCTAATCACTGATTTGATTCTCAGCATCTTCTACCCTACTGTTGAATCCCTGTAAATTTTCCTTTTTTTCTTTTTAAATATATATATTTTTATTGTTGACAATATTACAAATGTTCCCCTATTTCCCCCGTTCCTCTTTGCCCCCTCTACCCACCCTCTACCACTCCTCCTTTAGGCTGCTACAGACATCTCCAAATCAAAGGAGAACAAATTTGTGGGGGAGGCGACCAACTGTTCGGCTCCTCCCTATTTGTCTCTAACATTCCCCATCCTTCTCATTTTTAAGAACATGCAAGTGACCGTGAATATGTGTGCAAGCATGTATAAGTGGTGTGTGTGTGTGTGTGTGTGTGTGTGTGTGTGTGTGTGTGTTGGGTGTCTTTTCCAGATGACCTTCAAGCCAATCTCCTCTAACCTCTCTTCCCCAAACTGATATATGTGCTTTTCTTAAAGGAAGAACTTCTTTTGCTCCTTTGTAACCAAATCCTTTTCCCTAGTTTAAACGAAAAAATAAATAAACCAAAGCTCTTTTGTTAAACATAGAACATATATGAAAAGAAGTGCTCCTATCAGTCCATGCATAAGACCTGATTTACTAATCATTCCCTCAGCATGAAATCTCCCTGGGCCAGACATTTAGTAACCACCCCCAGACATCCCATAAGTGGCCACTGCTATCTCAGGATGTCTTCATCAGGGCAGGCCCAGCCTCTGTACAAATACAAAGCAGAAGCAAGAAAAGAATCCATTACTCAGGCACATGTCTCTCAGAGACACTTCATAAAGAAAAATGGGGGCTGACTGAATTGCATAATCCTCCCTCAGAACATCCCACAAGAAAGCGTATACGTTCTTGAAATGAACACCCCTAAGAAAAAAGTTGTCTAAAATGTGCTCCATGTGTTTTTTCCTTTCCTGAGGGAAAACCTGTTTAACTTTGGGTTTCACCACTCATAAATTATCACGTTATTTCTCACTTATGGAGTAAATATCAGTCTGGTTGGTATACGCACCCACACATCAGCTGAGACAGAAGAGAGCTAAATTTACAGAACATTAAATCGATAAGCATGTGTGAATGGGTAAACAGCATGAGATCCTTAACTTAATAAGGCCATAGCACTACTGTCATCTGTTTTGCAATTTCTGGAGTTTTTCCTCTCTAATTTTATAGTGTTGCTAGAAGCCTAGATGAGTGAAGGTCCTATCTATCTATCTATCTATCAGAAGAGAACAATGCTAGTCGAAATAGGAAATGGAAAGTATTCCCGGAGCAATGAAGCCACAGTAATACCTAAAGTGCTGTAGCTGATGCAAGATGCTGTTTATTAAGGAAGAAATAATAACTACAGTGTGTTTTCCTTGTTGTTTCAACTAATGAGAAACACTGGAATAGACAGGGCTGCCAGATGTCTCAGGAAAGTATCAGTCTTCCAGAAGGAAAGTGGAGGAAACTGTAGGAACAAATTAATAAAAATAGTATTTCTTCTCCCTCTTCTCTTCCCCACAAGACAGGCCACAAGAATGGATTGACTACTCTTCACAGTGAAAAATACCCACCCAACTACAGGCTATCCCTTTATATCACTAAACAAATGTGGTAACAGGCTAGTGTGGAGTATTTGAACTGCATTATCTACAAATGCCCAGAACTTTTCCCAAGGATAATGTACTGGAACAGACCACCAGCAGATGACAGATTTCATCTGGTGGAAGATATTATTAGAAACCGATGGAAGCTGTAGTCCTAAACAGTTTTGTGTAAATGTGAAGGACAATAGTGTGGAGAGAGTTGAACTGCCAGTAAAACCCAGAGGGACTCTGGGCTTGGAGTTGTCAGGAATGTGGGAGTGACAGGGAGATGGGAAACATGGTATTAATTGGAAGCCCTTGTAAACACATACAAGAACAACAAACTGCCTGAGAGAAGCTGCTGGGCAGACTCTGGCCTCTACTCATTCATCTGACCAGCATAAAGACCAACTCTCAACCACTTATCCTAAAACAAATCCTTTGCATTGATATCCTCCACCCTCTTTTTACCACCCTCACCACACATAAACATAACTCCAAGGCAGCTTTTCCACTCAGGAGTGAGAATGAGCAAGAAAGTATGCGAACATTTGCAATGGCAGAAAATCCATATTTGCTACCTAGAAAGAGTAATATAGGCATGTTTACAGGTTAATGGACAATTAAGCACATGAAAAAAGTCAGAATCATGAAATTGAAAGTCCAAAATAAAAACAGTATCTGATTCCAAATAAATATGAGGTAATTTAGGAAAGAGAAAACAATAGGAAAAAAAGCAAAACTAAAAATATATTTTCAAAGATATCCTATCTAATAAAGAGAGAATATGCTAATTGAGCATCACTCACTCACAAAGATGACTGCACCTACAGCTGAGGCCAAGTTCCCATAAGAAGCCTTAATGAGTAATCAGCAGGGACCATGGGGCTTGACAGGGGACCTCAGACTACACCCAGCCCCAGTGCCAGGCTAGGGGACCTGAGGCCACCCCTCTCCCCCACCACCCCACCTCACCCAGCAGGGCTTGACAGGAGACCTTAAAGTGTGCTAGGCTAGGAGACCTGAGGCCACATACCCCCACCAGGTGGGGCTTGACAGGGGACTTCAGGCCATGCCCCCAACCCCAGAACTGGGCCAGGGTACCTCAGACCACACCCCTACCAGGTGGGGCTTGACGGGGGATTTCAAGGAGCACTTCCCATCCTGGTGCTGGGCTAGGGGACCTCAGGCTGCTCCCCCCACCCCAGCATCAAGCCAGGAGATCTCAGGCTGCACCTCCCACCTGGCAGGGCTTGACAGGGGACCTCAGGCCATGCCCCCCACCCAGCAAGGCTTGACGGGGACATCAAGGTGCACCCTCAGTGCTGGGTTAGGGGAACTCAGGCCACACCTCTGCCCAGTGGGGCTTGATAGGGGACCTGAGGCTGCACTCCCCTGCCAGTGGGTCTTGATGGAGAATGAGGCTGCACTCCACTCTCAGTGCTGAGCTGGGAGACCTGAGGCTGCATCCTCCTGCCAGGAAGGGCTTAGTGGGGGCATGGCCTAAGGCTGTGTCCCCCACCTGGCAGGGCTTGATGGAGGACCTCAAGGCATGCCCTCTACCCCAGTTTGGGCTGGGGGACCTCAGGCCATGCCTCTCATCCTGGCACCATGTCAGGGGACCTGAGGCTATGCCCCCTGCCTGGCAGGACTTGACAAGGGTGGGACTGGCTGGGTCTGGATCTAGCCCAATGTGGGGGGCCTGACTGGGTCTGGATCTCACACGTTTTTGAGGTGCATGTGGGTGGGCAGGGAATTGACTCTGGTCCCATGGTGAGCAACAGACTCTGACAGGAGGAAGGTTTTCATATACATTTTACTAATTTTCTTTCATCTCTGACACTTCTAAGTAAAGTGTAGAGATACAGAGGAGTGTACATGGAAAGGACTGGCAAGTGAGTACACAACTCTCTTTTCAATCGAGAGGGAGACATGAGCTCCCAACTGCTCTGAACTCCAGTTCCTGGTGGGATTCTGGGGACCCAGACTCATATGGGGGGAAACTGGACTATCTGGCATTAGGCCGGAACACAAGGACAGCTTTTTCTCAAAGGTGCTTACAGCAATTACCTCAGAATACTGAGACTGGGGGCCTCTTAGAGCAGGGCTGAAGATCATATATTGCTGTTTTCTCTGCACTGTTGATTCCCTGAGACCCCACCCCAGCTATGCACAGAGGCTTTTGCATATGAATGGCCTTGTCCTTTGTAATCTAAAATTACTTAACAAACTGCAACTGGATCAGAAAGCCCCAGAATTTCCAAAAAAATGGTCCAAGGCTCCACAGCAGCTTGTATTGCTTCACAGCTGGGCCTTATCTAGGCACCTCCAAACCCCAAACAAAGAAGAATCTGCAGATCTCTTCATAGCTCCTGTTGGGTGGCCTCAGTCAGAGGCTAAATTAGCACCTTCTTGGAGATCTAAGAGCCAGTGTACCCATGAGTCAGAGTGGGATAATCCAGATTACAACTCTTCAGATTCACGAGGAACATACTCAGGGGACATACTCAGTGAGCACCAAAGCCCCATTGAAGCAAGTCTTGCCCCATAATGGTATCTCCAGCACAGAAGTTCTCCCAGCATAGACACAGCTGATACTCCCTTCCAGTGATACCAACAACAATCAAGAATTAACTACAACAAGACTGTGTACACAGCCCACAAAGGGGTGCGCCAAGAGAGTCCACCTCACATAACTGGGGAGGCTGAGTCACTGGGCCCCATAGGACACCTAACAGACAAAGCCACTCTATCAACACAGGGAAGCAGCCAAAATGTGGAGACAAAGAAACAGGTCAGAAATGAAAGAAATGGAAGAAAGCAAATAACTGGTCATAGAGTTCAAAACCATGGTTATAAAGTTTTTCAAAAATCTTCTAGAAACTACTTATAAATTTCATGAGACCCTCGAGGACAAGAAAAAGAACCAAGTAGAAATTAAGCATACACTGACTGGAATAAAGAATAATATAGAGATCCAACAGCAGATGAGAGGATCACAAGAATCAAGTCAAAGATTTAAAATACAAAGAAGCAAAAAACACCCAACCAGAAAAGAAAAAAGAATCCAAAAATATGAAGATAGTGTAAGGAGCCTCTAGGACAACTTCAAGCATACCAACATCAGAATTAAGAGAGTGGAAGAAGCCAAGACCAGTTTGGCTCAGTGGATAGAGCATCGGCCTGTGGACTGAAAGGTCCCAGGTTCGATTCCGGTCGGGGGCATGTACCTTGCTTGCAGGCACATCTCCAGTGTGGGGCATGCAGGAGGTGGCTGATCGATGTCTCTCTCTCATTGATGTTTCTGACTTCCTATCCCTCTCCCTTCCTCTCTGTAAAAAAATCAATAAAAAATATATTTTAAAAAAAAGAGAGAGTGGAAGAAGAAGAGAAGGAAGAGGAGGAGAAGAAGAAGGAGGAGGAGGAGGGACAGAGAGAGAGAGATTGATTAAAAACTTATTTGAAGAAATAATGACTGAAAACTTCCTCCACTTGGTGAAGGAAGTGCACCAAATCCCAAACAAAAGGAATCCAAAGAGGACCACACCAAGACACATCATAATTAAAATGCCAAGAGCAAAAGACAAAGAGAGAATATTAAAAGCAGCAAGAGAAAAACAGTTAATTACCTACAAGAGAGTACCCATACAATTGTCAGCTGATTTCTCAACGGAAACTATGCAGGCCAGATGGGAGTGGCAAGAAATATTCAAAGTAATGAATAACAAGAACGCACAACCAAGATTACTCTACTCAGCACAACTATCATTGAGAATTGAAGTTCAGATGAAGAGCTTTCAGGTTTGATTCTAGTCAAGGGCATGTACCTTGGTTGCAGGCACACCTCCAGTAGGGGGCGTGCAAGAGGCAGCTGATCGATGTCTCTCTCTCATCGATGTTTCTAACTCTCTATCCATTTCCCTTCCTCTCTGTAAAAAATCAATAAAATATATTTTAAAAAATAATAATAAAAATAAAAATCTGATAAACAGAATAAACTGGTGAATATAATAAAATCAAGAGTATAGAAAGGGAGTGGACTGACAATTCTCAGGGGAAAAGGGTGTGGAGGGTGTGAGAAGAGACTGGACAAAAAATTGTACACCTATGGATGAGGACAATGGGGGTTAGGTAAGGGCAGAGGGAGGAGTGGGAGCCAGGTCGGGGGGAGCTATGGGGGGAAAAAGAGGAACAACTGTAATAATCTGAAAGATAAAGATTTTTTTTAGAAAGAATATATTTTAAGTGTAAGTATATTTTTTAAATTCATGAAATATCTCTGAATAGTTCATAAGAAATTAATAACAAGGTTCTCTCTAGGGCTGGAAACTGGGTGAGCAAGAGCTTATTTGTTAGTTTATTTTTACCTACTGAATTTTGCCCTAGGAACATGCATTACTATTAACAGATTAATAATATTTAATACTACAAAATTTGTGCACATTAAAAGGGGATTAATTAGAGGAAATAACTTAATATTGCTATTTTCCCTTTCTCTATAATAGAAGTGTCAGAGATGAAAGAAAATTAGTAAAATGTATATGAAAACCTTCCTCCTGTCAGAGTCTGGGGCTCACCACGTGACCCAGAGTCAATTCCCCGCTCACCTACATGCACCTCAAAATCACGTGAGACCCAGATCTGGCTGGCCCCCCACATTGGGCTAGATCCACATCTGGCCAGTTCCACCCTTGTCAAGCTCTGCCAGCCAGGGGGCATACTCTCAGGTCCCCTGGCCTGGTACCAGGACGGGGGGTATAACCTGAGGTCCCCCAGCCCAGACTGGAGCCAAGGGTGTGCCTTGAGGTCCTCCATCAAGTCCTGCCAGGTGGGGGACACAGCCTAAGATCCCCTTTCAAGCCCCACTGGGTGGGAGGCATAGCCTGAGGTCCCCCATTAAGCCCTGACTGGTGGAGGGGCACAGCCTCAGGTCCCTGGGCCCAGCACTGAGAGGAGGGTACAGCATCAGGTTCCCTGTCAAGACCCATTGGGCGGGGGCATGGCCTGAGTTACCTTGACCTAGGAATGGATTGGCACCTTGAGGTCCCTGTCAAGCCCTGTTGGGTGGGGGACATGGCCTGAGGTCCCTGTCAAGCCCAGCCAGGGAGGGAGGTGCAGCCTCCCAGTTCTCTGGCTCAGTGCTGGGGCGAGGGGTGTGGCCTGAGGTCTCCTGTTAAGCCCTGCCAAGCAGGAGGTGCAGCCTGAGTTCCCCCATCCTGGCGCTGGGTTGGAGGGAGCAGCCTGAGGTCCCCTAACCCAGCATCAGGACCAGAAGCGCACCTTGAAGTCCCACATTAAGCTCCCTCATGTGGGGGATATGGTCTGAGGTGTCCTGGCCTGGTATTGGGGTTGGGGACACAGCCTGAAGTCTCCTGTCAAACCCCACATGGTGGGGGGCGCAGCCTTAAGTCCCCTAGCCCAGCACCAGAATGGGAAGCACACCTTGAGGTCCCCCATCAAGCCCTGCCTGGCAGAAGTGGGGGTTGGCCTCATGTCCCCTGGTCTGACACTGTGGCTGGCATGTGGCCTGAAATCCCCTGTCAAGCCCTACCAGGTGGGGGATGGGGCATGAGGTCCCCTGTCAAGCCCCATGGGGGCAGGGGAGGGCGTAGACTCAGATTCCTGCTGATTGCTAAAGCTCCTTATGGGAGCTTGGCCTCAGCTATGGGTGCAGCCATCTTTGTGACAGAGTGATGGTCAATTAGCATATTCCCTCTGCATTAGATACGATATCCATAAATTAAGAACAAAGTACTATAAAAAAAAATGACCAGCCGAGACCGGTTTGGTTCAGTGGATAGAGCGTCAGCCTGCGGACTGAAAGGTCTCAGGTTCGATTCCAGTTGGGGGCATGCACTTTGGTTGCGGGCACATCTCCAGTGTAGGGCATGCAGGAGGCGGCTGATCGATGTCTCTCTCTCATTGATGTTTCTGACTTTCTATCCCTCTCCCTTCCTCTTTGTAAAAAAATCAATAAAATATATATTTTTTAAAAATGACCAGAGAACAAGAAACCCTCGGAAAGTAAAAACATTACTTTTGAAGTAATTCCATAGTGATTTCCACAGTGTTTGCAGATTCATACTAACACTGCACAAGGATTCTCTTTTCTCCACATCCTCACCAACACTTTGACAAGTGTGAAGGGATATCTCATTGTGGTTTAACTTGTGTTTCTCTGATGATTAGTGATGTTGAGCATATTTTCATGTCTATTGGTCATCTGTGTGTCTTCTTTTGCAAGTAAAAGCATATATGCAACTCTATTATGCCCACCAGCCAACCAGGAGTAAGTATGCAAATTAACCCACCATCTTTGGTGTGGCGCCTAAACTTGCATACACAGGCGCCAAGCAACCAGGGGCAGGTGGGACACCATGGCGATGATGCAGCCATTATGCCTCACCCCCAGTATCTCAAGGTCTCTGCGCAGCATGGGAAGGTAGGGCCAGAGTAAAAAGAGGCACCTCTGGGGCTAGAGTGGAAAGGCGGTGCCAGCAGCCAGGGAAAGGAAGGTCCATTCTAGCACAACTCTTTGTGCATCAGGTTTCTAGTATATACAATCTTTGTTGTTCAGATTATTACAGATGTCCCTCTTTCCCCCTCCCCCAAAGCTCCCCTCCACCTGGTTCCCACCCCATTGCAGGCCTTCACCACCCTATTGTCTGTGTTCATAGGTAATGCATACATGCATATAAGATCTTTGTTTAATTTCTTCCAACATCCCCACACACATATTCCCTTCCCTTGCAAATCATCAGTCTGTTCCATTTCCATGCCCCTGATTCCATTCCATTCACCAATTTATTCTGTTCATCAGATTTTCTATTCATTTGATTTTTAGATTCACTTATTGATAAATATGTATTTGTTGTCACTTTGTTATTCATAAATTTTCTATCGTTATCTTTTTCTTTTTCTCCTCTTCTTAGAGAATACCCTTTAGCATTTTATATAATCCTGGTTTGGCAGTGATGAACTCCTTTACCTTTTCCTTATCTGTGAAGCTCTTTTTCTGATCTTCCATTCTGAATGATAGCTTTGCTGGGTAGAGTAATCTGGGTTGTAGGTTCTTGCTATTCATCACTTGGAATATTTATTGCCACTCCCATCTGACCTGCATAGTTTCTGTTGAGAAATCAGCTGAGAATCCTATGGGTTCTCCCTTGTAGGTAATTAACTGTTTTTCTCTTGCTGCTTTTAATATTATCTCTTTGTTTTTTGCTCTTGTCATTTTAATTATGATGTGTCTTGGTGTGGCCCTCTTTGGATTCCTCTTGTTTGGGATTCTCTGTGCTTCCTGGATTTCTAAGTCTATTTCTTTCAGCAGATAGGGAAAGTTTTCTGTCATTATTTCTTCAAATAGGTTTTCAATCTCTCCCTCCTCTCTCTCTCTCTCTCTCTCTCTCTCTCTCTCTCTCTCTCTCTCTCTCTTTCTCTCTCTCTCTCTCTCTCTCTCTCTCTCTCTCTCTCTCTCTCTCTCTTCTGGAACCCCAACAATTTGAATGTTGGTATGCTTGAAGTTATCTCAGTGACTCCTTACACTATCTTCATATTTTTGGATTCTTTTTTCTTTTTTGTTCTTCTGATTGGGTAATTTTTTTTCTTTTCTTAAAAAAATTAAATCTTTATTATTCAGATTATTACATTTGTTTCTGCTTTATCCCCTCCATAGCACCCCTCCACCAAGCTCCCACACTTCCCTCTGCCCTTACCTCCCTCCCATTGACCTCATCCATACCTATATGATTTTTGTCCAGTCTCTCCCTGTACACCCCTAACCCCTTTTCCCCTGAGAATTTTCAGTCCACTTCCTTTCTGTGCTCCTGATTCTATTATATTCACCAGTTTATTCTGTTAATCAAATTTTTAATCCACTTAATTTTTAGATTCACTTGTTGATAGATATGTATTTGTTGTTCATAATTTTTTGGCTTTTACCTTTTTCTTCTTCCTCTTCTAAAACTTCATATAATACTGGTTTGGAGTTGATGAACTCCTTTAGCTTTTTCTTCTCTGTGAAGCTCTTTATCTGCCCTTCAATTCTGAATGATAGCTTTGCTGGATAGCGTATTCTTGGTTGTAGGTTCTTGCTATTCATCACATTGAATATTTCTGGCCACTCCCATCTGGCCTGCATCGTTTCTGTTGAGAAATCAGCTGACAGTCATATGGGTGTTCCCTTGTAGGTAATTAACTGTTTTTCTCTTGCTGCTTTTAATATTATCTCTTTGTCTTTTGCTCTTGGTATTTTAATTATGATGTGTCTTGATGTGGTCCTCTTTGGATTCCTTTTATATGGGGTTCTGTGTGCTTTCTGGACTTGTAAGTCTATTTCTTTTACCAGATGTGGGAAGTTTCCAGTCATTATCTCTTTAAATAGGTTTTCGGTATCTTGCTCTCTCTCTTCTTCTGGCACCACCACAATTCTGATATTGGTATGCTTGAAGCTGTCCCAGAGGCTCCTTACATTATCTTTACATTTTTGGATTCTTTTCTCTTCTTGCTTTTCCAGTTGAATGTTTTCTGCTTCTTTATATTTCAAATTTTTTACTTGATTCTTGCCTTCCTCTAGTCTGCTGTTAGGACTCTGTATAATATTTTTTATTTCTGTCAGTGTCTCTAGTTGGTCCTTTTTCATCTCCTCTTGGCTCTCGCTAACTTTATCCAACTTTTCTAGCATATTCTTGAAAAACCTTATAAGCATGGTTTTGAACTCTATATCCAGTCGTTTGTTTTCCTCCATTTCTTTTGTTTGTGATCCCTTCCTTTGTCTCAGCGTTTTCACTATGCCGGGAGAACTTCTATGTTGGATTCAGCCTTATGATACCAGACTTGCAAAACCAAAGAAACCTCTGTTGAGCTTGGGATGGGTGGAGTCTCAGGGCTTAAGGGACCACCTTGCCTTCCAGTCGGCCCCGCCTGCCACGGCACCTGAGTCTCATGTGACTGGGTAATTGCTGGAGCGGTCCTTGTGAGCGCGCTCCCTCAGTGCCTCTAGACCGCTGCCTTTCCGGCTCCCCTGCGCTCCAGGACCACACGAGTTTAGGTCCCCAGGGTTTCACCCAAAATAAGGGCTTAGTGGAGTTTGAAGTGGCACAGTTGGGAGGGTCAATCTCCTGCCCACTCACGAAAGCCAGGGGCACAAGCAGCAATCTGTCTTCTGCACAGTGCTGTGCACGCCACCAGGCCTTTGATCTTTTGCAACTCCCCTAAATTTCCATGCACTTCTCCCTTTTCACAGTCCAAACTCCCCCCGTATGAGTTTTGGCTGGATCTGGGATTTAGTGTCGTAAGATAAGGGGTTCAATGCCTTTGAGAGTCTCCGTTTCCCTCCTGCCAGAGAAAACCAGGCAGGTACTCCGGCATCCGCTCTCTCCATGTGCACGTCTCCGTACCTCAGCTTTTTGCAGCTCCTCTGTGTCTCCGTGAGCCCCTCTCCTTCCCTCTAGCTGTAGAACTTCCATTCAGCCAGCTTTCCTGTGGTTCTGGATGATGTCCATTCTGTCTTTTAGTTGTAGTTTTGAAGTTGTTGTGCGAGGCAGCAGTGTAGGTGTTTACCTATGCCGCCATCTTGGATTCCTCTTCTGGTTGGGCAATTTTTGCTTCCTCATATTTTAAATCATTGGCTTGGTTCTTAGGATATTCTAGTCTATGGGTGAATCCCTGGCTATTATTATTTATTTCAGTCAGTGTATGCTTAATTTCTAACTGGTCCTTTTCCATTTTTGGGGGGCATTCTCACTAAGATCCTTGAAGGTCTAAGTTCCTTAGAGGTTTCTAGAAGATTTTTAAGTAACCTTGGAACTGTGGTTTTAAACTCTCTAACCAATAGTTTGCTTTCTTCCATTTCTTTCATGACCTGTTACTTTATCTCCACACTTTGGCTGCTTCCCTGTGTTTGTTTCTATGTATGGAATGGCTAATGAATCTCCTTGAGTTGATAGAGTGGCCTTATGTAGTAGGTGTCCTTTAGGTTCCAGTGGCTCAGCCTCCCCAATCATCTGAGATGGACACTCTTGGTGCATCATCTGGTTGTTGTTGAGCCTTGATTGCTGTGGGTGTCACTGTGAGGAATTAACTTACAGGCCAATTTGCTGTGGTGTCCAGCTGTAACTACAGTGGGAGAGCTGCTGTGCAGGAGACACCATTATAGACCAAGACTTGCTTCAGTGGTGCTTTGGTGTTCACTGAGTCTGCCCCTTGAGTTTTTTGCTTATGGATGTGTAGTATTATAATCTGGTATGGTCTAACACTGAGCACTGAGTACACTCGCTCTTGAGTCTCCAGGAAGGCACAAAGTCAGGCACTGCCTGGGAACACCCAGCAGGAACTGCAGAGAAATCTGCAGATTCCTCTTCTTTTTGTCAGTTTTGGAAGTTTCCATGCAATGCCCAGTTGTGAAGCAAGGCAGGCTGATGCTGATGCCAGTCTCGGGCTTTTTATTAGGGCATTGGGGTTCCCTGACCCAGCTGCAGCTTGTTTGACAAGTTTTAGGCTGAGAAAGGACAAGCTATTCAAGCCACTGCACATAGCGTGATGAGGTTGTAAATTGGGTACGGCGGGGTCTCAGGGAATCACCAGGGCAGAGCAAACAGAAATGGCTGCCCATCAGCCCTGAGACTGAGGAGGTCCCAGCATAGGAACAATGATCCCTATGAGCACCTCTGTCTGGGAGAAAGCCACCCCCAAGGTCCTGCCCTGATGCCAGACAATGCAGATTCTCCTGGTATATGTCTATGTTCTCCAGAGCCTCTCCCTGGTGTTGGAGCTTAGAGGAGGTGGGATCTTGTACATTCAGTTTGTGGTGCCAGCCTTTTAAGAGGGACAGTTAGGTCTCCAGCAGCCTCTATGTCAGCAGCCCAATCTGGTTTTGCAGCCCATAGTTCTTACTGCCTATAGGGACTTCTCTTCCCAGCTCTGGGACCCTGGGCTGGGTGTCTGGTGTGGGTTTGGGACCCCTTGATCCTCCAGGAGTTCTCTGCAAAGACATTCTCCCTCCAGATTAAAAAAGAGGCACACATAGGTGCTGGACCAGCCCATTCTGCACCTCCACACCTCCTTCCAGTCTCACTGTGCTTTCTTCTTTACCTCTCTAGTTGTAGTATTTCCTCAACTAGCTTTCCTGTGGTTCTGGATGATAGTTGTTCTGTATTTTAATTGTAATTTTGATGTGGATGTGGGAGGCAGCAAGTACAAGTGTTTACATATGCTGCCATCTTCGTTCTCTATTCTTTATTTCAGTTAGTGTATGCTTAATTCCTGACTGGTAACTTCATAAATTTGATGTTCTCATTAAGGTTCTTGATATTCTCACTAAGATCCTTGAAATTCTCATCCTTATAACTATTGTTTTCAACTCTGTATCTAGCAGTTTGTTTGCTTCCATTTATTTATTTCTTTTTCTGGAGATCTATACTGTTCTTTCATTTGTGACATTTTTTTTCTCCACATTTTGGCTGCTTCCCTGTGTTTGTTTCTATGTAATAGGTAGAGCTTCTATATCTCCTAGAATTGGTAGATTTAGCCTTATGTAGAAGGTGTCCTGTAGGATCCAGTGGCTCAGCCTCCACAGTCACCTGAGCTGGGCCCTGTAAGTGCATCCCTGTGTAGGATGTGTGCACAGTTTTGTAGTTGAGTCTTGATTGCTGGTGACAGTACTGAGAGGAATTGACCTCCAGACCAATTGAGTGTGAACACCAGCTGCAATTACAGAAGTGCTGCTGTGTAAGACATACTGCCTACGGGGTAGGACTTGCTTCAGTGGGGCTTTGTTTCTCACTGAGTCTGTCTCTTAAGTGTGTTGCTTGTGGACGAGTTGTAATCTGGTATTTTCTGAAGCTGTTCACCGATGCACTGGCTCTGAGCCTCCTGGGAGGTCCAAAGTCAGCCACTGCCTAGGGACACCCAGCAGGAGCTACAAAGCATCTGCAGATGGCTCCCACTTGTGTTGGGCTTTGAAGTGCCCAGGCAAGACCCACCTATGAAGCAAGGCAGGTTGCTGCTAGTGACTGGTCTTGGGCTTCTTATTGATAGGTGTGGGACACGTGGATGCCAGCTGATGCTTGATTGAGAGATTTTAGAAAAGTGAAGCCTGAGCCAGAACAGGCCATTCATATGGAAAAACTGCTGCAAATAGCTTAGGTGGGGCTGAAAATTGGATGGGGTGGAGTCTCATGGAATCATTAGGGCAGAGCAAACAGTGTGAGCCAGGTTTATTGAGACTCTTACACAGCTGGCTGCAAGTCAGCTCTGTGATAGGGGAGGTCTCAGCATAGGAACAATGAATCCTATGAGCACCCTTGTCTGGGAGAAAGCTACCCCTGAGTTCCTGCCCCAATGCCAGACATTCTAGTTCCTCTTTGTATGTCCCTGGATTCCCCAAGCTGCTACACCAGTGCTGGAGTTCAGAGGCAGCAAGTCTAAGTAAGTCTTTGCATTGGCTCTTTAAGAGGCACTGCATGAGACTCCAACAGCCTCCAAATCACTCAGCCACAATCCCTACTGGATTTTACAGCCAGAATTTATTATTTTAATTTTCTTCTTTATTCTTACTCTATTTTCTAATATTTTTTTACAATGAACATGTATTGCTTTGAAAATTGTCAAGAATTATACTATTTTTTAAATGATAGTGCCAAACAAATTTTTCCATCTTAAGTGACCAGGAGTTGTTAATTGAATGCAAAGTAGTGGGGTGGGGCAGGGAAAATTTATTCTTTCTGACTTCATGAGCTCATTGATATAGAGGTCAATTTATTTTCAGTACTCCATTCACATTCAACAATAATCATCATCTTATTTTCTATTTCCTCGATACCGTAAGGTTTATTTGGAAGAAAAAACATTTTATGAATTCTAAATTCTGAGGATACCAAGGTTTTATGTAAGAACACTTCATCAGTTCATCTAACCCAACTTCATCTCACCTCAGTATATGATTACTTTCTAGGCCCTGAAGCAAGGCATCTTAGTCTTGTCCTCCATCTCATCCCATGCAACCATTTGATCACCTATTAATTCTTCCTTAGAAATATTCCTTGCAGCTGTCTATTCCTCTTTAACTCCCAATCCAATAGTCATGATTCAGACTATCTGCTGCCCCTATTTTTATAGCAGTCTTCTACATTAGACATGTATATGATCTGAACAAAACTGCCTATGTTCAAATATAGGCTCTACTTTTGTATGACTGTAAGCAAGTTTCGTAACATCTCTATGCATTTCTTTCTTCATTTGTAAAATAGAGATGGCAATATCTAATTTATTAATTTGTTGTGAAGAAGTATATGTAAAAGCATTTAAAATAGTAGTCACATAGTTAATAATCAATAAATGGTAGATATTTTGATTATATAATTAACTTATTTGCCTCTAATCTGAGCTTTTGGACCAGGTCAAAATTCTTAAGTTCCATCATGTCACAAGTCTTCACATGACTTTTGCACAAGACAGCAGCTAACTAGGTTGTTTTGGATAACATATTCTTCCAGAAACAACTAGAAATGCTGGACATTTCAGGATACTTAGGAAGAATTTTTTAGATCATGATCTGAAAAAGGAGTAAAGTCAGTAGAGGTGGGTGTGATTTGAATCTAATTCCAAAAGTGAAAGCAGTGAATGAGGAGCTGAAAGTTTGAACAGAGGTGTCAGCAATATACAGAAGCCTATGGGGATATAATTGAATCTAAGGGCCTATTAGGAAGCAGAGGTTCTTTTTCTGTCTTTTTGTTTTGTTTTGTTTTTAAAGGGTCATCTGAAAAAGAAACATCTTTCACAGAGAGTGAAACCCAGCTTAGGATAATCAGAGTTCCTTGTTGCATTAAAGTAATTATCTACTCTGCCTACTGGAAGCAAAAAGGCAAGCAAGCAAGCAAACAAAAAGAGCACACAAAATAATAATAATAATAATAAAAAACTAAAAAAGATAACATGTAGAACCTCAGAATTTTTGCACCCAATAAAAATAAACACCCAGTGGAAACCAGTTTGGCTCAGTGGATAGAGCGTCGGCCTGCAGACTGAAGTGTCCCAGGTTAGATTATGGTCAAGGGCATGTACCTTGGTTGTGGGCCCATCCCCAATAGGGGACGTGCAAGAGGCAGCTAATTGATATTTCTCTCTCATCGATGTTTCTAACTATCCCTCTGCATTTCTCTCTGTAAAAAATCAATAAAATATATATATATTTTTTAAAAACTATCCATATAAGAAAACAGGTTTTGACAGAAAGTTGAGAAAAGGCAGCCAATAGAAAGAAATCCACAAAAGATCCTGATCTTGAACAATAAGACATAGACTTTGAAATAACTATTATTAATAGAATGGAATTAAAAATAAAAAGACAAATAGTGGTTTGTTTATTTTTTTAATGGCGGCAGAATAGACGACGGATGTGTCTGGAGCCTTGTTGCTGAGCAGAAAGAGAGAAAAGCTAAGGGTCACAATGGGAGTATTTGTTGGCAAGTTAAGGGACAGTTATCCTCCAGGAGAAAGTGGGAACTTCTGGAAGGGGCTGCCCTGACCAGGCAGCCCCACTGCCATGGGGTTTTTCTCCCAGAGCCACCAGCACAAACGCTGAGACTGCGCCATCTTGGAGGGGGAAAGTGGATGTTTTCAGCAGCCTGAGAAGCTACAGCTGTGGAACCCACCAAACAGGGGTGGTTACTCAGAACACCGCTCCTCAATCGGCGCAAACACTCGGATTCAGAGGAGCTTCACACGCCACACTGAAAGGTCAGATTTTGCCTGGGATAAGGAGAGAGAACTACATAACCAGACACACAGAGAAGAAAGACCATGGGCAGATGAAGAAACAGCCTTCATATGAAAGAAAAGAGGCATCACCAGAAAAGGAAGTAAACAAAATGGAAGCAAACAACTTGCCAGAGAAAGAGTTCAGAGAAATGGTCATAAGGTGGCTAAAAAGAATGGAAGACAAATTCGACAATATGAGTAAGAACCAAAAGGAAATAAAGAAGAAACAAGAGAAAATGAAGAATAATCAAGAAGAAATGAAAAATGACATCGCTGCTGTAAAGAACTCAATAGAAAGCATCAAAAGTAGACTAGAAGCAGATGACCCCATCAGTGAGCTAGAAGACAAGGTAGGGAAAAATACCCAAGTACAGCAGCTTCTAGAAAAAAAAATTAAAAAGCAAGAGGAGAGCCTAAGGGAACTTTGGGATAACACAAAACAAAACAACATCCTTATAATAGGGGTTCCAGAAAGAGTGGAAACTGAGCAAGGAATAGAAAACCTGTTTGAAGAATTAATGACAGAAAACTTCCATGATACAGGAAAGAATATAATAATACCCCACTCTCACTACTGGCCAAATCCTCTAAACAAAAAATCAGCAAAGAAACATCAATCCTAAATGACTCACTAGACTAGATGGAATTAATTGACATCTTCAGAACATTTCACCCCAAAGCCACAAAATCTACATACTTCTCTAGTGCACATGGGTCATTTTCAAAGATAGACCAAATGTTGGGTCATAGGAAAAGTCTCTTCAAATTCAAGAAGATAGAAATCATATCAAGCATTTTCTCAGATCACAGTGGCATAAAACTGGAAATCAACTACAACAAAAACAATACAAAGAAATCAAATACATGGAGACTAAACAGCATGCTATTAAACAACGACTGGGTAACCAGAGAGAACAAGGAAGCAATAAAACACATCATGATAACAAATGACAATGATAATACAATAATACAAAATTTATGGGACACAGTGAAAGCAGTCTTGAGAGGGAAGTTCATAGCTCTACAAGCCTACTGCAAAAAAAAAAACACAAGAAATAAGGGTAATAAATTACCTAACTCTACAACTCAAAGAGCTAAAAAGAGAGCAACAAGAAAAGCCCAGTGTAAGCAGAAGGAAGGAAATAGTAAAGATCAGAGCAGAGATAAATGACATACAGACCAAAGAAACAATTCAAAAAATCAACAAAACCAAGAGCTGGTTCTTTGAAAAGATAAACAGGATTGATGGACCTCTAGCCAGTCTCACCAAGAAGCAAAGAGAGGATCGAAATAAACAAAATCAGAAATGAAAGAGGAGAAATAACAACAGAAATATAAAGGATTGTTAAAAAAATACTATGAACAACTCTATTCCAACAAACTGGACAACCTGCAGGCAATGAACATATTCCTAGAAAAAAATATAATCTGCCAAAACTCAATGAGGAAGAATATAAATATCTTAATAGGCCAATGACTATGGAAGAAATTGAAGCAGTCATCAAAAAGCTTCCAGCAAACAAAAGACTGGGACCAGCTGACTACACAGGAGAGTTTTCCAAACATTCAAGAAAGAATTAAAACTTATCCTCCTCAGACTATTCCAAAATATTCAAGAAGAAAGAACACTTCCAAACACCTTCTATAAAGTCTGAGATTTCTCAAATCTGAGATTGTGAAATAAAAACCATCGCATCATACTACTACCAAAACCAGATAAAGACAACACAATGAAAGAGAACTATAGGCCAATATTCCTCATGAACATTGTTGCCAAAATCCTCAACAAAATTCTAGCAAATTAGATCCAGCAGTACAACTGAAAGATCATACACCATGACCAAGTAGAATTTATCCCAGGAATGCAAGGATGGTATAATATATGCAAATCAACAAACATGACACATCCTATAAACAAACTGAGAGATAAAAATCTCATAGTCATATCAATTGATGCAGAAAAAGCACTTGATAAAATCAAACACCCTTTCTTGATAAAAACTCTCAGCAAGGTGGGAATAGAAGGATCATACCTCAACATAATAAATGCCATATATGACAAACCCACAGCCAACATCATACTCAATGGACATAAACTAAAACCATTTCCCCTAAGAACAGGAACAACACAGGGATACCCACTCTCACCACTCCTGTTCGACATAGTACTGGAAGTATTAGCCATTGCAATTAGACAAGAAGAAGAAATAAAAGGCATCTAAATTGGAAAAGAAGAAGTAAAGCTGTCCTTATTTGCAGACAACATGATACTGTACATAAAAAACCTAAAAGACTCCATCCAAAAACTAATAGACTTAATAAATGAATTTGGCAATGTAGCAGGATACAAAATTAATGCCAAGAAATCTATGGCATTTCTATATATTAATAGTGGAATTACAGAAAGAGAGACTAAAAAAGCAATCCCATTTACCATCGCACAAAAAAGTTAAGATACCTAGGAATAAACCTAACTAAGGAGGTAAAAGACCTATATGCAGAAAACTACAGGACACTGTAAAAAGAGATAGAGGAAGATGTAAACAGATGGAAGAGCACACCATGCTCATGGATTGGGAGAATCAACATCATTAAAATGTCCATACTACCCAAACCAATCTATAGATTCAATGCACTACCCATTAAAATACCAACAACATATTTCACAAACCTAGAAAGAACTCTCTAAAGATTCATCTGGAACAAAAAAACAGACAAACAAAAATGAATAGCCACAGCAATCCTAAGAAAGAAGAATAAAGTAGTGGGATCTCAATACCAGATTTCAAGCTATATTATTACAAAGCCACTGTTCTCAAAACAGCCTGGTACTGGCATAAGAACAGACACATAGACCAGTGGAATAGAATAGAGAATCCAGATATTGACCCAAACCACTAAGCTCAATTAATATTTGACAAAGGAGGCATGAACATACAATGGAGTCAAGACAGTCTCTTCAATAAATGGTGTTGGGAAAATTGAATAGATACATGCAAAAAAATTAAACTAGACCACCAACTTACACCATACACAAAAATAAAATCCATATGGATACAGGATTTAAACATAAGACTGGAAACTATAAAAATACTAGAGACATCCACAGGCAGCACAATCTCAGACATATGCCGAAAGAACTTCACTGATACTGCTCCAAATGCAATGGAAGCTAAAGAGAAAAGAAACAAATGGGACTACATCAAAATAAAAAGCTTTTGCACAGCAAAAGAAACCGTCAACAAAACAAGAAGAAAGACCACTGTATGGGAGAACATATTTGCAAATGTTATCACTGATAAAGGTTTAATCTCCAACATCTACAGCCAACTTATACAACTTAATAAAAGAAAGATAAATGATCCAATAAAAAAAATGGGCAACAGACCTAAATAGAACCTTTTCGAAAGACAACAGAAGGAAGGCCAAGAGACACATGAAAACATGCTCAAAGTCACTAATATCAGAGAGATGCAAATCAAAATGACAATGTGGTACTATCTCACACCTGTCAGAATGGTAATCATCAACAAATCAACAAGCAACAAGTGTTGGCAAGGATGCAGAGAAAAAGGAACCCTAATGCACTGCTGGCAGGAATGCAGACTGGTGCAGCCACTGTGGAGAACAGTATGGAGTTTCCTCAAAAAAACTAAAAATGAAACTCCCATTTGACCCAGCAATCCCACTCTTAAGAATATATCTTAAGAAACTAGAAACACCAATCAGAAAGGTTTTATGCACCCCTATATTCATAGCAGCACAATTTACAATAGCTACAATTTGGAAACAGCCTAGGTGCCCGTCTGGAAATGAGTGGATCGGAAAACTCTGGTACATCTACACAATGGAATACAATGCTGCCATCGAAAAAAAGAAATTCTTACCATTTGCAGCAACCTGGATGGAACTGGAGAGCATCATGCTAAGTGAAATAAGCCAGTCATGTGATGAAAGAAAAACACCACATGATCTCACTCATTTATGGATAATAAAGAACATTATAAACTGATGAACAAAAAGATAGATACAGAGGTAGTAAATCATCAAACAGATTGTGAAACCACAGTGGGAAGGTTAGGGAAAGGTGGAGTAGACAAGAGATCAACCAAAGGACTTGTATGCATGCATATAAGCATAACCAATGAACACAAGACACTAGGGGGTTAGGGTATGCCTAGAAGGGGGCGGGCAATGGGAAGATACGTTTACATGTAATACATACATACATAAATAAATAAATAAATAATAAAAATAAAGACAAATAAATTTGGCACAAAAATATACAAAATTATCTAAAATAACCAAATGGAGATTTTTGGCTGGAATAAAACTCACTAAATAAAAATAAGGTTGAAATTCTATGTGTATTGAATAGTGCATAGATAAATTATATTTTCACTTGAAGGCTTACATTTCTTATAAAAGTTTACAAATAATGGTGTTTTTTTTTTCAGTATAAAAATTGCCTTTATGGCATATTATGATGTAATGCTAATTGCTTTTAGGATAGCTAAATGTCAGTATTGAAATCTAATCCTTAGTGCCATCTAGTAGATATGAACAAATGTTTGCCAAGAACGTATTTTATATTTTGTTGCATTGTACACTGCAACTAATAAGCCAAGAAATCAACATATATATTAGGTATGTGTACTTTTTCTAAAACCACAAACTAAGAATGATAAATTATCAATATAGTTTAGTATTTGCTAATTTTACTATTCTTTTATTATCTATATGTAGGGCAGTCATAGGGATTATACTAGTAAATTCATTTTGAGTAAAGTTTAAAACCATATATTTTACGATAAAGGGCCTTTAACTTAAGATGGCCAAAACACTGATATTATATATTTGTTGCCCTTGAGAAGGATTATGAGGAAGTGGATTCTATTGAAGGAGAGGGTGAGGAAGAAGGAGAGGAATACTAAATTTAAAATGTCACAATGATGCTGCTTTTAAAGGGAAACTTACTCTGTTTTAAACATTGAAAAGTTCTGATCTGATCAGTCCATTTGTATGTAGTGTACACTCTCATATACAATTACTGGCCTATGCTTTAAAGCACAATGCTTTGTTACAGATCCAAACTGTCAACTGATGTATTTGAATAAAATATTCTCTATCTTAAATGGAAATATATATATATAATACAAAGATAAAAATCATGAAAATTACTAATCTACAGATACAAAAAGTGCTTCAAACCTGAAGCATAATGCAAAGTATATTTTTGAAAATATATTTTTATTTCAGAGAAGAAGGGAAAGAGAGAGAGATAGAAACATCAATGATGAGAGATCATGTCCCCTACTAAGTGTAAGAAATATGCCTCTGATTTATCTTCACAGAAAAGAAACAGCCGAAACCAGTTTGGCTCAGTGGATAGAGCATCGGTCTGTGGACTGAAAGGTCCCAGGTTTGATTCTGGTCAAGGGCATGTACTTTGATTGCGGGCACATCCCCAGTAGGGGGCATGCAAGAGGCAGCTGATCAATGTCTCTCTCTCATCGCTGTTTCTAACTCTCTATCCCTCTCCCTTCCTCTCTAAAAAAAATCAATAAAAATATATTTAAAAAAAATAAAAAATAAAATAAAATATATTTTTAAAAAAGAAAGAAAAGAAACAGCATGTGGCCAAATGGCTGCTGAATTTCCCCAGAGCAAACAGGATGTGGGATGGGGAAAGAGGATGAGAGCTGTACATGTAGCTGTTAACACATGTCCTAGGAAGATTCCCCTGAACAAAGGGAGTTGGAGGTGACTAGAGAAAGCCCCAGTCCATTTTTATTTTAAATAACCCAATGGAAGACAGCAAGACCTAGGCAACCTATTAGGAAATAGGTGATGAAATAGTATTCAGCCAATGAGGAACTGGAGGAGGGTCTTTATTAAATAGGCTATGTTCCTTGTCCTACATGTAATCCTGTGCAATGGATACCCACTCTTGAGAGTGTTATTTAAAGTCTCATTTTTGCCATGCTTCTATTTCCTAGTTCATCATTTGAAATTTGATCAGGTACGCCATTTCTTATATGAGGATCAAGTCCACAACCAGGGGATGTGCCCTGACTGGGAATTGAACCATGACTTCCTGGTTCATAGGATGATGCTCAACCACTGAGCCACACGAGATTGGCCAAAGTATGTTTAATCATCTACAGTGGTACCTCGAGATACGAGTTTAATTCCTTCCATAACCTTGCTCGTATATCAAGTTGCTCTTATCTCAAAGCAAATTTCCCCATTGAAATCAATTGAAATGACGTTATCTGTTCCAGCCCCCCAAATGCCACCCCAGTTGTTCTTGTTACGTGTTTTTTGAATAAGAAAAATGTATTTATAAATGACAAATGTTGTATAAAAACATAATAAAAGAGAATGTAAAGGAATAAACTGGTTTTATAAAGTGTATTTACCTACTTGTTACACTCTTAATGCTACACTTTATCCCTAAACTGAATATAACTTAACTAATCTTCACTGAACTTAATTGCTACTGGTCTTTGCATTTTTGGCCAATTAAAAAAAAAAAAAAAACGTGTCCAACGAGGTTTGCCTCTTCCTCCCTTTCAGAATGTTTCTGAAATGGGTGAGGCAAGTTTCACTGAACAGCTCCGATGCATGACCAGTAGCAACTTTTTTGGGGTGTTTCTTTTCCATGAAGTGTGACACCCTCTCCTACATTCCTAAGATCTCCTTTATCTTACTTGTAGAGATCTCCTCCACCTCTGGTTCCTCCTCGAAACCAATTTCTTGGAGAACCTCCGCATGTTGCTGAGACTGCAACTCTTGTAACTCCTCCTTGGTGAGTTCCAGAGAGTGCTCCTCGATGAGCTCATTCACGTCTCTCTCACCACCTCCAGGCCCATGGATTTTCCCAGAGACACTATGTCCTCCTCCACTGGCACCTCGGGTTCGAATCCTTCGAAGGTCCTTTCGGGTATGGCCACAGGCCACAGCTTCTTCCATGCAGAGGTCAAAGTCCTCGTTGTAACACCCAGCCAGGCCTGATCAATAATGCTGAGGCATATCACGATGTTAAAGTGGTTCTTCCAGAACTCTCAAAGGGTGAGGTTTGTGTTCTCCATCACCTCAAAGAGGCGTCCGAACAGGTGCTTGATGTACAGCTTTTTAAAATTAGAAATCACCTCCTGATCCATGGGCTGCAGGATAGGAGTGGTGTTGGGAGGTAGGTAGACAACCTTTATAAACTTGAACTCTTCGAGGAGTTCATCTTCGAGGTTCGGTGGGTGAGCAGGAGCACTGTCGAGAATGAGGAGGGCTTGCATGGTTAGGTTTTTTTCCTATAGATATTTCTTAACAGAAGGGCCGAAAACCAGGTTTACCCACTCCACAAAGAACTGCCTGGTGACCCATGCCTTCGGGTTTGCCCTCCACATAACTTGCAGTTTATCTTTTAAAATCTTATGTGACTTGAAGACTCTGGGGTATTCCGAATGGTATACGAGCAGAGGCTTGATCTTGCAGTCGCCACTCGCATTGGCACACAGTGTGAGAGTTAGCCTATCCTTCATGGGTTTGTGGCCTGGCATCGCCTTCTCCTCTGCCGTTATGTAAGTCCTATTCGGCATCTTCTTCCAGAAAAGCCCTGTCTCGTCACAGTTGAAGACTTGCTGGGGGATATATATCCTTTGGCTTCTATCAGTTTGGAAAAAGTTTTGAGGTAATCCTAAGCTGCCTTCACATCCGAACTTGCTGCCTCACCATGCCTGATAATGGAGTGAATGCCGGACCTTTTCCTGAAGTTATCAAACCAGCCTCTACTGGCTTTAAAAGAGTCTTTCGATGCTTCATCCATGGAAGTGCGCGGGGTCTGCTGCAGCAAATCACCGTGAATTGCTCGCGCCTTCTCGCATATGATGCCCTGTGTTAATGTATCTCCTTTAAGCTGCTTCTCCGTCACCCACACCATCAGTAGATTCTCCATCTTTTCATGGAGAGAACTACGGAGCTTAGAAATTATTGTAACGCCCTTAGCTGGCGTTATACCCTTTATTGACTCCTTCTGTTTAATCAGAGTGCATATCGTTGAAGTACTACGCCCATATTGCCTCACCAAGTCAGCCACTCGCACACCTTGCTCATATTTTTCTATGATTTCACACTTTAATTCGATAGACATCATCCTCTTGTGAGCACTGACCTTTCCACTCACTTTCTTCAGACCCATGGTTATAAAAAGAAATGTGATAAAGTATGTAAATGCACAAAAGATGCTTCGACAATGAGGTAAACAAGCACACTGACTGAGGCGTGGGAAACTATGAGACGCTCGAGTTGCGGTAAACTGGTGGGTCATGTGCAGCTGGCCGATCCGCATGATTACTCGTATCTCAAATGTTGCTTGTATTTCAAAGCAAAATATTGCTCGCTCCACGGCTTGTATCTCAAAAATCTCGTATGTTAGGGCACTCATATCTCGAGGTACCACTGTATTTATATAAAAGTCAAAGTGACTATTGTGATGGAACAACCAAAACAACCAATATGACTGGTTGCTATGACATACACTGACCACCGGGGGCAGATGTTTGATTGGGACCTGCCAGCCAACCTCCCAGTCTCTCCTCCCAGCCAGCAGGTCCCGATTGCCCAATGGGGGTTGGGCCCTGGGTTGGGATGGGGAACAGGGGGTGGGTGGTGGTGGACATGGGCAGTCAGGGAAGGGGAAACCAGGAAGGCAGGGAGTTAGGGAATCTGATTGGCCCTGACTGCTAACCAGGCCTAAGGACCCCACCCATGCACAAATTTTTTGTACCAGGTCTCTAGTCTATAATAATAAAAGTGTAATATGCAAATTGACCAAACAGTTGAGTAGCAGAACAACTATCTGGATGACCTCCCAGATGAAGCCAGGGCTGCCGAGGTCCTAGGTAGCCACCGTGGCTGTGAAGGGCTGCACTTATATGAATTTCATGCATTGGGCTGCTAGTATAAAATAAAACAAAGACAAAAGACAAATCCTTAACAACAGCTACATTTTAAGAATCATAGTGCTCTTTTAAAAAGCATAATAATTTCAAAAAAGTGGCATTTAAATAGAAGATGACTTCTCAACTGAAAAAAATTAACGACTAACCTGGAATTCTCTAATTAGTTGAAATATGCTTTGAAAAGGAAGGTAAGTAGGATCATAAAGGATCCTGTATCTTTCTGAACAAGAAAACATTGTTGTTTGAATTTTAGTGTTGTGTGGCCCAAAGTACATTTTTCTTTCTTATTAAATATTTAGATCCAATGTCATGAGAATATAAATTCATCAGAGACAAAAATTGATTTTGTCACCAGTATGTTTAGAGATTAAAATTCATTTGTTATACATGTGTTGAAATCCTATTACCATACAATACTCAATGCTGTGAAGAATAGAAAAATATAAGGAGAGAATCATTTATTTACACTGCATTGGATGGTATTAAAAATGAAGGCAAAATAGAAGCTTTTTAAACAAATAAACACTGAGAGGGTTTATCAAAGATCCATACTAGCTTAAACCGGTTGGGCTCAGTGGATAGAGCATCAGCCTGTGACTGAAAGGTCCCAGATTCAATTCTGGTCAAGGGCATGTACCTTAATTGCAGGCACATCCATGGTAGGGGACATGCAGGAGGCAGTTGATCAATGTTTCTCTCTCATGGATGTTTCTAACTCTCTATTCTTCTCCCTTCCTCTCTGTAAAAAATCATATATATATAATCCACCTAAAGGAAACCAAAAAGGTGGTTTTTTGGGGGGTAATGAAAAATGATTTCAAATATAAAAATAAAAATGCAGAAAGAAATAAAGAGCATTAGAAGGAGTAAACATGTGTGTAATTATAAATAAAAATTGACTGAATAAAACAGTAATAGTAAAGGCCTTTATAATCTTAAATGCATGTAGAATTAAAATTCATGACAACAAACTGAAAAAAAATGTGAAGTGTCAAAATGGAGTCAAAATGTTCTAAGATTCTAGTATTATCATGGATGTAGTAGACTAATAATTCAAGGATGGCTTCAATCTTTAGGATAATTACTATAAAATAACTAATGAAATAGAGAAATTGAAATTATAAATTTATTAATCTGGAAGGAAAAGAATAATACTTTTTCATCTTTGAATAGTGAGTCTAAAAATATTAATATAGAAAAAGAGATTCAGAAGATGGCAGATGGCAGGATGGAGGTGAGGGAGAGAAAGTGAGTGAAGGGACAAAAAGAGAGTGTGTGGGTGTGTGGTGGGTGTGTGAACGAGTGAGGGACAGTTGAATCTCGTGGAAGCAGTGGGGGCTGGCAATCTAGGCTCTCTTGGACAAGGAGAGACTGCCATCGCGGCTGGCACTCCCCAGACTAAGGGACTCAGGCATGGAGCCCACACCATCTTGAAAGGGAAAGCAGCCTTTCTTTGGGAACTCATCAACACCGCCAGCCAGACAGGCCTTGGCGCTGCCCTGCAACCCAACAGCCACTCCATTCAGAGTCCCGTAGACCCATGGACCCTGCAGACCCGCGGACCCTGGGACCTCCGCCTCCAAAGCAGTGAGTGCAACCTCCCCCTCCCCGGCGACATCTGCACAGCTGTGGCCACACACTGGTCCCCACTTGCCGAACTTCCGGGTCACTGTGTTTGCGTGCACCGTGGTTTCCCACTCTGCAACGTACCTTTGCACCAGTTTGCAAAGCACCCTAATCCCTGTGTTTGCATGTCCTGGTCGCCCCATCTGTGGCACCCTAGTCCCTGTGTTTGCGTATTCTGGTTGCCCCGTCTGTGGCGTGCCTTTCTATCTGGTTTGTGGAGCTCCCTGGCCACCACATTTGTGGTGCGCCCTCATGGCTACCACCCAACGAGGGTTTTCAGCCGCGCATTTCTAGCAGTCCACTCCCTAAGCAGTGCCTGGCAGCTACTGGGAGCCCCTGCAGGTGTGATTTTTTTTAACTCTGGGCACCACAGTCATGCCTCTCCAGGGTGTAGGCCCCCTGAAACACATCACCCGGACAGAAGGGTCCTTGGTGCCACTGTGTATCCCCACTGGGCACACGTGATCTCAATTAATGGTGCAAAACAGCAAAAATAGGAACACTTCTCTCCACGGCTGCAGACTTCTAGACACCACAGTTGTGCTGCTCAGGCTCGCAGATCTACATCAAGAGAACCCAACTAATTCAAGTAGGGAACTACAACAGATTAACAAACACAGGAGAACTCAGAGAATACACCAGTAGCACCGTTCCCCCCTCCACCTCCCACCCCCCAAAAAAGAAACTTAGGTAGAAAAGCAATTGGATATACAATTAAAATGTTACAGGAAAACATGGGAAGACATAAATGCAATCCCCAAAGGAAAGAAAAAGAGGAATCACCAGAAATGGAGTTAGATGAAATTGAAGCCAGCAGCCTTTCAGAGAAAGAATTCAGAGTAATGGTTTTAAGGATGTTTAAATGGATGGAAGACAAATACACACAACTCAATGACAATATCGCACAATTCAATGAGAACTATAAAGAGCTGAATGAGAATGTCATCAACATGAAATGAAACCAAGAGCAGATGAAAAACAACATAGCTGCAATAAAGAACACAATGGAAGGCCTAAACAGTAGACTAGAAGAGGCTGAGGACCGTATTAGCTAATTAGAAGACAAGGTAGGAAAAAACACAGCAACAACTGGAAAAAAGACTTAAAAAACAAGAAGAGAGCCTAAGGGAGCTTTGGGACAACACAATACGAACTAACATTCGCTTAATTGGGATATCAAAAGGAGTGAAAGAGAAGCAAGGAATAGAAAACCTACTTGAAGAAATAATGACAGAAAATTTCCCTGATATTAGCAAGGAAAAAAATATGCAAGTCCAAGAAGTACACAGAGTCCCAAACAAGCTGAACCCCAAAAAACCGACACCAACACACATCATAATTAAATTGGTGAACACTAAAGACAAAGTAAGAATCTTAAAGGCTGCCAGAAAGAGACAGAAAATTACCTACAAGGGATCTCCTATTAGCATATCAACTGATTTCTCAACAGAAACACACCAGGTGAGAAGGGAATGGAATGAAATATATAAAGAGATGCAAAACAAGGGTCTGAACCCAAGAATACTATACCCAGCAAGGCTATCATTCAAAATTGAAGGTGGAATCAGGAGCTTTACAGACAAGAAAGGGCTAAGAGAGTTTATCACTATCAAGACAACAATGCAAGAAATGCTAAAGGGACTGCTGTAAAAAGAAGAAAGAGAAAGGCAAGAAAAAACACAAACACTAAGGAAAAATATGACAACAAACATGAACTTGTCAATAATATCTTTAAACATAAATGGATTAAATGCACCAATCAAAAGACATAAAGTAGGAAGAGGTAACCAAGATGGCAGCATAGGTAAACACCTACACTGCTGCCTTGCACAACAATTTCAAAACTACAACTAAAAGACAGAACAGACATCATCCAGAACTATAGGAAAGCTGGCTGAGTGGAAATTCTACAACTAGAAGAAAAGAGAGGGGCTCACAGAGACCCAGAGGAGCTGAAAAAGCTGAGGTACAGAGATGAGCACGTGGAGAGAGCGCGTGCTGAAGAACCTGGCTGGCTTTCTCTGGTGGGAGGAAGACAGAGATTCCCAATGGCATTGAGCCCCTTATTCTATGACCCTAAACCCCAGGTGCAGCCAAAACTCATTCGGGGGAAGTTTGGACTGTGAAAAGGGAGAAGTGCAAATTGGGCAGCACGCATAGCTCTGCATGCAGAGTACCAACTGCTGATTGTGCTGCTGGCTTTCACAAGAGGGTGGGAGACAAAGCATCCTAACTGCATCACTTCTAATTCCACTAAACCCCAGATTCGGGCGAAACCCTGGGGACCCATATTTATGTGGTCCCGGAATGCAGGGGAGCCTGAAAGGCAGCGGTCTAGAGGCACTGTGGACGCGCACAAGGACCGCTCCAGTGATTATCCAGTCACGTGAGACTCAGGGGCCGTGGCGGGCGGGGCCGACTGGAAGGCAAGGCGGTCCCTTAAGCCCTGAGATTCCATCGTCCCAAGCTCAATAGAGAGGTTTCTGCGGTTTTGCAAGTCTGGTATCATAAGGCTGACTCCAACACAGAAGTTCTCCAGGCATAGGGAAAATGCCAAGACAAGGGAAGGGGTCACAAACAAAAGAAATGGAGGAAAACAAACGACTGGATAGAGAGTTCAAAACCACGCTTATAAGGTTTTTCAAGAATATCCTAGAAAAGTTGGATAAAATTAGCAACAGCCAAGAGGAGATGAAAAAGGACCAACTAGAGATACAAAAGATCCAACTAGAGATGGAAAAGGTCCAACTAGAGATGAAAAAGGACCAACTAGAAATTAAACATACATTGACTGAAATAAAAAAAAATATTATACAGAGTCCTAACAGCAGACTAGAGAAAGGCAAGAATCAAGTCAAAAATTTGAAATATAAAGAAGCAGAAAACACTCAATTGGAAAAGCAAGAAGAGAAAAGAATTCAAAAATGTGAAGATAGTGTAAGGAGCCTCTGGGACAGCTTCAAGCATACCAACATCAGAATTGTGGGGGTGCCAGTGTAAAAGAGAGAGCAAGATACTGAAAACCTATTTAAAGAAATAATGACTGAAAATTTCCCACATCTGGTAAAAGAAATAGACTTACAAGTCCAGGAAGCACACAGAACCCCATATAAAAGGAATCCAAAGAGGACCACACCAAGACACATCATAATTAAAATACCAAGAGCAAAAGACAAAGAGAGAATATTAAAGCAGCAAGAGAAAAACAGTTTATTACCTACAAGGGAGCACCCATACGACTGTCAGCTGATTTCTCAACAGAAACGATGCAGGCCAGATGGGAGTGGCAAGAAATATTCAACGTGATGAATAGCAAGAACCTACAACCAAGAATACGCTATCCAGCAAAGCTATCATTCAGAATTGAAGGGCAGATAAAGAGCTTCACAGATAAGAAAAAGCTAAAAGAGTTCATCAACTCCAAACCAATATTATATGAAATGCTGAAAGATACTCTTTTAGAAGAGGAAGAAGAAAAAGGTAAAAGCCAAAAAATTATGAACAACAAATGCATATCTATCAACAAGTGAATCTAAAAATTAAGTGAATTAAAAATTTGATCAACAGAAAAAACTGGTGAATATAATAGAATCAGGAGCACAGAAATGGAGTGGACTGATAATTCTCAGGGGGGAAAGGGGTGAGGGGTGTACAGGGAGAGACTGGACAAAAATCATACACATATGGATGAGGTCAATGGGAGGGAGGTAAGGGCAGAGGGAAGGGTGGGAGTTGGGTGGAGGGGTGCTATGGAGGGGAAAAAAGAGAAACAAATGTAATAATCTGAATAATAAAGATTTAATTTAAAAAAGATAGAGGAAGACATAAACAGATGGAAAACATACCATGTTCATGGATTGGGAGAATCAATATCATCAAAATGTCCATTCTACCCAAAGCAATCTATAAATTTAATGCAATCCCCATGAAAATACCAAAGGTATACTTCACAGGCCTAGAACGAACTTTCCGAAAATTCATCTGGAATAAAAAAAGACCCCGAATAGCTGCAGCAATCCTTAGAAAGAGGAACAAAGTAAGTGAGATCTCAATACCAGATTTCAGGCTGTATTACAAAGCCACTGTTCTCAAAACTGCCTGGTACTGGCGCAAGAACAGACACATAGATCAATGGAATAGGATAGAAAACCCAGAAATCCATCCAAACCACTATGCTCAATTAATATTTGACAAAGGAAGCATGAACATACAATGGAGTCAAGATAGTCTCTTCAACAAATGGTGTTGAAAAATTGGACAGATACATGGAAAAAAATGAAACTAGACCACCAACATACATTATACAAAAAAATAAAATCCAAATGGATAAAGGACTTAAACATAAGATGGGAAACCATAAAAATACTAGAGGAATCCACAGGCAGCAAAATCTCTGACATATGCAGAAGGAACTTCTTCATTGACACAGCTCCTCAGGCAGTGGAAATTAAAGAAAAAATAAACAAATGGGACTACTTCAAAATGAAAAGCTTTTGCACAGCAAAGGAAACCATCAACAAAAGAAGAAAGCCCACTTCATGGGAGAACATATTTGCCAATGATATCAATGATAAGGGTTTAATCTCCAACATTTACAGGAAACTCATACAATTTCACAAAAAGAAGATAAGCAACCCAATAAAAAAATGGGCATCTGATCTAAATAGGCACTTATAGAAAGAAGACAGAAAGAAAGCCAAGAGACACATGAAAACCTGCTCAAAGTCACTAATCATCAGAGTGATGCAAATCAAAACAACAATGCAGTACCATCTCACACCTGTCAGAATGGCTATCTATCATCAACAAATCAACAAATGACAAATGTTGGTGAGGATGCGGGAAAAAAGGGACCCTAGTGCACAAATGGTGGGAATGCAGACTGGTACAGCCATTGTGGAAAACAGTATGGAGTCTCCTCAAAAACTAAAATGGAATTTGACTTGGTGATCCCACTTCTAGGAATATACCCCAAGAAACTAGAAATTCCAATCAGAAAGGATTTATGCACCCCTATGTTCATAGCAGCACAATTCACCATAGCTAAGATTTGGAAACAGCTTAAGTGCCCATCAGCAGATGATTGGATTAAAAACTGTGGCATATCTACACAATGAAATACTACGCTGCTGTAAAAAAGGAGTTCCTATCATTTGCAACAACATGGATGAGATATAAAGTTTTATGCTTAGTGAAATAAGCCAGGCAGAGACAGATAAATATCACATGATCTCACTCATCTGTGGAATAAAAATGAATGACATAGACTGATGATCAAGATCAGATCCAGAGAATGAGAAACATCAATCAAAACATCAAACCTCAGGGAAGGTGGGGGTTGGTGGGAATAAGCGGGAGAGATCAACAGAGGGACTTTTGTACATGCATATGAGCATAAGCATTGGGCACAGACAACAGGGAGGGTGGGGCATGAGAGGCAATCCATACAGTGGTCACCATAACCTTAAGAGAAATTGTTTCATGTGACAAAGATTTTTAAATGAAACTCTGTAACATGTAAATCATTTTGGAAGGAAATAAAGAGAAGTTTCCTTTAAATGTCGTAAGGATTGTAATTGAAAGTCAATATATTTGGCCTCTTGAGCTAAGGTAAGTAATCTGTGTTTTTGCCTCCCTAAAAAAGTTTATATAAAGTTACAAAAAAAAATTGACAACCCGTTTGAAATTGTATTGCCATGGCCTAGAGCAAAGAATATCCTTACATGATATTATTCTACAATGTCATTTAATTTTTGATATTTCACAACAGCATATTGTACAACTATCCCAAACAAACTTACAAACTAATTCTTTGAATGTTTAGCAGCAATTTAAAAAAGGACATGAAAGGATTTAATCCCTTTCAGAAGAAATTAAGGCACTGGGAAGGCACTTGAGCATTCTATACTGGCCCCTCTTTCCTCTTTTGCCAAGAGGGACCATCTTCTCACAACCCAAGGGCCCTCAGCTGTAGCCTGAGCTCTCTATTCACACTGAGGTGGCAGCCTCGAGGTAGCTGGTATAATGGATCTGTCTCTCGCCAAAAGGTGTGAACCGGGGCCTCCCTGGAGAAGGAATCTGAATTCCCCATGGCGGGGATCCCGCCAGCAGGCGAGGGGATCCCCAAGGCAGGTGCTGGGTGTGGAGGCCATGGGGACATAGGCTACCATGGAGACAGAATTGAACCTCACAGCACCCTGCTTGGCCCCGGAGGATGACTGGTTAGCCAGAGACGGGTAAGATTCCTCAGGGAAGGAATGACCTAAGTCAGGCATAATCACAGAGGGGCCATCAGGAGAGAACTTGGGGGTCAATAGAGGTAGGGCACAGACCCTCAACACCCCCCCAACCTTGGAGGGGTCTGAACCTACATCCCTTTTGAGGGGGTCTCCTGCCCCTGTGGCTACCTCGCTTCCCATGCTCAGCACAGATAGGGACCCAGGTAACAGACAGACGTGGCCCAGCTCAAATGAGGACCCAGGTAACAGACAGAAACATGCCGACAGCAGCTGCCCTATACCTAAATTCAGCCTAGTACTAGGAATGCTCAGTGCCTACTGAAGAATGCAAATAGCCCTAGCCGGCTTGGCTCAGTGGATAGAACATCAGCCTACAGATTGAAGGGTCCCAGGTTCCATTCCGGCCAAGGGCACATACCTAGGTTGTGGGCTCGATCTCCAGTGGAGAACATGCCAAAGGCAGCCAATCAATGATTCTCTCTCATCATTGATGTTTCTAGCTCTCTCTCCCTCTCCCTTCTTCTATGAAATCAATAAAAACATATTAAAAAAAAGAATGCAAATAAACCTTTCCACTAATATATACAGGGTAATCTAAGATTGTTGGTAGAGTAAAAATTTGACGTAAAAGAGTCATCAAGCTTTCAGAGTAATTTAAATTGGCAAATTGAAATAAGTGAACACCCAAGAAAATTTAAGTTTACTGGACAAAAAGCTGTTTCTAAAGTATTAAGTAAAATTTCTATTGAAAGCTCATCTCATGGTAAAAGTACTTAATATGCAATGAACATAAAACAGGCATATTTGTGTGCAAAAAATTAAAAGTTATCAAGATTGCATTAAAAAATTTTATCAAATTCTCCATTAATCAAAAAAAAGGAGGGGAGAGTAGGATAATATCATGTAAGGAAAAATATCTGGTAAGTAAATTAGATGTAGAAAATTTTCCCTTTAGAAAGTTAATTTTCATTTGTAATACTAACAGCAAGATACCTATGAAAAAAACACATGGTGTCAAAATAAGCCAAAGGGAAAGAAAGCTGATGACACTTTGCCATGTGAGCAGTCAGCAGCTATGCATCGCTACAGGATGCCTAGGACCAAACCAGAGAGGGTCAGACCGGCATTGCCACCATTTGTCCACCATCCAGATACCATTGATGACGTGTACACATAAGAAACTGTTTGACATTGAAACTGGGACTCAAAGCTATTGGGCATTGAAATTGGGACTCAAACATTTTTTTGCTCTTGTGGATTTATTTCTAGCCTACAGGGGCAAGATGTTTTTAAAGACAAGAATTGGGGGGTAAGGGAGAAGCAGTTGCAGAGGCAAAGAAGCAATGAACAGACTGTCGTGCTACAGTGGGAAGGCAGGGGAGGTTGAGGGGGTGGGGGCCTGTAGGAGATCAACCGAAGGACTTGTATGCATGTGTGTGTAGGCATAGCCAGTGGATACAGGTCGGGGAAGGGGGGGCGTGGAGATGGGTGAGGACATGTACTAGGGGGTGGGGAGGATCGGGGTGTATAATAGGAAAAAATAAAAATAAAATAAATTAAAACTTAAACAATAAATAAAAAATAAATAAAATAAAAGGAAAAAAATAAAAAAATATTAAGATAATAGATCCAAATAAAAAATGTAAATTAGTAATCATATTAAATGCAAATATAAAATAATACTTGAATTAAATGACAAATAGTGTCAGAGTGAGAAAAAAAAGAATTCTACATGCTACTCACAAGAAACACTTTAAAATAAATAAAAGAATACAGAAAAGTTAAAATAAAAGGATGCAAAAGATATACCAGGCAAACACTAAATGAAGCTAAAATGCTTACACAATATTAAAGTAGAACTTAAGGAATGAGGCATTACTAAAGATAAAAAGGGGTATTTCATAACAATAAAAATGTCAATATACTTTTAAAAATAGTTACAAATATGCATGCACTAATAACACAGCCTCAAATATATAAAGCAAAAACAGACACAAATTGAAAAGAAAAATAGATCTTCATTTATCTTTCTCTCAGTAACTGATAAAAGAGTCATAAAAAAGATATAGAAGATTTGAACAAGTTAAAAACTTAAACTCATACATATATAGAGAGAACATTGCATCAAACAACTAAAGAATGCCAAGAGAGCAGGGAACATTTACCAAAATTGAATATATGCAAAATTAAATATAAAGCAGTCTTAATATATTGATGTGATTAAAATGACACAAAGTACACAAACTCTATTCTTTGTGCATAAATAGATAATAGTGTAATTAAGCTAGAATCAGTAACAAACAGGTAATTGGAGCTCTAGTCCAGCTGTTCTCAATCTGTGGGTCGAGACCCCTTTGGGAGTCGAATGACCCTTTCACAGGGGTTGCCTAAGACTATAGGAAAACACCTATTTCCCATGGTCTTAGGAACCAACACACCGCTCCTCGGTGTAGCAAAATGTAGCAATGTAGTTTACTGTTGTCATATTAAGACTGTTACCCATGCTACACCATGATTCAAGACAAAATTTCATTTATTTGTAATTAGAAATAAATATTTCACAATATATAATTACATATTGTTTTTGTGATTAATCACTATGCTTTAATTATGTTCAATTTGTAACAATGAAAATACATCCTGCATATCAGATATTTACATTACAATTCATAACAGTAGCAAAATTACAGTTATGAAGTAGCAACGGAAATAATTTTATGGTTGGGGTCATCACCACATGAGGAGCTGTCTTAAAGGGTCGCAGCATTAGGAAGGTTGAGAACCACTGCTCTAGTCGGTTTGGCTTGGTGGAAAGAGAATCGGCCTGCAAATTGAAAGGTCCCAGGTTTGATTCCGGTCAAGGGCACATTGCTTGGGTTATGGGCTAGATCCCCAATAGGGGACATGCAGGAGGCTGCCAATCAATGATTCTCTCTCATCATTGATGTTTCTCTCTTTCTCTGCCTCTCCCTTCCTCTCTGAAATCAATAAAAATACATATTTTTAAAAAAGGGTAATTGGAAAAATCCCCACATATTTGGAAATTAAGCTATCCTATATAATAAAAGACTAATATGCAAATCAACCAAATGGCGGACCAACTGATTGCTGTGATATGCACTAACCACCAGGGGGAAGACACTCAACACAAGAGCTGCCCCTGGTGGCCAGTGTGCTCCCACGGGGAAATCGCCACTCAGCCAGAAGCCCTGAGCCGGTGGTGGCGGGAGCCCCTCCTGCCTCCGTGGTAGCACTAAGGATGTCCTACTGACAGCTTCCAGACTGCAAGAGGGTGCAGGCTAGGCTGAGGGAAACCCCCCCCCCATCAGAGTGCATGAATTTCATGCACTAAGCCTCTAGTATATTTACTGTATAAATTGCCAATGGGGCACAAAATACCATTACAATAAATATCAGAAAATAGATTAATTGAATGATAATTAAAATGTGACACATTAAAAATATGTGAGATGCAAGTAAATGTATTTATAAGAAAATTGATAACTTCAAACAGATATATTAGAAAAAGAAGAATGATTTAAAAAAAACAATAATTAGAACTTCTAGAATGGCTAAGTGAAGGAACTGGATAAGTTTGGAGTCCCAAATACCCTTGTTTTTAAAGAATTATTACTATTTGACTTGTCTCTCAGGTCACAGAAAAGCTCCATCAATATAACTTGTCTTTTTTTGTTTTGTTACCTAACTCAATGCCTACTTTGTGCAAATAGCCCTATCCTCAAAGCATTTATTAAAAAATAAAAGGCATCCAAATTGGAAAAAAAGTAAAATTGTCATTATTCACAGATGACATGATATTGTACATGGAAAACTCTAAAGACTCCACCAAAAAGCTACTAGGTTTAATAAATGAATTCAACAATGTAGCAGGTTACAAAATTAACACAGAGAAATCTATGGAATTTTTATACACCAATAATGAACTCACAGAAAGAGAATATTTTTTAAAAATCCCATTTACCATTGCAACAACAACAACAAAAAAAAATAAAGACACCCAGGAATAAACTTAACTAAGGAGGTAAAAGACCTATACTCATAAAACTACAGGCTGCTGAAAAAAGAGATAGAGGAAGATATAAACAAATGAAAAAATATGCTGTGTCCATGGACTGATAGAATCAACATCATTAAAATGTCCATACTACCCAAACAATCTATAGATTCAATGCAATCCCCATTAAAATATCAACAGCATATTTCACAGACCTAGCATAAACTCTCCAAAAATTCATTTGGAATAATAAAATAAAAGATCCCAAATAGTTGCAGCAATCCTTAGAAAGAAGAGTAAAGTTGGAGGAATCACAATACCAGATATAAAACTATATTACAAAGCCACTGTTCTCAAAATTGCCTGATACTGGCACAAGAACAGACATATAGACCAATGGAACAGAATAGAGAATCCAGACATCGACCCAAACCACTATGCTCAATTAATATTTGACAAAGAAAGCAAGGACATACAATAAAGTCAAGACTGTCTCTTCAATAAATGGTGTTGGGAAAATTGGACAGATACATTAAAAAAAAAAATGAAACTAGACCACCAACTTACACCATACACAAAAATAAACTCGGGGACAAGGGGGTGGAGACACAATGGTGGTGGAATAGACAGACATGTCCCGAACCTTGTCCCAGAGCAGCTAAAATGAACAGCTGAAACGAATAATATCCAACCCAAATTGGCGAAGGAGACTCAGCGGATGAGACAGTTTGCAGCCGGGAAGGGCATAGGATCCCTGGAAAAAGGTAAAACTGAGGATCTGGGTAAGAGAGTGTGCCAGACCTTTGAGCCCAGAGAGTCACAGGGAATCCACACAGCACCAAGCCGTGTTCCTGGGGACAGGCATAGCGCCTGACTGTGGAAAGAAGGGCCACAGGATTGCTGGACCACGGAATTCTAGAACTGGGTCCACAGTCACAAAAGGCTGAACCCAGAGAGTGCAGTATGAAGGCCTGGCCAGAACATGAAGCACTGGCAGGAGAGGAGCACACAGAGGCTGTCTTTCCCCTCTCTGTGTCCTGAGAACTTCTTCACTGACCCTAGTTCACACGACCTTTCAGATACAGACACTTACCTATGGCTGAGGTGAGGGAGAAGGTGCAGATTCTTGGAGTCTGGAGACAGTGGAGGGTCAAGGAGAAGTGATAGAGAGCCTAGTGCCTGGGGCCTGGGAAGCCATTTTACCCTGAAGAGATAGCCTCTCCCTTCAGTTTCCAGGCAACCAATACAGCCACACCTAGATCCCACTTTGAATGGTATTTAAAAAAACAACAACAACTAATTAGTCCCTGAGAGTCCAAAGGGACTGGCCTAAAAACAGTACAGAAGATTGGGCTCTTAAGCTAGCCAAAGAAATGACACTTCATTTTTTCATTTTTATTTGATTTTTTAATTATTATTTTATCTCTTTTCTTTCTTCTTTTTTGTTTCCCTGTTTTTATTTGTTGCTTTATTTTCTATTTCTTTTTGCATTATTTTTCCATCACTCTATTTTATTTATTTTTATTTGCTATTTTTATACCATTTTTGAAATCAATTTTTTAAATAAATTTATTATTATTATTATTTTCTTCTCATTCTCTTTCTTCTTATCCACCAATCCCCTGTCTACTTCCTCTACACTGAACTGAGTACCTCCTCATAGTCATCCAATTCTTAACCTTATTTTCTGTATATAAGCTCAGACTCTTCAGATTCTGCCCCCACCTTCTTTGCTGGGTGTTTTGTGTTTTTTTGTTTGTTTGTTGTTTGTTTGTTTGTTTGTTTTTTAATCGATTGTTCTGTGGTGTTTTACAATATATTTATTCTCCTTTTTCTTCCTTTTCTTTTCTCTTATCTTTTTCTCTCTCTTTCGCATCATTTGTGCTCTCTTTTCTCTCCCTTAATTCTCTTTTCTCAGATGGTTACTTATAGTAGGGTCATTGGTGTTGTGAGTATATTTGTGCTTTGTTTCCTTTGTGTTGTCTCTTGTCAAGGTGAATTTTATCCTGTCTGGCCAGGAGCTAGAGAGCAAGCCACATTAACCAAACACCCGGAGAGGAAATTCCATCCACGAATGGGTCAACAACACTCCATATACAACTACAGAGGTAGGAAGAAGGCAGCAGTGAGGGAGAGAGTGTGAGGGAGGGAGGGAGCAAAAGAAGAGTGAGTGGTCATGTGGGGGTGTGTGTGTATGTAAGTAAGGCATGGTTATATCCTGCAGTACCTTTAGGAGCAGGCTAACCAGGCTTGCCTAACCAGACAGCCTCTGCTACCATTGCAAACAATACCAGGAGGCTGGCTTGTCCGCAGAGGCCTCACCTTTTTGACAGGGAGAGCTGCTATAACTGAAACCAGCTTCACCTCTACTCAGGGTGCCCTCAGAGAACACCTGGGAATCTACAGCCATCCTTGCCAGGGACCTCCTTCCTCAGCTGTGGTCCCACAGTCAGAGTCTCCAGCCACCCTGGGCACAGGATCCTGTGAGTTCTGAAACATGCTTGCCTCTGATCAGTCCAACACTGCAACCACGTGAGCAGCAGACACATGAGCAGCACACTCCTCTCCTAGAAGCAGCAGCCCCACAAGCAGACCACTCCAGGCTTAAGATGGGCAGCCTCATGTGGCCTATTCCTGTCCAAGGAGCAGCAGCTATACAAGTGGCCCACTCCCCCATCTGAAGAGCAGCAACGACAGGAGCAGCCTGCCCTAACTGAGGAGCAACAGCTGCAAGAGCAGCCCAACCACAATTGAGGAGCAACAGCCCCACACACCCCACCCCCATCCAAGGAGCAGCAGCTGTGTGCATCCTGCACCTGTCTGAGGAGCAGCAGCTGTGTGAGCAACCTGCTCCAGTCCGAGGAGCAGGAGCTGCTGGAGCAGCCTGACCCCATTCAAGGAGCAGCAGCTGTGTGAGCAGACCAACCCCATAGGAGGAACAGCAGCGCTGCAAGCAGCTTGTCCCCATTCGAGGAACAGCAGCCAACTGAGCAGCAAAGCTGCTACCCTGGACCAAGGAGCAGCAGCTATACACAGCCTGCACCTGTCTGATGAGCAGCAGCTGGGTGAACAGCCCACCCTCGTATGAGCAACAGCAGCACTGTGAGCACACTGTCCCCATTTGAGGAGCAGCAGCCATCTGAGCAGCACGCTGTAGACCAAGGAGCAGCAGCCACAGGAGCAGATCATCTATGTTCAAGGAGCAGCAGTCCTGTGCAGTCTGCACTGGTCCGAGAAGCAGCAGCCACACAAAGTCTGCACCTAACCAATGAGCAGCTGAGTGAACAGCCCACCTCCATCTGAGGAGCAACAGCCACATGGGCAGCTCACTTCCACCTGAGGAGCAGCAGCCACACAAGCAGCCCATCCCCTGTCCAAGGAGCAGCAGCTGCTTGAGGAGCCTGCACCCATAAAAGGGGCATTAGCCTGGCAAGCATCTTGCCCCTGTCCAAGAAGTGGCAGCCTCATGATCAGCTCTTCCCATCTGAGGAACAGCAGCCAGCCCTAATTCACAGAGCAGCAGCCACATGTGCAGTCTGCCCTGTCTGAGGAGCAGCAGCCACATGAGCAGTCTGCCCTATCCAAGGAACAGCAACTATGCAAGCAGGATCCCCCACCAGTTAGAAGAGATACCACTGCTGTGAACAGCACCCATCAGAGGAGCTGCTGTTAACTGAGGAGCAGCCACTTCAGTGACTGCCTGAGGAGCAACTGTAGCCTGAGGAGCCACTCAAGGAGCAGCACCTGCACAACTTGACATATAGATCAGTTAGTGAGACCAAAAATGGTTAGACAAAGAAATCCTCAAAGAAAAGGAGGAATCGCCAGAAAAGCAGCCAATTGAAACAGCTGCAAGGAATATGTCAGAAAAAGAATTCAGAATAAGGGTCATATAGTTTATAAACCGGATGGAGGAAAAAAAAATCAACATTTTATGTAAGAATCAAGAAGAAATGAAGAGTGATATAGCTGCAATAAAAAACACCAGGGAAAGTTTCAAGAGTAGGTTAGGAGAAGTGGAGGACCGAATTAGCAAATTAGAAGACAGGGAAGTAAAACACACCCAAAGTGAACTGCAATTGGAGAAAAAAAATAATAAAATACAGTAGGAGAGCCTAAGGGAGCTATGGGACAACATGAAATGAAGCAACATACAAATTATAGTGGTTCCAAAACAACAGGAAGAGGAACAAGGGCTAGAAAACCTATTTGAAGAAATAATGTTAGAAAACTTCCCTGATATGTGGAAGAAAAAAGCCACACAAGCACAGAGTGTCCCAAACAAGATGAACCCCAAAAAAAAACCCACACCAAGACACATCATAATTATGATGGCAAACATTCAGGTCAAAGAAAAAATCTTAAAAGCTGCAAGACAGAGACAGAAAGTTACATACAAGGGAGCTCACATTAGATTATCAAATGATTTCTCAACAGAAATACATCAGGCCAGAAAAGAATGGAAGGAAATTTACAAAGTGATACAAAGCAAGGGACTGAATCCAAGAATACTCTATCAAGCAAGGTTATCAGCATGCATTTAAACAGTGATTGGATTACCAAAGAGATCAAAGAAAAAAATAATGACAATAAAAACAACAATCTAAAACATATGGAACACAATAAGAGCAGTCCTGAGAGGGAAGTTTATAATGCTACAGGCATACTTCAAAACAAACAAACAAACAAGAAAAAATAGTAATAAATCATCTAATGCTAGAATTCAAAGAAATAGAAAGAAAGCAACAAGAAAAGCCCAGAGTGAGCAGAAGGAAGGAGATAATAAATATAGAGCACAAATAAATAACATAGAGGTTAAAAAAAAAAACACAATACAAAAGATAAATGGAATCAAGAGCTGGTTCTTTGAAAGGATAAACAAGATTGATGAACCTCTAGCCATGCTCACCCAGAAGCAAAGAGAGAAGACCCAAATAAACAAAATCAGAAAAGAAAGAGGTGAAATAACAACAGACCCCACAGAAATACAAAGGATTGTTAAAAAATACTATGAACAACTTTTTTCTAACAAATGAGACAACCTAGAGTAATACACCTTCCAAAACTCACACAGGAAGATTCTAAAAATCTCAATAGGCCAATAACTATGGAAGAAATTGAAGCAGTCATCAAAAAGCTTCCAGCAAACAAAAGCCTGGGCCAGATGGCTTCACATGGGACTTTTACCAAACATGCAAAAAGAACTAAAACCTACCCTCTGAAGACTATTACAAAAAATTCAAGAAGAAGGAATACTTCCAAGCTCATTCTATGAAGCCAGCATCACCCTAATACCAAAACCAGATAAAGACAATACATTGAAGGAGAATTACAGACCAATATCCCTCATAAATGCCAAAATCTTCAACAAAATTCTAGAAAATCAGATCCAGCAGTCCATCAGAAAGATCATACACCATGACCAAGGAGGATTTATCCCCGGGATGCAAGGATGTTACAATATCCGCAAACTAATAAACATGATACATCACATAAACAAATTGAGAGATAAAAATCACATAGTCATATCAATTGATGCAGAAAAAGCATTTGACAAAATCCAACACCTTTCTTGATAAAAACTCTCAGCAAGGTGGGAATAGAAGGATTATATCTCAACATAATAAATGCCATATATGACACACCCACAGCCAACATCATACTCAATGGGCAAAAACTAAAACCATTTCCCCTAAGACTAGGAATAAGACAGGAATGCCCACTCTCATCACTCCTGTTCAACATAGTACTGGAAGTACTAGCCATTGCAATCAGATAAGAAGAAGAAACAAAAGGCATCCAAACTGGAAAAGAAGTAAAACTGTCATTATTTGCAGATGACATAATACTGTACATAGAAAACCCTAAAGACTTCATCAAAAAATTACAAGATTTAATAAATGAATTCAGCAATATAGCAGGATACAAAATTAATGTCAAGAAATTAATGGCATTTCTATACACCAATAATGAAATAACAGAAAGAGAGACTAAAAAAGCAATCCCATTTACCATCGCACCAAAAAAATTAAGATACCTAGGAATAAACTTAACTAAGTAGGTAAAATACCTATATGCAAAAAAACACAGGACACTGAAAAAAAGGATAGAAGAAGACATAAACAGATGGAAGAACATACCGTGTTCAGGGATTGGTAGAATCAACAATCAACATTGGTAGAATAAAATGTCCATACTATCCAAAGCATTCTATGGAATCAATGCACTCCCCATTAAAATACCAATGGCATATTTCACAGAAATAAAATGAACTTTCCAAAAATTCATCTGGGATCACAATACCAGATATCAAGCTGTATTACAAAGCCACTGTTCTCAAAACAGGCTGCTTCTGGCACAAGAACAGACATATAGATCAATCGAATAAAAGAGAGAATCCAAATATCGACCCAAACCACGATGCTCAATTAATATTTGACAAAGGAGGCATGAACATACAATGGAGTCAAGACAGTCTCTTCAATAAATGGTGTTGGGAAAATTGGACAGATACATGCAAAAAAATAAAACTAGATCACCAACTTATACCATACACAAAAATAAACTCAAAATGGATTCAGGACTTAAACATAAGATGAGAAACTATAAAAATACTAAAGGAATCTACAGGCAGCAAACTCTCGGACATATGCCAAAGGAACTTCTTCACTGATACTGCTCCTAGGACAATGGAAGCTAAAGAGAAAAGAAACAAATGGGACTACATCAAAATAAAAAGCTTTTGCACAGCAAAAGAAACCATCAACAAAACAACAAGAAAGACCACTGTATGGGAGAACATATTTGCAAATGTTATCACTGATAAAGGTTTAATCTCCAACATTTACAGGCAACTTATACAACTTAATAAAAGAAAGATAAATGATCCAATAAAAAAATGGACAACAGACCTAAATAAAATATTTTTGATAGAAGACACAAGGAAGGCCAAGAGACACATGAAAACATACTCAAAGTCACTAATTACCTGTGAGATGCACATTGTAACGACAATGCAGTACCATCTCATACCTGTCAGAATGGCAATCATCAACAAATTAACAAAGGACAAGTGTTGGCGAGGATGCAGAGAAAAAGGAACCCTAGTGCACTGCTGGTGGGAATACAGAATGGTGCAGCCACTGTGGTGAACAGAATGGAGTCTTCATAAAAAACTAACAATGGAACTCCCATTTGACCGAGAAATCCCACTCCTAGGAATATATCCTAAGAAACTAGAAACACCAATCAGAAAGGATATATGCACCCCGATGTTCATAGCAGCACAATTTACAATAGCTAAGATTTGGTGCCCATCAGCAGATAACTGGATCAGAAAACTATGACACATCTTCACAATGGAATACTACACTGCCTTAAAAAAGAAGTTCTTACCATTTGCAACAGCATGGATGGAAATGGAGAGCCTTATGCTAAGTGAAATAAGCCAATCAATGAAAGAAAAACACCATATGTTTTCACTCATTTATGGATAATAAAGAATATTATAAACTGAAGAACAAAAAGATAGATACAGAGGCAGTAAAGCATCAAACAGACTGTCAAATTACATTGGGAAGGTTAGGAAGAGGTGGCATAGATAAGAGATCAACTGAAGGACTCGTATGCATGCATATAAACATAACCAATGTATGCAAGAAACTGGGGGTTATGGCATGCATGCGAGAGGGATGGGGGAGGTAATGGGAAGATATATACACATGTAATACATTAATAATACATACATACATACATACATACATACATATTTGTCAAGGAGGCATGAACATACAATGGCATCAAGACAGTCTCTTCAATAAATGGTGTTGGGAAAATTGGACAGATACATGCCAAAAAAAAAAAAAAAAACTAGATCACCAACTTTCACCGTACAAAAAATAAACTCAAAATGGATAAAGAACTTAAACTTAAGATGGGAAACCATAAATATCTTAGAAGTAGCCATAGGCAGCAAAATATCAGACATATGCCAAAGCAATTTCTTCACTGATACTGCTCCTAGGACAATGGAAACTAAAGAGAAAATAAACTAATGGGACTACATCAAATTAAAAAGCTTTTGCACAGCAAAAGAAACCATCAACAAAACAAGAAAGCCCACTGCATGGGAGAACATATTTGTCAATGTTATCACCGATAAAAGTTTAATCTCTAACATTTACAGGGAACTCATACAAGTTAATAAAATGGACATAAACAATCCAATCAAAAAAAATGGGCAACGGACCTAAATAGATACTTTTTGAAAGAAGATGGAAGGAAGACCAAGCGGCATATGAAAACATGCTCAAAGTCACTAATCATACTAGAGATGCAAATCAAAATGACCACGAGGTATCATTTCATATCTGTCAGAATGGCTATCATCAACAATTCAACAAATAACAAGGGCTGCCCAGGATTCAGAGAAAAAGGAATACTCGTGCACTGCTGGTGGGAATGCAGACTGGTGCAGCCACTGTGGAGAACAGTATGGAGTTTCCTCAAAAAACTAAAAATGGACCTCCCATTTGACCCAGTGATCCCACTTTTAGGACTATATCCAAAGAAATTAGAATCACCAATCAGAAAGGACATATGCACCCCTATGTTCATAGCAGCACAATAGCTAAGATTTGGAAACAGCCTAAGTGCCCATCAGCAGATGATTGAATTAAAAAGCTGTGGTACATCTACACAATGGAATACTACACTGTGGTAAAAATGAAGGCGTTCTTACCATTTACAATAGCATGGATGGACCTGGTGAGTATGATGCTAAGCAAAATAACCCACACAGAGAAAGATAAATATCACATGATCTCACTCATTTATGGAACATAATGAACAATATAAATTGATGAATAAAAACATATCCAGAGACAGAGAAACATTAAGCAGACCATCAAACCTCAGAGGAAAAGCAGGAGAGACTGGGTGTGTTAAAAGGTCAACCAAAAGACTTATATGCATGTATATAAGCATAACCAATAGACAAAGACAATTGGGAGATGAAGACCTATGCTGGGGGACTGGTGCAGGGCAGGAGAGGTCAGTGGTGGAAAAAGAAGACATATGTGATACTTTCAACAATAAAGAATTATTTTTTTTAAATAATAGTAATTGCCTTGGCTGGTTTGATTAATAGAGCATTAGCCTGTGCACCAAAGGAACCTGAGATGCAGATTTGATCCTTGGAAATGTGTGGGAGAAAACTAATCAATGTTTCTCTATCACATCAATGTCTTTCTCTCTCCCTCCCTGTCTCTCTCTCTCTCTGCCCCCTCCCTCCATTCTATTCTCTCTAAAAATCAATGGAAAAAACATCCTCAGATGTGGATTAACAACAACAAAAGAGTGGTAATTGTTTAATATCACAGTTCTCTAAGGAAGTGTTACCAGTTGGAGCTAATAAGAGGCTGATCAATAACTTAAAAGGGAAAGCTGTTGGATAAGAAGGAGGTTTTGAAACATTATAACATATTTCTGGGAATGACTATACATATATCCAAGAAAGACCTGACAAGGCCATAACTTTTCTCCTCAGGTTGATCTAGAGGCCTTGAATAGGCAGAATGTAAAGTATCTGTATGAGCACTGAAGGCACATTCAACATACACCTCCTACAGCCCCTCAGCAAAGGAAGGAAGACTTACTAGTTCAAGGAAATCTCTTAGTTCAGTCATCAACTGACCACTAAGCTAATCAAGCAGACTTCAGTGACCACACATGTCAGAAAATACAGGCTTTTCAGAATTAGGCCAGGACAGTCACTAAACAAATAAATAGGAACAGCAACAACAACAACAACAACAACAATGAAAGCAAACAACAACAAACCTGAAAAGGAGGAATCTCACTTCCAGAATTACCATTTATATTTACATGTAATACTAGAGGTGAACAAGATTCATGTACTCAGAGGGGAATTTCCCTCAGCCCAACCTGCACCCTCTCACAGTCCAGGAGCCTTTGGGGGATGTCCAACTGACTGCTTAGGCACCTCCCCACTAAGCCTAAGTCAACAGTCAGACATCCTTAGCGCTGCTGTGGAGTTGGGAGAGGCTCCTGCCACCATCAGTGTGCTTAATAGCCATGAGCCTGGCTTCTGGCTGAGCAGTGCACTGACCAGCAGGGGGCAACTTTGCATTGAGCATCTGCCCCCTGGTGGTCAGTATGTGTCATAGTGACCAGTCATTCTGAGGCTTTATTCATTTTTCTTCATTCGGTTGATTTGCATATTGGACTTTTATTATATAGAGCAGTGGTTCTCAACCTTCCTAAGGCCGTGACCCTTGCATACAGTTCCTCATGTGGTGGTGACCCCCAACCATGAAATTTTGCTACTGTTATGCATCGTGATGTAAACATCTGCATTTTCTGATGGTCTTAGGCGACCCCTGTGAAAGGGTCGTTCGACCCCCAAAGGGGTTGCGACCCACAGGTTGAGAACTGCTGATATAGAGTAATTGTGTTATTTAATACTATATGGCTTTAAATTATATTATTTTAGTGTCCAATGTCAATAAAACTTTATGAGGCAAGAAACAAAAAGAAATAATGGCCTATACACAGGAGTAAATATAAGTCAATAGAAACTATTATTCTGAGTTGTTCTCTTTTTGGTTAGAAATTGTCCCTAAAGGATTACAAGTGTTGGACTTCCCAAACCAAGATTTTTAAATCAGCTATTATAAATAAGGTCAAAGAAATAAAAGAAACCATAACTAAAGAATTAAAGGAAAGTATGAGAGCTATGTCTCACCAAATAGAGACTATCAATAAAAAATATATATATATTTTGTATAAATATAAAAGAATGAACTAAAAATTCTCGAGTTGAAAATGAAAGACAGAGGGGCTCAACAAAAGATCTGAACTGGCAGAAGGACCAATGAATTTAAAGTCAGGTCACTTGATATTATCCAGTCTAGGCAACAGATAGATAAAAGAATGAAGAAAAATGTATAAAGCCTCAGAGACTTGTGGTAAATCATTGTTACTAACATATATATAATATAAATCCTATAAGGAGAAAAGGAAAGAAAAGGCATTTGAAGAAATAACAACCAAAATGTCTAAATTCCAGGAAAAACTGCATCAATCTGAATATCCAAGAAGCTCAGAAAACTCTAAGTAGCATAAACTCAAAGAGATCCACATTGAGACACATAATAGTCAAACTGTTGAAGACAAAGAGAGAATATTGAAAGCAGCAAGAGAAGTGATTCATCCCTTGTATCATTGAAGCATGACTTCCCAGAAGTCTGTTTTTGGTCACAATCCAGATAGAATGATGATGTAACAATCATTTGCCTGTCATCAGTGCTACCCTGAAAGTGAAGCTGGGATGAGTAATGGAGAAATCTTTCAAACGTTCAAGTTCTCTCTCCACTCCTTAAAGTGTCTTACTGGGGACTCCATCTTGGTCCTCTCCGCCCTGTGAGTCAAGACTGAGAGGGGACAGAGGGATTCTTGCAAGCATTGCGAGGGGAGTCTGTGAAAACGACATCACTAAGGATCTGACACAACAATGACTGCCTGCCCTCTGAGGGCTACAGGACTTGCCCAGTTGGCAAACAGCTAAGCAGTAAGTAACTGTTGGTTCTAAGAATAGAATAACATATAATATTTTCCTTAGAATAAGTTCCTATTCTTAAAGTGTAATATTGGAGATTAATGTTTCTTTGATTATTGATTTTAGATCTATATAAATACAAATTTAACATTTTATATTGTACTTTAAATATAAATACACAACTACAGATTTTATATTGTACTTATTTTTATCTCTTTCTCAAAGATAATTTCAGCAGTAATGAGGAAAATTTAGAGATAAATTTTTTTTCTGACATTCTAACCCAGGAAACTGCATTTGTTCAGCTAACATTTACTGAACACCTATTATGTGCCAGATATTGTGCTAGAATGCTGGGCATAGAGTGTAACCTATGGGGTAGGAGGAGTATCTGCTCAATCTGAACTTGGGGGAGAGTGGAAGAGGCTATCTAAAAAATGTTGCTCTTTATCTGGGTCTTAGCTAGGTGATGTGAAGTGGGTTAAAGCAAATCTATCCATTGAGAACAACATGAAATGGAAGTGAGAAAAACTTTCATGCTTGAGGAATTCCAGAGGTGGTGGCAGAAATATAAGGCTAACCTGGCCTGTAGGAGCAGATCATTATTCTGGCCACCTTAAGATTTAAAATAACACAAAATAGCAATTATAATATTTCTTCTTTTTTTTTATTGGTTGAGCACTTACTATGTGCCAGGCATTGTGCTAGGCACTCAACCTATCCAATTTTTTCACAGGAGTCCTAAAGGTAGGTACTGCTTTATATGGATAAAGTATATTCTGATAGGAAAGGAGTCCACAGACAGACAGAAAGAGCAGTCAGGGAGGTAGGAGAACAGGATAGCCTGATGTTATACAAGGGGAAGGAATTTCAAAAAGGATTCATGTCAAATATTGTGAAATGCTGCCAAGAAGTGAGGATGAAAACTAAACAACTAGCAGGTCTCTGCTGATCTTAACAAGTACAATTTCAGTGGAATAAGGAGACAAAAGACAGATGGCTATAGGATGTGGTGCAAATGCAATTTAAAAGAGTGACAGTGATCATCAATTGCTCTTTGATAAGACTGTTCAAGGAGGAAAGAGAAAATAGGTAAAGAAAGTTAGAGACTGTTCCTGGTTGTTTGGTTGGTTGTTTTTAAGAAAAGAGACTCTTGTCCTGAGAGGCCAGAAGAGAGGGTGGGGGGATGGGGGGTCTGGCCTGGCCGAGGAGCCTAGAAGAGGGCATTAAAAATGGATGTGGATGCCATGAGGGTAAATTAGAAGCTGGGGGACTGGAAACAACCATGGGCCTCTGTTTTCTCCACAAGTAGAAATCCAGATCCTCCAAAAACAAGGGAGAGTACCTGAGACTTTGACTTATAATACATTTATTTCTATAATATATTTATTCAACAAGTGCCATAAGTAGATTTCTCCCGCTGTTGCCCATATAGGGTGTTAGTTTCAGGGGGAAAGTCATTTAGAGTGATCCCTTAGTACTGACTTACAAATCATAGTTTTTTTCTCTTCTCAAGTGACTCCTGTCCCCAAATGACTTCCCCACTGAGTTTATTGGTCTCTCCTCCTCACCAATATAGCCATTCTGTTCTTTGTAGAGAGTGGCCCTAAATGGAAAGGCCAGTAAGAACAGTGGCTGGTGCTAGACCTGCAGGCTCTCATAAAGAGAGCCTGAACATAACAGCTTGGGAAAAAGTGGGCAATGTGAAATGTAGAATAGGGCAATAGTTGGTGTCTATGACAAAAAGGAAAAAGAAATTTATGAAACTTGAAATTTCAGTGAGTTCTCCAGGTTATGCAAACATTGCTTGCAGAGTATGAAAGCTTTTGTAATTTGAAGGTGGTTATTTTCAGTATTGAGACATGTCCAGGAAATATTTCAGAAGAAAATCAGAAACATGCACAAATGTTTCCTTTGCAAACTGGAGATAGACAGGTCTCACATATTTACAGGGACTTTTGTAAATCTTTAGTTTTTGAAAATATATAGGGTTCTTTTTGTAATAACTTTCAATTGGCTTTTTAATGTAGTTCTCTGTATATTTTCCTTCAGCAATAGGGTTGTATGAGCGTTTCATTCAAAAGTAGTGACCAAGTTGCTAAATGTTATTATTAACAGGTTCAAGTGCAAGTGGATGTGTGTGTGTGTGTGTGTGTGTGTGTAGCCATAGGTAGCACTGAGGAGGTGGTAATGAACTTTGGAGGACCCAGGGAGCTTTCAGAGGGAAAGGAAAAGCAGGAGCTCAAGTTCATAATGAGAGGAAAAGGTCATCCCTACAGAGGACATAGCACTTGCCTGATATGAAGACAGGAAACTGCAGGTTACTTCCAGAGAGCTGAATGTAGCTCATTATTACTGAGTCTTAGATCTGGAACTGGATAGGGAAAGACAGACAATCAGGAATCAGGTTTCAGAGGATCTACTAAGGCATTTGGATTTGATATTTGGGCTATGGATTTTAGAAGGTTTATGAGCAGCTGTAATGTGATGGGACAATGTTTACAAGCACCTCTGGGCTACAGTATTGGGGAGGATAGGAGTGTAAAATCAGTACCAGAGAGAACAGTCAGTCTGCTACTAGAATCCTGGTCTGAACTGACTGTGGTCAAGGGGATGAAGCAGGGGGTATGGTTTCAAGAATTATTAGAGATCTTAATTGGCAAGGCTGGATGATTAAAAGTGTGATAAGGGAGAGGAAGGTGTCAAGGATGAGCTCCAGGTTCTGGAGTGTGTGATTGGGTGGATGGTAGTGCCACCAGCTGCCCATAGTATAGTCATCATCTCTCCACCACATACACACACACATACACACACACACACACCCCACACACATACACACACACACCACACACATACACATACACACATCCTACACAAACCACACACACATACACACACACCACGCACACACACACATACACACACATTACACAAACCACACACACACTACATATACACACATTACACAAACCACACACACCCCACACATACACACACACACACCACACAAACCATACACACACCACACATACACATACACATATACCCCACAGAAACCACACACACATACACACACCCCACAGACACCTCACACACATACACACATCCCTCACAAACCACACACACATACACACCACACACCCACCACACTTACATACACACTCACCACACACACACACACACACACCAGCTATATGTTCTTCTCTCCTACTCTCTGCTCCTAAGACAGGAAATAGAAAAAGGAGAAATCCCAGTAATATTCTGAAGGGATGCTTGTTGCTCCACAGTGTGGTGCTTGGTGAGGCCTGCAGAATGGGGCCAGAACCTGGCAGCTGCTTCCAGAAAGCTCAAAATGGAAATCAATGTGCTTCCTATATGTATGCACCCTTTGTCTCCCCTGCACTCTAACCACTTTCCTATGTTCAGTCCTTTTGCTCATTCCTGGACACATCTTTGTAAACATCAGAATTTTGGAGGTAGTCCTGATATCTGATCTGTCAGATATATGGCAGTTTTTGGAGATCTTTCAGTTTCTTCCTTCCCTCTCCTTCCCTTCCCTTCCCTCTCCTTCCCTCCCTTCTCCTTCCCTTTCCTTTCCTTCCCTTTCCTCCCCTTTGCTTCCCTCCCCTCTCCTTCCCTTTCTTTTCCTTCCCTTCCCTCTCCTTCCCTCCCCTTCCCTTTCCTTACCATCTCTCTCCTTCCCTCCCCTTCCCTCCCCTTCCTTTCTCCTCCCTCCCCTCCCTTCTCCTCTCCTC
>JAAGEH010000012.1:12885858-12936018 GCA_011751065.1 Lasiurus cinereus | reverse complement strand
CTTTCCTTTCCTTTCCTTTCCTTTCCTTTCCTTTCCTTTCCTTTCCTAGTTGAGAACCACTGTCCTTATTGACTGAGATTCTATGATTTTTAGCAGCCTGGAGCTTGAATATATTGACATCCTCTTCAGCCCAAATTCATTACAACTAAGCATGTTTTTATACCAAAGGGGACACAGAATGATAGTTGAATTTTCCCAAGGCTTGTCCTCTGGAATGTGATACTCATGAACATGTTCTTTCTGGTGCTGCACAGGGTTTGACCAGCTGACCTGGACTTGGCCAACGGCCTGTGATCCATCATGGCCAACCCACCATTCTGGCTGAGTAGGAAGATGTTTCTCTTCAAGGTGTGTAGATGGATGGGACTTGCTTGTTTCCGGTCACTGGTGGTGTCCTTGCCCAACATTCGTCAGAAGAAACTAATTCATAAGCTGCAGAAGGAAAAGGCTTTTCGGGAAGAGATAAAAATTTTCCGTGAGAAAATAGAAGACTTCAGGGAAGAGATGTGGAATTTTCAAGGCAAGATCCGTGCTTTCCAGGGCCAGATCTTGGGGTTTTGGGAAGAAGAGAGACCTTTCTGGGAAGAGGAGAAAACCTTCTGGGAAGAGGAAAAAGCCTTCTGGGAAATGGAAAAATCCTTCCGGGAAGAAGAGAAAGCCTTTTGGAAAAAGTACCATATCTTCTGGAAGGAGGATAAGGCCTTCTGGAAAGAGGACAATGCTTTATGGGAAAGAGACCAGAATCTTCTTCAGGAGGACAGGGCTCTGTGGGAGGAGGAAAAGGCTCTGTGGATAGAGGAACGAGCTCTTCTTGAGGAGGAGAAGGCTTTGTGGGAGGATAAAAAGTCCCTCTGGGAGGAAGAGAATGCCCTCTGGGAAGAGGAGAAAGCATTCTGGGGAGATGGTGGGGGCCATGTTGCTGAGGAGCAGATAGTGGAAAATGGGCACCACAACGTCAATGCAGGGCCACGCTTGCCAGCCTTCACCCGGAACAGAGCATGAGCACAGGAAATGAAGATCCTTGGGATACAAGCTTTGCTAGATTGAGATTCAAGTCTGGGCAATCCCATGTGCTGGAGAAAATATGCACTTATTTGTCTCCCTGCTTCAAAAGATCTAATAAAGTCCAACTACTTAGAGATATTTGGAAAACCAACTTCTTCAAGGAAGGCAAATACATTTTTTCCAGGTTTGGTAATTCTTGAAGGTCACATTCACATCCTCTAGACTGTATTGCTGTCCCAGAAAATTTAACATGAGCCTGGTGTGTGTGGATATTTGTGATAGAGACTACTCTCCTTAAAAGTCAGAATGGAAGGCAAGGGGAAAGAGAGGCTCAGACAATGTCAGCAGGAGGTACGTAGGGATAGAAAGATCTCTGCGTCTGTCACTGTGGGACATTCATTTCTCTTCCACTCAGGGCAATTTTGGAGTCCAGAAGGGTGCTGACAGCTTTCTAGAAGATTCCACCACACTGTTAATAATAGATTTATGCCTCATCCTCACTTGGAAGGCCATTTGGGACACAAGCAAAACCTTTTAATGGTCTACCTGCCCATAGTTCCAGGCTTCCCCCTAACTTTCTCAACTGCCCTTTCTTTGTAACATGAGAAAAGGGGCATGGCATAAAGTTGAGGTTCTAGAGCACTTCCCACGTAGGCACTTTCCTTCTCTGATGATTGAGCCAAGTGGACCATGTAAGATGATCTGAGAGGTGTAAGGGAGTTCTCCCTGTCCCATATACTGCCATTCACACAGGTCTCACTGTACCCAGATTTCTGCATTATCAATTCCTTCCTTGCATTTTCCTCCTTCCATTCGTTTAAAATTTAAATGTCCTAGGAAGGTAATACATTAAATGAATGTACATTAATGTGGTCAGTAATTTACATATCCAACTTTTGTTTATTAGATAGTCTACATGGGAATTGGTGAAAATATATGGCATATAAGAAAATGACCAGAAGGTGGGTATTAAGAAATGTTAAGGCAAATACCTTTTGCTTTCCTCTTCTTAGGCTTGCCCTCATTGTTGTTAACACATCAACTTACCTTGCCTTTGTGCATCCTTTACTACTCAACAAGTTATTTCACATTGGCCAACTCACTTAACCTGTGGATTGACAGGGAAGTAACATAAACCATTGTAAGATGAGAAAACAGAGACTTAGTGAAGCAAAGTGATTGCATATGCAAATGGAAGGGCCAGTAGCAAATGGAAGGGCCAGGACTAGAACTTGCAAGTCTGCCTCTTGGTCCCATTTCTTTTCTAATATTGCCCTGGGTACAGAACTTGGCTTTAGAGTAGCTCAGCCAAAAATGGCATCAGGGCTGGATGAACCTTTAAACATTTGGGGATTTCACTGTGGTTTTGGAAAAACTAGGGAAAGGGGAAAGAACAGAGTCCCCCCTAGATGTGCTGAGCAAACATTCCTAATCACAAGAGTGTGGGCCACTCCAGGAGCAGGCAGGCCTGTGCATACTCTGGGAAAGTGTGGATTCTTTGCAAGGCCTCTGAGTCTCAGGAACCAGGGCCAGAGGAGTATGAGCAGCTTGTTTGTCACATAATCAGCTTTGCCTCCTCAGCTTCCAATGGGCTCTGATCAAAGACATTAGCAAGCTGTGGGAACAAAAAGCTGGTGCAGAGAATCCAGTTTCAGGGGGAGATGGTGGGGCCCTCACCAAGACTCATCTAATGAATGCTGCACAGGGTGGCAGGAACCCCAGTGCAGCAGGAGCTGCAGATTCAGCATCCACAGCAATTCCACCCCAAACAAAGAAAGTAGATTTGTTAATATTAAGATCAAAGAAGTAAACCAGGTGGATGCAGGAAGTGGGTGCATGCAGAGAATTGAAAGACTCTCCTTTGCATCCTATAGAAACAATTGGGAGAGACAGCTGTCATCTAGAGGAGGACAGAAGGAGCTGCCAAGAGAGGACAGGCAGGTCCTCTGCATCCCATGCTTTATCCAGCAAACAGCTGTGAATTTCCATTGTCCCAGGCTCTGTCCCCTTTGGTCTAGGTGGGGAGATGGACAGGCAAACAGGCATGTGTCTCCCAAGGCTGGTTGGGTTGTGAGAGAGAGTGCTCCTGTGGATGTCGTCTAACTAGCTCACTGCTCTTGTGCCTTTTCCAGCACTGTGCTATGTCTGGGAATGGATGGGATCTGGAAAGGCTTTCTGAAGGAGGTGATGATTGGGGAAAGCCTAACAGTCCAATGGGAATTCACTAAGGGAAGTCAGCTGGGAGGCAGGAGTACATTCCAGACAGAAAATACAGTATAGGCACATGAAAGAGGGCAGTAATTTGAGGATCTACAAACATGTCAGATCATGGAGGAAATGTAGAACAATGAATTGGACAAAAAGGCAGGTAACTGATGGCATAAGGCCTTGTAAACAATAGTGAGCTACTGAAGAATTTTAAGGAAGGGATGGCATATTATGATTTAAATTTTAGAAATGACATTGGTTACTCAAAGTGTAGCCCATGGACCACCAACATTGGCCTCACCTGCCAGCTTGTTGGAAATGCAGAATCTCAGACCCTGATCTTCTTAATTACACATTCTGCATTTTAACAAAGTCCCTGGGTGATTTGTATGGGCTTTAGAATTGGAGGCACTTTTCTGTAGAGGAGCAGGTAGAGGAGGCTAGAGTGGAGAAAGGCAAGATCATCCAAAAGTGGTTGAAGCAATTCAGGTAAGAGGTGCTAGTGCCCTGCCCTGGTGGCAGTGGGGTATGGGTGAAGGGCCACCAGCAACTTGGAGAGCTACTAGAGACAGATCAGCATGCACTGGCTGGGGGATGGATTGGGTAGGGATAGTGCAGGAGAGGCCTGTATTATGGATGATGCATAGGGTCCTGACTAGGACATTGAGGGTATGGCTATGCCATTACTAAGGGAGACTGAGGAGGAGCAAGGTAAGTAGGGTTTTTCAGGATGGGGAGAGATGAAGAGTGTAGTACAACATGTGCAAGATGGTAGATCCCCTTTACCTGTTATGTAGAGCATTTCTCCAAGCCTGGTTAGCACTTGGGTTAACTCCATCTTTTTGTTCATACACCCGACAAGAAGTTGTGCAGCCAACATCATCAGTTAATCCAGCATCCATCCATTCATTTCAATGCCATTGTGCCTTTCTGGCACTGTGCTACTAGTATGTGTGGGAATGGCGTTATTCCTGCCTACATGAAGTTTTCTGTCTAGCTAGGGAACATATGACCAAGTAATCACAATGTCATTATTTGTAAAATTCAACAAATGCCAGGAAGGAAGAGGGTACCTGGGGCTGCCTCTCTGAAAGCAGCCCAACAATGCACCCCATGTGGGGATGTTAAACACACTTGGGTGTATTTGAGATATGCAGAGATATGAAATCAAGTTTCAGTCAGGCTAAAAAAAAAAAGCCTAAGGACAAGAAAGCTGTGTACAACTAATAACTGGAAATCAATGGGCCCTCACATAGGTTCACAGATGAAGGGTGCTTGTCAAAAATCAAATTCTTGGCTCTGCTTACCGAATCTTAATCTCTGGGACCAAAACTCAACACCTGCATTTCTAACATGTTTTCTAGATGATTTTTATGCAAACTAAATTCTAGAAAACATTTGTGTACAGTGGAAAAAGTACTAGGATAGAAACCAAGGTCCCACTCTGTTCCCATTTCTGTCACTCATGGTAAAGAGCTGGAGGGCACAGGCTGAGCCTCTGTTTCCATAGCTACAGAAATAGTGGAGTTTTAAACTAAAACCCAAGTTCCTGATTGGTAGTTAGTCTGAATTATGGAGCCTCTTCTGAGAAGTTAGTATGGGGAAGAATAGTTCCGAGGTCCTATGTCCTTCCTCTGCAGCCCAGGCACAGATTACCTGGATACAGAGGTGGCCCCAGAGGATCCAGCTTCTGTTTGCTGGACATGCATCCAAAGGGAAGACCAGGTACCAAAGAGGTGGCACCTGAAGTGAGCCAAAAAAGTCCTTGCTAACTTCCATCTGTGCATAGGCTTGAATCTCCTCTCAATATCCGGGACCCACCTCTAGGGGACAAAGTTACACTAAATATAATGTAAGAACTATAAACTTAGAGTCAGAGAAAAATATTCATCTGGTAAAAATTTGCTATGGATCACAGATGATACACCAAAAAACCTGGTCTTGTTAACCTGGAATTTTCTAGAACCTTCTTGACATATCTATCTATCTATATATAAAAGACTAATACACTAAGTGTCTCTCCTACCATCTGACCAGTCGCTATGACATGCACTAACCACAGGGGGCAGATGTTCAACATAGGAGCTGCCAAGCTGCAGTGACTTGGCAGTAGCAGTTCTCTGGTGATACATCCCAAAACCAGAGAGGAAGGAGCCCAATTCTCACCTTCAGCCAAGGGTTATGTTGTTGCTGGGGCACTGTAGGCCCCAAATCTGGTTTACTGCACACTTGCATTTGCATTCCATACTCTGTACGACAGCAACTTTGCAGAGTGCCCTCTTGTACTCCAGGACCTCTCAGAGAATGTCAGAGAGCTGGTTTTGGCCTGATCCCACAGGCCAGGCTGAGGGACCACACCTGCCAGAGGGACTCCCGCTCACTCTGCAGATGCCAGGGAGGGACTGTGGGAGGTTAGCTCCAGGGCATGTCCAGCCCATCTTGCCCAGTCCCATCTAGCAGGCCACCTTCTAATTAATATCCTTTCAATGTGCATGCATCTGTGTACCAGGTCACTAGTCTATCTATAAATTCCCTGAGAGACAGTAAGTGCCTGACATGCTAAACAGTTCTCTGTTCTTCCAAGGGCCATCCAATGTGATGTATCTAACTCTCATTTAATTCAGACCTAGAACAACAAAAGGCCATGTATAACTCATTACTGTTAATAGTCGTGAAAGAGTATGAGAAAGTGAATAAACTCAGTTTAGGGGTCAGAGGCCATCCTAGGTGCCAGTGGTACCTCCGTTGCTTACCAGAGCATGGTTGTTTGAGTTTCCTAGTGCTGCTCTAACAAGTTACCACAAATCTGGTGGTTCACATTTCTGGAGATATCTCCAGATATTTTACGTGTTGTCAGGGCTGGTTCTGGATGCTTTGAGGGACAACCCATTCCATGACTCTCTCCTAGCTTCTGTTGGCTGCTTGGTATGAAGAGGCATCATTCCAATTTCTGCCTCCACCTTCACAGGTACTCTTTGTGTGTCTCCATGTGTCAAATCTCCAAATCTCTGATAAGAACACCACAAATTGGATTTAGGGCCCACTCTAAGCCCAGGATTATCTCATGGCAAGTTTCTTAATTAATAGGAACTGCAAAGATCCTATCCTATACAATAAAAGCCTAATCTGCTAAGTGTCTGACCATTCATGTGACCATTTGACCAGTCGCTATTATGTGTACTGACCACCAAGGAGCAGAAGCTCCAACTGGTAGGTTAGCTTGCTGCTGGGGTCCGAGCAATCAGGACTGGGTGAGACTGGAGCCCTCCCTCGGTCTCTCTCCAGCCATCTAGGCAGTTCCAATTGGGACTAGGAAAGACGGGCTGGGCATGCCCTGGACAAATTGTGCATAGTGCCAGTTTTGTCCCAATCCCCACAGGCCAGGCCAAGGGACCCCACCACTGCACGAATCCATGCACTGGGCCTTTTGTCTATATATATAAAAGCTTAAGCAACCATTTGACCATTCAACTGGTAGCTATGTCATGCACTGACCACCAAGGGGCAGACACTCATTGCAGTCATGAAAACATGGAATCTTGGAGGGAAGTGAGGAGAGAGGATGGTGGGAAAGATCTTATATGCATACTATGCTTCCCACTTTCAGTATGGTAAGCTGAAGCCTTCTCTTCTGAAGTCCCCTTGCAGTGTTCTATGGCTAAAGGAATTTTGAAGATATAATTCAAATCCCCAATTAGTTGAGTCTAAATAAATCAAAAATAAGTTTATCTTGGATGGAACTTAGTTAGTGAGGTGAGGCCTTAAAATGAATAAGAAAATCAGCAGGTGCTCTCCCACTGTCCTAGAAGAAAGCAAAGAGCCTTGTTGTAAACTATCCATGGAAGAGCAATGAAGGGAGGATGAGAGTGGTCTCCAGGGTCTGAGAGTGATCCCTGGAAAACAGCCAGCAAGGAAACAGGGACCTCAGTCCTGTAACTGCAAGAAACATAGTTCTGACAACTACATGAATAGACTTGAAAGAGGACCTCAAACGCCAGAGAACACAGCCTTATCCAACATCTTTCAGACTTTGTGATCCCTGAGCTGAGAACACAGTTGGACCATGGCAGACTTCTTCCTCCCAGAAAACTGTGATATAATAAGTTAATATAGTTTGAAGGCAGTGAGTTTGTGATAATTTGTCATGCAGCAACAGAAAACTCATACATATTTTGGTACCTGGAGGTGAGGAACTAAAATGTGTGAGTACGGAGAGATTGGAAGATGGTGACTGGCAGGAAGGTAGGGAGGGAGAGAGTGAGGGAACCACAGAGGAGAGTGTAGATGTATGGTGTGTGTGTGTGTGTGTGTGTGTGTGTGTGTGTGTACGAGCTAGGGACAGTTAGATTATTCAGGTCCTCCAAGGGGCTGATAAACTAGGCAGTCTTAGATGGCGGAGCCCCACCACAAAGCAGACACTTCTGGGCGGCCAGTGAGGGCACAGAGACCATTCCATCTTGAGAAACAGAGCTGCTTGAGACTAGGATCCTGGCCTCAGCACCATTCGGTCACAAACCAGGACTCTGCAGCCACTGGGGACAGAGAATTGTGACCACAGCTTCAGACCAACAGACAACAAGAATCCAGACTTCCCAGCCACAGATTTCTGTGAGTCAAAGAGCCTATCCCCATCTCTGCAGGATTGAGGATAACGCCACAGTAACTGATAGACCTGCCCCTTTCTCGGGCCACAGTGCCCCTATAGGAATTTGAGCTTGGGAGTGTGTGCAAGGAACACAGCACTGCTAAGGGAATTTGAACCCCTGCATGCACAGAGACTGGAATCTGCTCCCTGCAATGCAATTGGGTGACCAAACCCAAAGCCCACGCAGGGCAACAGTGCCACCTGACTTCGATTCTGGGCAAGGGCACATGGAAGTCTGTTTTCTGCAGTGCACACAGAAGTCTGTTTTCTGCAACACACAGGGAAGTCTGTTTTCCACAGCTTAGGCATGCCACAGCATTACTGTGCAATCCAGTCCCCCATGGTGTTTGGGACTCAGATTCTCCCGGCAAGAGGTAGCACTGAGTACCAGTGACTTGACTCTGTTTCTTACCATGTGCGCCTGGGATCCCTGACTCACAGCATATTCACACTAAGAGCCAGTGACTCCAATTCTTGGTTTATGTGCACACAGGGACCCTGATTCTCAGCAAGAAGCTGCACGAGGCAACAGAAACTCTGATACTCAATTCTTGGAGCAGATACAGGGAAACTCTGACTCCTGGCATGTGCTAGAAGTTTTCAGCACACACCCACAGTGCAGAGCAGGTGGGGCCCATGATTCTAGGTGGCACACAAAACCAAACTGAACACTGGTAACAATGACCCTGGACAAGCCTGGTTCCCATTAACCCAAGGCAGCCACACGTCCTAGCGTTGGAGCACTTCAGTGACACTCAGGAGGTGCAAAGTTCCCATGGCACACAGCCCAGATTCATGTGACTCAAACTTTGAACCTTCTGGTGATAGAATGGGGAGACAACACAATCCCCAGGGGAAAGAAAATGAGGAGTCACCAAGAAAGGAAATTAGTGAAATTAAAGCAAGCAACATGACCAAAAAAAGAATTTGGAGTAATGGTCTTGAAATTCATATATTGGATGGATGAGAAAATCAACAACCTATGCAAGAATCAGGAAGAAATGAAGAGTGATATAGCTACAATCAAAAATACCATGGAAAGTTTCAACAGTAGACTAAAAGAAGCAGAGGACCAAATTAGTGAGTTAAAAGATCAGGTACAGAAACAAGCCCAATCTGAACAGCAACTGGAGAAAAAAATTAAAAAGCAGAAGGAAAGCAGAAAGGAGCTTTGGGACAACATGGAATGAAGTAACATACATATAATAGAGCTGCCAGAAGGACAAAAAGAGCAGCAAGGATTAGAAAATCTATTTGAAGAAATAATGACAGAAAACTTCCCAGATATGGGGAAGAAAAAAGTTACACAAGTACAGAGAGTCCCAAGCAGGATCAATCCCAAAAGAACCACACACCAAGACACGTCATAATTTCAGTGGCAAATATTAATGACAAAGAGAAAATCTTAAAAGCGGCAAGAGAGAGACAGAGGGTTACCTACAAAGGATCCTCCATCCAATTATTAAATGATTTTTCAACAGAAACACATCAAGCTAGAAGGGAATGGAAGGAGGTATACAAAGTGTTGCAAAGCAAAGGACTGAATCCAAAAATACTCTATCCAGCAAGACTATCAATCAAAATTGAAGGGGAAATCAGAAGCTTCACAGACAAAAAAAAAAAAGGCTAAGGGAGTTTATCACCACCAAACCAGCAATGCAAGAAATGCTAAATAAAAAGAAGAAATAAAAAGGTAAGAAGGAACACAGACACAAAAATAGATATGACTACAAACAAGTACCTTTCAGTAATAACTTTAAACATAAATAGACTAAATGCTCCAATCAAAAGACATCAAGTGAATGAATGGATTAAAAAAATAAAAAATAAAAAAATAAAAATAAAAAAACATGACTCATATATATGCTGTCTACAAGAGACGCCCCTCAGAACAAGGGACTCTCACAGACTGAAAGTGAAAGGATGGAAAAATATCTTTTAGGCAAATGGAAATGAAAAAAAAAGCTGGGGTAGCCATACATATATCTGACAAAATAGACCTCAAAATGAAGACCATAACAAGAGATAAGGAAGGCCACTTCATAATACTAAAGGGATCTATACAGCAATGGGATATAATCCTGATAAACATATATGCACCCAATGCGGGAGCATCCAAATACATAACAAAACTTCTTGAAGATATCAAGGGAGAGATCAACAACAATACAATCATAGTAGGGGACTTTAATACACCATTGACATCACTGGATAAATCCTTTAGACAAAAAAGTCAGCGAAGACATAGCAATCCTAAATGACTTACTAGATCAGATGGATTTAACTGACATCTTTAAAACATTGCATCCCAAAGCCATAGAATATACATTCTTCTCAAGTGCACATGGGTCATTTTCAAAAATAGACCACATATTGGGTCACAAGCAAAGTCTCCCCAAATTCAAGAAGATTGAAATCATACCAAGCATCTTCTCAGACAGCAATGCCATATTATAGAAATAAACTACAATAAAAACAATAAAAAAATCTTAAATACTTGGAAGCTGAATAGCATGTTATTAAATAATGACTGGGTTACCAATGAGCTCAAAGAAGAAATTAAAAGCATCCCAGAAACTAATAACAACAAAAACACAACAATTTAAAATCTATGGGACATAATAAAAGCATCCTGAGAGGGAAGTTCATAGCTCTACAGGCCTACCACAAAAAGCAAGAAAAAATGGTAGTAAATCATCTAACCCTACAACACAAAGAATTAGAAAGAGAGCAATAAGAAAAGCCCAGAGTGAGCAGAAGGAAGAAGATAATAAAAATCAGAGAAGTAAATGACATAGAGACCAATATATATATATATCAATGAAATCAAGAGCTGGTTCTTTGAAAGGATAAACAAGACTGATGAACCTCTAGCCATGCTCACCAATAATCAAAGAGAGAGACTCAAATAAATAAAATCAGAAATGAGAGAGGTGAAATAACAACAGACCCCACCAAAATACAAAGAATCATTAAAAAATACTATGAAAAACTCTACTCCAACAAACTAGATAACCTGGAGAAAATGGACATATTCTTATAAAAATACAACCTTCCAAAACTCAATCAGGAAGATTCTAAACATCTCAATAGACCAATAACTATGGATGAAATTGAAGCAGTCATCAAAAAGCTCCCAGCAAAAAAAGCCTGGGGCCAGACAGCTTCACAGGGGAGTTATACCAAACATTCAAGGAAGAAGTAAAACCTATCCTCCTCAGACTATTCCAAAAAATTGAAGAGGAAGGAACACTTCCAAGCTCATTCTATGAAGCCAGCATCACCCTAATACCAAAACCAGATAAAGACAACACAATGAAAAAGAATTATAGGCCAATTTCCCTCATGAACATAGATGCCAAAATCCTCAACAAAATTCTAGCAAATCAGATCCAGCAATACATCAGAAAGATCATATACGATAACCAAGTAGGATTTATATCAGGGATGCAAGGATGGTACAATATCCAGAAATCAATAAATGTAATACAGCACATAAACAAATTAAGAAATAAAAATCACATAATAATTACAATTGTTGCAGGAAAAGCATTTGACAAAACCCAACACCCCTTCATAATAAAAACTCTCAGCAAGGTGGGAATAGAAGAATCATACATCAACATAATAAAAGCCATATATGAAAAACCCTAAGCCAACATCATACTCAATGTACAAAAACTAAAACCATTTCCCCTAAGAACAAGAACAAGACAGGGATACACACTCGCACCACTCCTGTTCAACATAGTACTGGAAGTATTAGGCATTGCAATCAGACAAGAAGAAATAAAAGGCATCCAAATTGGAAAAGAAGAAGTAAAACTGTCCTTATTCACAGATGACATAATATTGTACATGGAAAACCCTAAAGACTCCATCAAAAAACTATTAGACTTAATAAATGAAGCAGGATACACAATTAATGCCAATGAATCTGTGGCATTTCTTTACACTAATAGTGGAATTACAGAAAGAAAGACTAAAAAAGCAATCACATTTACCATCACACCAAAAAAATTAAGATATCTAGGCATAAACTTAACTAGGGAGGTAAAAGACTTATATGCAAAAAGCTACAAGACACTGAAAAAAGAGATAGAAGAAGACATAAACAGATGGAAGAACATACTGTGTTCATGGATTGGTAGAATCAACATAATCAAAATGTCCATACTACCCAAAGCAATCTACAGACTCAATGCAATCCCCATTAAAATACCAATAGCATATTTCACAGACATACAACGAACTTTCCAAAAATTCAACTGGAATAATAATAATAATAAAAAGACCCAGAATAGCTGCAGCAATCCTCAGAAAGAAGAACAAAGTAAGTAGGATCTCAATAACAGATTTCAAGCTGTATTACAAAGCCACTGTTCTCAAAACAGCCTTGTACTGGTACAAGAACAGACATATAGATCAATAGAACAGAATAGAGAACCCAGAAATCAACCCAAGCCACTATGCCCAATTAATATTAGACAAAGGAGGCATGAACATACAATGGAGTCAAGACAGTCTCTTCAACAAATGGTGTTGAGAAAATTGGAAGATACATGCAAAAAAAACATGAAACTAGACCACCAACTTACACTATACACAAAAATAAACTCCAAATGGATATAGGACTTAAACATAAGACAGGGAACCATAAAAATAGTAGAGGAATCCACAGACAGCGAAATCTCAGACATATGCCAAAGGAACTTCTTCACCGATACTGCTCCTAGGGCAATAGAAACTAAAGAGAAAATAAACAAATGGGACTACATCAAAATAAAAAGCTTTTTCACAGCAAAAGAAACTATCAACAAAACACCAGCATAGTGAGAACATGTTTCACAGCATGGGAGAACATATTTGCCAATGTCATCACTTATAAAGGGTTTAATCTCCAACATTTACAGGGAACTCATACAACTTAACAAAAGGAAGATAAACAATCCAATCAAAAAATAGGCAAAGGATCTAAATAGACACTTTTCGAAGGAGGACAGAAGGAAGGTCAAGAGACATATGAAAACATGCCCAAAGTCACTAATTATCTGAGAGATGCAAATCAAAACAACAATGCGGTATCATCTCACACCTGTCAGATTGGCTATCAACAACAAATCAACAAACGACAAGTGTTGGAGAAGATGTGGAGAAAAAGGAACTCTTTTGCACTGCTAGTGGGAATGCAGACTGGTGCAGCCACTGTGAAGAACAGTATGGAGTTTCCTCAGAAAACTAAAAATGGAGCTCCCATTTGACCCAGCAATCCCACTTCTAGGAATATATCCCAAGAAACTAGAAACACCAATCAGAAAGGATATATGCACCCCTATGTTCATAGCAGCACAATTTACCACAGCTAAGATTTGGAAGCAGCCTAAGTGCCCATCAGCAGATGAGTAGATTAAAAAAACTATGGTACATCTACACAATGGAATACTATGCCGCTATAAAAAAGAAGGAACCTTTATCATTTGCAGCAGCATGGATGGAACTGGAGAGCATTATGCTAAATGAAATAAGCCAGTCAAAGAAAGATAAATACAGCATGATCTCACTCATTTGTGGAATACAATGAACAACATAAACTGATGAACAGGGACAGATCCAGAGACAGAGAAGCATCGATCAGACTGCCAAACCTCAGAGAGAAGATAGGGGAGAGTCAGGGATAGGAGGAGGGATCAACCAAAGGACTTGTATGCATGAATATAAGCCTAATCAGTGGACACAACAACACGGGGATGATGGCATGAATGGTGGGGAGGGTTGGGGGTTAATGGAGGGATGAGGACACATATGTAATACCTTAATCAATAAATAAATTTAAAAAATTAATAAAATCAAATAATAAAAACCTGTGGTACATCTATACAATGGAACACTATGCTGCTGTAAAAAGGAAGGAACTCCTATCATTTGCAAGAGCATGGATAGTCTTCAAGAGCATGATGCTAAGTGAAATAAGTCAGTCAGAGAAAGATAATTATCACATGATCTCACTCATTTGTGGAATATAATGAACAACATAAACTGGTGAATAATAACAAATCATGAGACAGAGAAGCATAGATCAGATGCTCAAACCTCAGAGGGAAGGTAGGAAGAGAGGGCATAAGGGGGAAAGATCAACCAAAGGACTTGTATGCATGAATATAAGTCTAACCAATGGACCAGGGGGATGAAAGCATGAGTGAGGGAGGGGAGAATGGGGGCATAAGAACTCATATGTAATACCTTCATCAATAAAGAAAGAAAAATAAATAAAATAAAATGTATGAGTACCTTTGGAACTAACCAGTGGGCAGAGGGTGGAGGAATTTTTAGAAACAGGCTAGAGAAAGCCTGGATTGTCGTGATTAGACTGTTAGTAGAAATCTGGACTTAGAGGACACGACGGCTCAGAAGGGAATGAGGTATCTGCCACTGGAAGGTAAGGAAGGGAAATTCTTGGTAAGTAGTAGTGGAAAGCTTAGCACAATTGTTTCCTGAAGCTATGTGGCTATAGAGCTAAGGAGATTTCTGAGCAAAGTGCAGAAGTTGCTGTCTGATGGTGAGATTTCTTTAGGCTGCCAGCGGTGAGATACATTGAAGAAAAAAATCTTAAAGAGAAACCAGAACCAGATGATTTTGAAAATTCTTAGCCTCCCCAGATGGCAAAAGATTCTGAAATAAATAGCTATAGAAAGCTATCAATACAAAAAGGCTACGTGTGTGCCTAAACAATCTTTTACTTAAAACTTCAGAAAGATGAAAATGTTATTCACTCCCACAAAGGTCTCTTCCATGAAATCAAGGATGTGATCCTTTCAGGAAGCTTAAGGACTTGCCCTGATCACCTATGTAGGTGCCAGAGACAGACTTGGGATGATATTGAAAAGATTTGTGGATGTGGCTTTTGTCTAACCGGTTATAATCCCAGAAAATCCACAAAGTTCATTAGAAAATTGTTTTATCAGAAACATAGCCATCTTGAACTGCCAGTGACAGAGAAAAGACAAGAAAAAAAGAGGGAGAGTGGACCCCTAAAATTCTACTATCAGGAAGCAGACAATTTAATGCTACTTTTCATGAAAAAGCGAGGATGAGTTGAAGGGTGAGGCCAAGAACACAGAGGGCAGAGCCAGGGAGATTTATTCTTGGGTCCAAAAATCTAGTCAAAAACTCTTTTTCCCAGCTGGATTTCACAACTACCATAGAACAGTGAGCTCCTTTCTACTATCCTTTCCCACAAACCTTAATGTCTCCAGCAGTTGTTCTCTGCCTGTCCCACCATTGTATGTGGGGGACATAATTTGTTCCAGGAACTATACTCACTGATTATACACAGGAGCCTCATTCAAACTGAATGTAGATAATACAGATGATGAGAATTTGGTTTGTTACCTGATGAAATGATTAAGATGAGCAGGTGAGGTTTTGGGTTTTGAGCTGACATTATAATGAGACTCAGCTAACCCTTGCTCAGACTACTGACCTCTAGCAGCTGTGAGTTGTGTAGTTTAAACCGATAAAACCTAAGCTGGGTATTCTTTGCACATAAAAACTAAGACAAATGCAGACTCAGAGTTTGTTGTGGCTTGATGGTTGCATTTCGGCAGGGAAGTTATCTTAGTCGGTATATGTGAAATTTTGTGGTCTATTTTCTGAAAAGTTTTCTATAAACTGTAATTTTGTTTCGTTTTGTTTTTAATGATACTGTGTATCCTGTGATTAGTATGTAGTATTTCTAGAATATCTTGTGTATTGTGGCTTTTTAATCAGTCTAACAAAATCCAAGTACTTTATTTAACAAGTTACCTAGGCTAGTTTTGGCTTACTTGCCAATGGCCAGGTCTTCCTAACATCTTTTTCAGAAATCTGAAAAGAAACATAAAGATTTTAGCAGTAATTATTTTTAAGAAGTGGATATTTATTTTAGTAGCATTTTTGTTTATTTATATTATAAAACCGGTTTGGCTTGGTGGATAGAGTGTCGGTCTGTGGACTGAAGGGACCCCGGTTCAATTCCAGTCAAGGGCATGTGCCTTGGTTGCGGGCACACCCCCAGTGGGGGTCATGCAAGAGGCAGCTGATTGATGTCTCTCTCTCATCAATGTTTCTGGCTCTCTGTCCCTCTCCCTTCCTCTACATAAAATATCAATAAAATATATATTTAAAAAAAAAAAAGGAATCCAAAGAGGACCACATCAACATACATCATAATTAAAATGCCAAGAGCAAAAGACAAAGAGAGAATATTAAAAGCAGCAAGAGAAAAACAGTTAATTATCTATAAGAGAGCACCCATATGATTGTCAGCTGATTTCTCAACAGAAACTATGCAGGCCAGATGGGAGTGGCAAGAAATATTCAAAGTGATGAATAGTAAGAACCAACAACCAAGAATAATCTATCCAGCAAAGCTATCATTCAGAATTGAAGGTCAGAGAAAAAGCTTCACAGATAAGAAAAAACTAAAGGAGTTCATCAGCACCAAACCAGTATTAGATGAAATGCTGAAAGGTACTCTATAAGAAGAGGAAGAAGAAAAAGGTAAAGATAAAAATTATGAACAACAAATACATATCTATCAACAAGTGAATCTAAAAATCAAGTTAATTGAAAATCTGATGAACAGAATAAACTAGTGAATATAATAGAATCAGAGGCATAGAAAGGGAGTGGACTGATAATTCTCAGGGGGAAAGAAATGAGGGGGTACAGGGACTAAAATCATAAACCTATGGATCAGGATAATGGGGGAGGTAAGGGCAGAGGGTGTTGGGGGAGCTGGATGGAGGAGAGCAATGGCGGGGGAGAGAAACATTTGTAATAATCTGAACAATAAAGATTTTAAAAAAAGAAATATGACATTGGTATCTATGGAGATTGCATTGAATCTATAGATTGTTTTCAGTAGTATGGACATTTTGGTAATGTTGATTCTACCAATCCATGAACATGGTATATTCTCCTACTTGTTTATATTTTTCTCTATCTCTTTTTTCAAGATCCTGTAGTTTTCTGAATACAGGTCTTTTACCTCCTTAGTTAAATTTATTCCTAAGTGTCTTAATATTTTTTAGACTCTTCTCCAAAGGGGACATATAGATGGCCAACAGACATATGAAAAAATGCTCAAAGTCCTTAATCAGCAGATAGATGCAAATTAAAATGGCAATAAGGTGTCACCTCACATCTGCCAGAATGGCTATCATCAACAAATGACAACTGCTGAGAAAGATGTGGAGAAACAGAAACCCTAGTACACTGCTGGTGGGAATGCAGACCAGTGCAGCCACTGTGAAAAACAGTATGGAGTTTCCTTAAAAAATTAAAAATGGAACTCCCATTTGATCCAGTAATCCCTCTTCTAGTAATATATCCCAAAAAATCAGAAATACCAGTCAGAAAGGATATATATACACCCCTATGTTCATAGCAGCACAATTTACATTAGCTAAGATTTAAAAACAGTCTAAGTGTCCATCAGCACATGAGTGGATTAAAAAGCAGTGGCACATCTATACAATGGAATACTATGCTGCTATGAAAAAGGAGTTCTTACCATTCACAACAGCATAGATGGACATGGAGATCATTATGCTAAGTGAAATAAGCCAGTCAGAGAAAGATAAATATCACATCATCTCACTTATTTGTGGAATATAATGAACAATATAAACTGATGAACAAAAACAGATCCAGAGACAGAGAAGCATCAAACATACCATCAAACTTCAGAGGGAAGGTGAGTATGGGGAGGTAAAAGCTCCACCAGAGGACTTGCATGCATGCATGTGACAATAACCAATGGACACAGACACTAGGAAGGTGAAGGCATGTACTGGGGGAGGAGGTGGTGGCCGGGGAGAGGTCAATGGAGAAAAAAGAAGACATATGTAATACTCTATATAAACTACAGACTCGGTGCACAAAATTCGTGCATGGGGGGTTGCGGAGGAGGTTGTCCTTCAGCCCAGCCTGCACCCTCTCCAATCTGGGACCCCTCAAGGGATATCCGACTGGGCAGTCAGACATCCCTCTCACAAACCAGGACTACTGATTCCCAACTGCTTGCCTGCCTGTCTTCCCGATTACCCCTAACTACTTCTGCCAATCAACCTGATCACCCCCCTAACCACTCCCCTGTCAGCATGATTGATGCTTAACTGCTCCCCTGCCAGCCTGTTTGCCCCTAACTGCCCTCCCCTGCAGGCCTGGTCACCCCTAATTGCCCTCCCCTGTTGGCCTGATCAGCCCTAACTGCCTTCCCCTGCAGGCCTGGTCCCCCCCAAATGCTCTCCCCTGCAGGCCTGAGTCCTCCCCCCAACTGCCCTTCCCTGCAGTTCTGGTCACCCCAACTTCCCTCCTCTGCTGCCCTGGTCACCCCTAACTGCCCTCCCCTGCAGGCTTGATCACCCCCAACTGTCCTCCCTTGCAGGCCTGGTCCCTGCCAACTGCTCTCCCCTGCTTGCTATCTTGTGATGGCCATCTTGTATTTACATGGGGGCAGGATCTTTTGACCACATGGGGGCAGTCATCTTGTGTGTTGGAGTGATGGTCAATCTGCATATTACTCTTTTATTAGATAGGATAGAGGCCTGCTGCATGGTGGGGGCCAGCTGGTTTGCCCTGAAGGGTGTCCCCAGATCAGAGTGGGGTTTCTTGGGGTGTAGGGTGGCCTGAGTGAGGGGCCTGTGGTGGTTTGCAGGCTAGCCACACCCCTGGCAATCCAAGCAGAGGCCCTGCTATCTGGGATTTATTTATCTTCTACAATTGAAACTTTATATCCTGGAGCGGAGCTAAGCCTTCTATCTTGGCGGCAGCCATTTCTATTGGAATTTATTTATCTTCTATAATTGAAACTTTGTAGCCTTAAGCAGAGGACTGGGCCAGCCAGGGTGTGGGGAAAGCTTGGCTTCCTCCATTGCCAGGACAACTCAAGCATCCCTCATGGTCTCTCTCCAGCTGCAGCCATCTTGTGTGAGCTAATTTGCATACTTGCTCCTGATTGGCTGGTGGGGCATGGCTTGTGGGTATAGCAGAGGTAGGGTCAATTTGCATATTACTCTTTTATTAGAGAAGATACTTCAAACAATAAAGAAATTGAAAAACTAAAGTCCCCGGCTTTGAGTTTTTCCATTCACATTAAACCAATACAATGGAACCTTAGTTATTTTTTATTATTATTGATTTCAGAGAGGAAGGGAGAAGAAGAGAAAGATAGAACCATCAATGATAAGAGAGAATCATTGATCAGCTGCCTTCTGCACAACTTTCCACCCTGATGATTGAGCCCACAATCCAGACATGTGCCCTGACCAGAAATTGAACCGTGACCTCCTAGTTTATAGGTCAATGCTCAGCCACTGAACTACACAAGCTGCACAAATTATCTCCTTAGTTTGTTGCCTGAGAGACACTTTTTGTCATGCTGAGGTATCAGCATAAAAAGGTTGTCAGGTCAAAAACTGAAGTTTTGTTCCACAACAGAGATATATTTTTTCCATGTACAACTTGATTGAGATCCAAATTGTTAGAGATTGGAGATGTATGAGAACCAAGATTTGATTGTAATGCTCATTTCTATCCTCTTAACGGAAATTAGAGATATTTGTTTCCATGACCAGACCACAGAATGTGGAAAAAATATGAGTCTCCTGTGGACAGTAAATTTTGAAAACTGTCAACAATTCTCATCCCTTATTTTCTTCTCCCATTTTGAAGGCTTTCAGGCCCCTGGGGGAACAAAGGGCTGCTGAGTAGAAAGGTGAGCTGGGCCTGTTAATATGACTGCTCTACTCCCAGGTATCTCTTAATTCCGTAGTGCCCGGTCATCTCTAGCTTCCTGAAACAGTCTGAGTTTATTTCTTTAAATTTTATGTTTAAAATATCTCCAAACATAGACACACCTATATAATTTAATAAGTAATAAAATATAAACATATAAGCATATGGTATTTTTACTCGATGCAATTTTTTCAAAATTTTCTCCTGAACTTTTCCTACTTCTGCAACCTCTCCATCCCTCAGCATGTTACATCAGTCCCCTTCCCTATCACCTTGTAGGTGACCCATGTGCCTACATATAAGATGTGTTAGCAGTGTTTATAATGGTCTTCAGCATACTTTTCTGCATCTTGCTTTTCTCACACAATAGCATTTTATAGGAAGTGCTCCAAGTAAATTGGTTCAGCTTCATTTCATTCCTTTTCATGGCTTCATAGCCTCAGGTGATATGCATCTCATCGTGATTTTTTTAAACTGTTCTCTCACTAAAGGACATTTATGTCACATCCAGGTGTGGCTGTTTGTCTTTTACATATTTAATAGAAATTATCAAATTACTTTGCTAAAAGGCTATGATATTCACACTTTTCTTCATATTTGCATTTTTATGGACTAAATTGTTTCCTCCTCAAATTCATACATTGTGAACTTGTATGAATTTCCCCACTGTGACTGCCTTTGGAGATAGGCCTTTAAAGAGTTTATTAAGGTGACACGAGATCATAAGGATAGGGCCCAAATCCAAAATGAAAAGAGGAAAAGACACCAGGGATATGCACAGAAGGAAGACCAGGTGAGGACACAATGAGAAGGAGGCCATCTGCAAGCTCAGAAGAAACCAAACCTGCAACACCTTGATCTTGGACTTCCAGCCTCCAGAACTGTAAGAAAATGAAGTTCTGTTGTTTGAGCCTCGCACTCAAATCAATATCCCCCTTACCATGCTATGTTCTTCAATATGATTTAACTAGAGGCCCAGTTAAATCACCAGTGGAGTTCCTGGGCCTGGCCTGCAGGATTGGGACAAAAGCAGCTCTCTGACATCTTCCAAGGGGTCCTGGATTGTGAGAGGCGCAGGCCAGGCCAGGCTACCATTGGAGCCAGGAAGGGATGCGGGAGGTTGACCAGTCAGAGAGGAACCACAAGAGAGCTCTAGGATATGCCCAGCCTGTCTCATTCAGTCCCAATTGGCTGGACCCCAGCAGCAAGCTAATCTACCTATTGAAGTATCTACCCCTTAGTGGTCAGTGCACATCATAGCAAGTGGTTGAGTTGCTTTAGCATATCATTAGCATATTACACTTTGATTGGTTGAATGGCTGACCGGCCGACTGGACACTTAGCATATTAGGCTTTTATTATATAGGATTATCTCTTTTAAGTCCTTGCATTCATTAAATTTATTTTTAAATATCTTATAGGGTTTCTTATAGAATGATCATAGGGAGTGGGGGAGAGAAGAGATAGACAGTATTATTTGGAAAGTTACATTTTCCTAGAAAATCATTCTTTTTGTCCAAGTTTTCAAAAAACAGGATTTTGCCATTGAGTTGCCCATATTAATATAACTATCTGAAGCTTTTCTGTTTTTTTTATATTCCCTTTTTTATTATTAATTATATTTGTTTTGGCTCTCTCTGTTTTCTTATCCTAATCAATACCACATGGTTTCATATACTTTTCAAAGAATTAGCTTTTAAAATCAACTGTGTTTTCTATTAAATTTTTTGGTATTTCTTAAATTTTGATATTAATCATGATTAATTCTCTATGAATAGCAATATAATACTTTGTTTGAGGTTCTAATAAATACAATAAAAATTAAACAAAAAAGAACAAGTAAAATGTAAATGATGTAAAACTTTTTTGCTGAATATATATTATACTAGAGACCTGGTGCACAAAATTCGTGCACAGGGTGGGGGTGGGGGTTGTCTCTCAGCCCAGCCTGCACCCTTTCCAATCTGGAATCCCTCGAGGGATGTCCAACTACCCAGGCTGGCAGGGAAGTCATTAGGGGGTGATCAGGCTGGAAGGAAGAAGCAGTTAGGGGCAATCAGGAAGGCAAGCAGGTGAACAGTTGGGAACCAGCAGTCAGACATCCCTCTCACAATCCAGGACTGCTGGTTCCCAACTGCTTGCCTGCCTGCCTTCCTGATTGCCCCTAACGGCTTCTGCCTGTCAGCCTGATCAACCCCTAACCATTCTCCTGCTAGCCTGATTAATGCTTAACTGCTCCCCTGCCAGCTTGATTTCCCCTAACTGCCCTCCCCTGTAAGCCTGGTCACCCCTAATTGCCCTCCCCTGCAAGATTGATTGCCCCCAACTGCCCTTCCTTGCAGGCCATCATGTGGCAGCCATTTTTGGCCACATGAGGTCGGCCATCTTGTGTGTTGGTATGATGTCAATTTACATATTACTCTTTTATTAGATAGGATAGAGGCTTGGTGCATGGGTAGGGGCCAGCTGGTTTGACCTGAGGGTGTCCCGGATCAGAGTGGGGGTTCCCTTTGAGTATGGGGTGGCCTGGGCGAGGGGCCTGTGGTGATTTGCAGGCTGGCCACGGCCCCCAGTGACCCAAGCGGAGGCCTTGGTATCTGGGATTTATTTATCTTCGATAATTGAAACTTGGTAGCCTTGATCGGAGGCCTGGGCCAGCCAGAGTTGGTAGAAAGCTTGGCTTCCTCCACTGCCAGGGAAACCGAAGCCTCCTGCTTGCTCTGTGGCTGTGGCCATCTTGGTTGGGTTAATTTGCATACTCGCTCCTGATTGGCTGGCAGGCATGGCTTGTGGGTATAGCAGAGGTACAGTCAATTTGCATATTACTCTTCTATTAGATAGGATACATAATCATGATTATATATTTAGAAAACCCAAAGATACTAGTTAAAAAATACTTAGAATTAAGATGAGATTTAGCAAGAGAGCTGGTTAGAAAACAAAATGGAAAACAATCTTTTTCTTTGTTCTAGAAGTAAGCAGCTTAGGCTATAAATGAGAAGACCATTTCATTTTTTCTTTCTAGCTTATTTTATTTAATCTTACTCTTTTTATAGCATTTTAAAAAATACTTTTTTACTGATTTCAGAGAGGAAGGGAGAGGAAGAAAGATAAAAACATCAATGATGAGAGAGAATCATTGATCTGCTGCCTCCTGCATGCCCCCTATTGGGGATCGAGCCCACCACCTGGGCTTGGGCCCTGACCAGGAATTGAACCTCAACCTCCTGGTTCACAGGTCAATGCTTAACCACTGAGCCATGCAGGACAGGCTTGTTGTTTTTATAACTTCTTAAGACTCTACTGCCTCTTCTCCTCATCCACCTTTCTTTTCTGACCTGCTGTGGCTACCCTGGAGCCCTCTCTATTGTACTTAAACATACTTGTTTCTTCCTTTATCTGTCGTCCTGACTCACATCCTTTCTTCATCAGCCCTTCACTTCATCTCCCTTTTTTTCCACAGCAAAAGCAAGCTAAAATGCACCTTGAAAATGCATAATTTCTTTAATTTCAACTTTACTAAGTCACAAAAATACCTGGTATAGTTAGTACTTGAAAAAATTAAGCCTACTGTTAAATATGAAGACATGGCTCACAAATATTTATTGAGCACCTATTAAGTGCTGCCAATTCTAAGTGGTGCATGGCCCTCCCCTAGTAAATCTTAGAGATAAATACAGTGATTTTCTGTGTTTTGAGGAGATCTGCAGTCTCACAGAGGGCTCAGGGGACATAAAGAGTAGAGGATCCAAACCTCAGATTTCTACTTTAACATTAGTAGCTCTGCTTTGATCTCTATAGATCAATATGCTATTTAAATATCATCCCATGTCATTTTGTTTTATTGAATTCTTTTTTATCACATGCCTTTTCCAACATAAAAACTGAGTTTTTGGCCCTAAGGAAGAGATGAGGCAAAAAATTGTGGATCCTGAGAAAGAGGATATCTATTAAAAAGGGCTCCCAGTGGCTAACTGGGCAAATTAAAACAAACAAAACAAAACAAAACAAAAAAAGCAAAAAACAAACAAACAAAAAACCGCATAGCCTAGCAGCTATTTCTACACCTGGGCCTCTCTTGCAAACTGCACTTCAGGAAGAAGCCTGCATTAAATTGCTTACCTGAACAGTGTTCCCTTCATCTGAACGAGTCCTTAAAAAGGATTGAAATAGGAGTTTCTGAAATCATATGTCAACCAATGGGACTGAGGCTTTCCCTATCCAATCAGGCTGTGCAGCTAAATCCCCATCAGCTTCTTCAGAGGCTTTCTTCTGACCAATAAGGAAAGTGCATTTTGGATCAATCAAATTGCCAGGATTTAGAGTCCTCATTTGTGTGAAGACTGGCCAATCAGAAAACAGGGGTGGGGACTTCTATCTATATAAGTCATCTCTCCTAGGCTCCAGAGTGAACTTTTCCTTTCCACCAAAGACTATGTTTCCTTCAGTGGAACTATTTGGAGCTGAAACATCAAAGATGTCTTGCCAGCAGATTGGCATAGAGCATAGCAGAGCTGTCTAGCCTGAGTGGCATGGCCTTGCTGTTTGCACTAAAAAAAGTGTTCTTTGCTACACCCCAAATTGGGGATTCCTTTTGGCATTGATTTGACAGCAACAACCACCAGTTGACAGGTCAAAAGGCCAAAAATTTTATTTTGTGTTCTCAGATAAGCTCTTGAAACTCTAAGCAGAGGCAGGACTGACTAATAGAGGCCCAAATGCTTTTGATTTGGCAGTATTCTGAAAGAAACAAATATGTATAGATTCTGAAGGGTAGCAGAATAGGCCACCCCAAAATATGTTGCTATGGTACAAGGATACCAGAAACTGTTTATAAAAATTTGATATCCTTGTTGATCTAGTATTGTCTTAAATTGTTTTATGCTATAGAAATAACTGAATTTCTTTATCAAATAAACTTTCACCAGATCTTTACCACTGCCATTCTCTTTAAAACCTTTTTATCATTTACAGATCGATATTGTTTTACTTTGGTAGTTAGTTTTGCAAAGAGTGCTTTGTCTTCACCAAGATACATGGAAAGGACCCTGACAAGTACTCTAGAACACAGCTTTCTGGTAGCTTGAAGATCATACCATTCAATTGGAACAAAGACTACCCTTCAACCTAACTGGGAGAGACCATACCAGATTCTTCTCACTACCCAGATAACAATCAAATTTTGGGGTCTTGAAACTTGTGTCCTCATCTCCCAATTTTAGGGCCCCTGCATACTCCTGGAGCTGCATAGCTGGATCTAAATTTAAAATTGATGAGGGGGTTCTTCTCAGAAGCAGGGACTTCCTGAGATGGACAGCTCTCCCAAGATCAGAAACTAAGACCTTCAACTCCAATATGAAGCTTTATTTTTTTGCCTTTTCTTTACTTTCTCTCTATTAATATATGAGAAGACACTTATTCTTAATTTTAGCAACTATCATTCAATCTATTGCTATGGCCACAGCTACAAAACAAAAGATCCCAGACTTTCTTGCTCAGATAATAGAATTGCTTTATTGGATGAACAAGGAGGAGTCAGGGCCATAGCAAACACCTCCTGCTGTACCTAGAACAGCACTGCTGGTATTTCAGCAAATATAAGAAATTAACAAGCCACCTGGCTAAAACATGTTCATGACCCTTCAGGTACATTCTTTGCCTAATTTGACACCAGCTATTCACGGGGGCCCTGAATAAGGAGCATGTTTCAGCCTCTTGGTATTGTCTTCCGAATAGTCATCACAGTAGTTTTCTTGGTGTGCTACATTCTCTCCAAAATCTTAATTGCGTATTTGAACCATCATTAGTGCATCAGATGGTGTCACTGTGCTTGGAGAAACAGAAACGCCATGGACAAGATGAACAGCAAAAGCAATTCTTTCACAGACCTAACATGATCTATGTTTCACAATAAGACCTACAAAACAATGCTGATGATGGCTGAGAGTGGCACTAAACTAGATTTTTGGTCAGTATCTTATGATTGAAAATGACCAAAAGAGGGAAATTGTTAAATTAATTAGACTGAGGTGGTTCTAATACCTTAGCAGTTAATGAAAGCAAACCAAAACCTAACCATGTAAATGCCTTAAGATTAAGAAATTAAAACCTAAGAATAACCAATCACAAACAGCCAACTAGGTTTTTCTAAATAAGGCATTCCCTTACACTCTAGCCCAGTGGCCAGCAAACTGCGGCTCAAGAGCCACATGCGGCTCTTTGGCCCTTTGAGTGTGTAGCTCTTCCACAAAATACCACGTGCAGGGCCCATGTACAGTGCAATTGAAACTCCGTGGCCCATGCGCAGAAGTCGGTTTTCGGTATGGGCGAGTCTATTTTGAAGAAGTGGCATTAGAAGAAGTGGGGGTGTCGGTCGGACAGGTGATGGGAGAGGAGGCTCAGGCAGGCCACGGGATATGCAGCAGCGTGGGGGAGGCGCTCGCGATTCATGCATGAGTTGAGTGAGCTAGTCAATCCGCAGTCTCACTGTGCAGTGATTAGTGCTAGTAGCATCTTCAAATTGCGCGCAGGTGACAAAAGTATCTACTTGAAGCATAAAGTTATCTGTATTTTTCCAACCAGCTGCAAATCCTACAGGTATTTTTATTGTCAATTTAAGAGTTGTAATTATTTTGTGTTGGTGGCTTTATTATTATAAAATGAAACTTTGTTTTTTTTCGGTGCCCTGTTTGACTTGGCTACAAAAAAGAAGCAAAGAAAAATAGAAGATGAAAACCGTGAATTTAAAATTGAATGGACCGAGACTTTTACATTTATTCCAAATTTAAATGGCCTTCCGACCTGTCTTATTTGTCAGGAAAAATTGGCGCATAACAAGAAATCAAAGCTGGAGAAACACTTTACAACTAAACATGGGTCATTTAGTACTGAATATCCTGTCGGTGATGCAAGGAAGAAAGCAGTTGAGGAACTTCAGAAGAGTCAAGAAAAATCAAGTTCTGTATTTAATTTCTGGATGCAATCTTCCAACAATGTTAATATTGCAAGTTTTGTGGCTAGTCAAGAGATTGCTAAGAGAGGAAAACCATATACAGATGGTGAATACATAAAAAGTTTTTTTATAAATGCATCTGAAGAGCTATTTTTGGATTTTAAGAACAAAGCAGATATTCTAAATAAATAAATAAATAAATAAATAAATAGATAGATAGATAGATAAATAAACAAATAAACAAACAAATAAATAAAGAGTTACCATTGTCTGCTAAAACAGTGAAAGAACAGTCAAAATGTCTTTGAATATAACTGACCAGCAACTCGAAGATCTTAAATTGGTTTCAACTTTATCAATAGCAGTTGATGAGTCTTGTGAACTTTTAGGGTTATTGCCACTCAAAGGTCAAACACGTGGAGAGGATATAGCAAATGCTGTAATTGAGTGCATTGAAAACATCATATTCCACTCAAATTATCTCAATTTCAACAGATGGGGTGAAAAGTATGACTGGCATAAGAAAAGGGTTTGTTACTATTTTGAAAGAAAAATTTAATCACAAATTACTTACTTACCATTGCATCATTCATCAAGAAGTGCTTTGTGCACAGAAATTTGCAAAGTTATGGAATTGGTGATTAACATTATCAACTCTATTATAGCTAACGCTCTTAATCATCGACAATTTAAAGAAATTTTAGTTGAAATGGAGTGCGCAGATCTTTTGCTGCATAACAAGGTACGTTGGTTATCAAGAGGAAACGTTTTGAAACATTTCACTTCTTTTTTAACAGAAATTAAAGCATTTCTCCTTGAGAAGGATGTTCACTATCCAGAACTAATGATCAGTGGATCAAAAAATTTTATTTCATGGTAGACATTATGTCTCATCTAAATCAGCTTAATCGGTAAACTACAGGGGAAAGGAAAGACAATTTTTTTCTATGTTAGAAGAAGTTATTTCATTCGAAAACAAATTATCTCTTTTTGCTCAAGATTTTGAAAGAGAAACTTTGATTCACTTTCCAAGCCTGTTGAAACATCGCCAAGAAAATAATAGTGTGGTGAAGGCCAGGGGAAATGCTGGGACTGGATGGAGGAGGGGAAAGGGAGAGAGAATCAGGGACACCTCTAATAGTGTCAACAATTTAAAAAATTAAACATACTCTTATATGAAAAAAAAGTCAATCTAGGGAACAGTGATTGCTTAATTTTTTAGTTATCATTGGAAATGGAGGTTCCTAAAAGTTAGAAATTCTAATTAAGTTGGAAAAAACTATAGTTTTGATAATAAAAAATATAAACTATGGAAATGTATTGTTAAGGGAAAGGGAAGGAAGTGAATAATTCTCCAATTGTGTGTATGGTATTTAGGTGATATGTATTCATTATGCCATATTATGTGTGGTGCATTTTCTGCCTCTGAATTGGATTATTAGGCTGTAATCTCTCATTGGCTTAAAATATTAAATACTTATACAAATTAATTAGGATCCTGTAGTCTGGACAAAATATTTAATATTGAAAGTGTTTTAAATTTGATTGACATTTTTTAAGTAATTAAAATAAAATATGTGTTTATTTTACCTGGGTTTACAAAAAGGGCTTATGTATATATGGCCTTTTGGTTAAGTATATTTGACAACCTTTCCAAAGTTTAAATTTTAAGAGACTTTTTCAACCAAGATATGATTTTGGGTTATTCAAATCGGCTCTGGAATACCTCAAGGATTTACTCTCTTTGTAAAAGATAATCTTTTAAACTAATTAGGCCTATTTAGTACACTTGAAATTACATTGGAAGCTTTGCCAAATAATAATAACAACAATGATAATAATAATAATTATTATTACTGTGGTTTATTTGTATACATATATTTTTATTAAAATGAATGTCTAGAAATTCCAGCCTGCCCGAAATGCAAAGATTCAGAGGTATTTCAAACAGGGAGCTCTCAGGGGGAGCAGGTGTCTTGACAGTGACATCAGGCAAGCCAAGAGTGTTGCTTCCCTGGGGGGTCATCTAGCAGTGGTACTCCAGATGCTTGTGGTCCACACATTGGGAGTTTGTGAATTGTTACCAGTGCTCAATGCACATTTCTTTTTTTTTAAATTAAATTAAATCTTTGTTATTTAGATTATTACATTTGTTTCTCTTTTTTCCCCTCCATAACACCCCTCCACCCAGGTCCCACCCTTCCCTCTGCCCTTACCTCCCTTCCATTGATCTCATCCATAAGTGTATGATTTTTGTCCAGTCTCTTCCTGTACACCTCTCACCCCTTTCCCCCTGAGAATTATCAGTCCACTCCCTTTCTGTGCTCCTGATTCTATTATATTCACCAGTTTATTCTGTTGATCAAATTTTTAATTCACTTAATTTTTAGATTCACTTGTTGATAGATATGTATTTGTTGTTCATAATTTTTTGGCTTTTACCTTTTTCTTCTTCCTCTTCTAAAAGAGTACCTTTCAGCATTTCATATAATACTGGTTTGGAATTGATGAACTCCTTTAGCTTTTTCTTCTCTGTGAAGCTCTTTATCTGCCCTTCAATTCTGAATGATAGCTTTGCTGGATAGATTATTCTTGGTTGTAGATTCTTGCTATTCATCACGTTGAATATTTCTTGCCACTCCTGTCTGGCCTGTTTCTGTTGAGAAATCAGCTGACAGTCGTATGGGTGTTCCCTTGTAAGTAATTAACTGTTTTTCTCTTGCTGCTTTTAATATTCTCTCTTTGTCTTTTGCTCTTGGTATTTTAATTATGATGTTTCTTGGTGTAGTCCTCTTTGGATTCTTTTTATATGGGGTTCTGTGTGCTTCCTGGACTTGTAAGTCTATTTCTTTTACCAGATGTGGGAAGTTTTCAGTCATTATTTCTTTAAATAGGTTTTCATTATCTTGCTCTCTCTCTTTTTCTGGCACCCCCACAATTCTGATGTTGGTACGCTTGAAGCTGTCCCAGAGGCTCCTTACATTATCTTCACATTTTTGGATTCTTTTCTCTTCTTGCTTTTCCAGTTGAATGTTTTCTGCTTCTTTATATTTCAAATTTTTTACTTGATTCTTGCCTTTCTCTAGTCTGCTGTTAGGACTCTGTATAATGTTTTTTATTTCAGTCAGTGTATGTTTAATTTCTAGTTGGTCCTTTTTCATCTTCTCTTGGCTGTTGCTAATTTTATCCAACTTTTCTAGGATATTCTTGAAAAACCTTATAAGCGTGGTTTTGAAGTCTATATCCAGTTGTTTGTTTTCCTCCATTTCTTTTGTTTGTGATCCCTTCCCTTGTCTCAGCATTTTCACTATGCTGGGAGAACTTCTGTGTTGGATTCAGCCTTATGATGCCAGACTTGCAAGACCGTAGAAGCCTCTCTGTTGAGCTTGGGATGGGTGGAGTCTCAGGGCTTAAGGGACCACCTTGCCTTCCAGTCGGCCCCACCTGCCACAGCCCCTGAGTCTCACGTGACTGGGTAATCGCTGGAGCGGTCCTTGTGCGTGCTCGCCCGCATTGCCTCTAGACAGCTGCCTTTCTGGCTCCCCTGCGCTCCAGGACCACACGAGTCTGGGTCCTCAGGGTTTCACCCAAAACAGAGGCTTAGTGGAGTCAGAAGTGGCACAGTTGGGAGGGTCTGTCTCCCGCCCACTCGCGAAAGCCAGCAGCACAATCAGCAGTCTGTCTTCTGCGCAGTGCCATGCGTGCCACCAGACATCTGATCTTTTGAGACTCCCCTAAATTTCCGTGCACCTCTCCCTTTTCACAGTCCAAACTCCCCCCGTATGAGTTTCGGCTGGATCTGGGGTTTAGTGTCATAAGATAAGGGGTTCAATGCCTTTGAGAGTCTCCGTTTCCCTCCTGCCAGAGATAGCCAGCCAGGTACTCTGACACCCATTCTCTCTACGCGTGCATCTCCATACCTCAGCTTTTTGCAGCTCCTCTGGGTCTCCGTGAGCCCCTCTCCTTCCCTCTAGCTGTAGAACTTCCACTCAGCCAGCTTTCCTGTGGTTCTGGATGATGTCCGTTCTGTCTTTTAGCTGTACTTTTGAAATTGTTGTGCGAGGCAGCAGTGTAGGTGTTTACCTATGCCGCCATCTTGGATTCTCTCTCTATATATGAGTTTTAAGGAAAGTGGGGCACTGCTTTAACAGAATCACACCACATTAGCCTTTACTGTGGTTTGGCAATTGGAAAAAATTAAGGAAATGTGTTGTTGGCATTGCTATTGAAGACAATAGGTCATTTACCCACATGCCTTTTGAACCAGAATTTTAAACATTTTATCCCCTGGATGGCTAAAAAATATTGCAAAAAAAAAGGTTGAAGATCTGAAAATTAGAGGAAAGTTATCAGATAGTTTCAAATATAACTTTGCTAAAGAATATGTTTGTTTTACAACAGATCCTGTAGAAGCTCTCACAGAGGAGCTCTGATACGTGAATTGCTCTACAGAGTTGGTCCCAGTGGTAATTTTAATATATGTTTTTAATTTTTTTACCTCCTTCCTTCAAAAGTTGGAGCTTAATCCTCTCTGCTTGATTGTGAGCAAGAATTAGTGACTTGCCTCTAATAATTAGAATAAGACCTATGTGATTCCATGCAACTTCTGAGGTGAAACCATCAAAAGCTTTGCCACATTGCCCTAGTCTCCTGGGTTGCTCACTCTGGGGAAAGCCAGTGGTCAGATCATGTGGAGTCTCAGCATCCATAGAACTGAGCATCCTGATAACAACCAGCTCTATCTTGCCAGCCAGGTGAGTGAGCCAATATAAAAGAAGTCCTCCCACCTCAGTCAAGCCTTCAGATGACTGCAACCCCTGAGAGACCCAGAAGCATGTAGCTAAGCTGTTTCAGAATTCCTGAGAAACCCTCAGAAACTATAAGGCAATAAATTTTTATTGTTATCTTAAGCCACTAAATTTTGGGATAATTTATTTTGAGAAATAGATAACTAATATGCCCTGATGAAAATCAGTCATTGGTTGTTGGATGCTAGGAAATAGATAAGCTCCTGAACATGATGTTTCTTATTCTGTCTAGGGCAATTCTTTTTTAAATATATATATATATATATATATATATATATATATATATATATATATGTGTGTGTGTGTGTGTGTGTATATATATATAATGTGTATATATATATAATGTGTATATATATATAATGTGTATATATATAATGTATGTGTATATATATATATACACACACACATATATAATTGGTTTCAGAGAGGAAGGGAGAGATAGAAACATCAATAATGACAGATAATCATTGATCGACTGCCTTCTGCATGTCCCCAACTGGGGATCAAGCCCACAACCTGGACATATCCCTTAACTGGAATCGAATCTGGGACTCTTGAGTCCGCAGTCTGATGCTCTATCCACTGAGTCAAACCAGCTAGGACAATTCTTAAAGAAGGGGACAACTGCTATGAGCCAACACTCAAAAAAGTTGGGAAATGAGTGTACCTCCCTAATAAAGAGGACCTGGACAAGGCACCAATAGCATCTGTCATAGGCATTGATTATAAACTAAATGTGATTTGTATAGATCTGTATGTACATACATTCAGACACACACACACACACACACACAATTATGAAACTATTTTGCACTCCTTTTGTGGATACCAACTCCAGAGTTTGGGTAAATAGGAGACACACAACTAGAACTTTATTTATGAAAAACAGCAGCAGTAATGGAGCAGTGGGAGACACCAAAGTGATATAGAGGCACTTTATTTATTATTAAGTAGGTCCTAACAGATGTTTGCAAACATATAAAGTGCCTCTACAGAAATTATCAAGAATAACTAACTCACCCTGACCTGTGTTCTCAGTGGTTAGAGCATTGGCCTGTGCACTGAAGGGTTGATGATTCCATTCCCAATCAAGTGCACATACCTGGGTGGCAGGTTCAATACTCGGCCCCTATTGGGGCATGTGCAGGAGGCAACCAATTGATGTGTCTCTCTCACATCAATGTTTCTTTCTCTGTCCCTTCCTCCCTTCCATTCTCTCTAAAAATCAATGGAAACAATATCCTTAGGTGAGGCTTAACAAGGCCAACAATAAAAGAATAACTATACTGTTTTTCTTTCATTACTAGTCAAGTCCTGCTTCCAATGTGATAGACACTACATAAGTCATACCTAAATGTGCTGTGTGGAGGTTGGGAAGGGTAGCATAGGAAGAAGGGGAGGGAAGAGAGATGCTACATTGTGGCTGACAGTGCTTCTCTTACCACTTCAGGTGCTGGATGCTTTCCCTGCTGGACTGGTCCAGAGATCCACCAAATAGAAGGCAAACTATCCACTAACTATCCTACCCTTACCTCAGCACACTCCTTATCCCAGACCCTAAGTATAGAAGCAGGAGACCCTGGATATCTCATTGAGTCAAATGCTAAGTTAAAACATCCAAGAGACTTACTTTCTGGGGTGCTAGAGGAAAAGGCAATTGCCACATTCTATTAGTAATAACTCAAAAAAGAGTACTGTGTGTGTTTTGAAGAGGCTCTTCCAGAATGCCCAAACTTTGGCTCTGACAAGCCTATGGTAGCCATGAAGAGGCAGTGGCAGGGGTAGGCTAGAGGAAACTTTTGCCTTTCATAGGAGCTTTGGCTCTGGCAGAATCACACCTAGTTGGACAGCCAAAGCTTCTTTACCAACCTGCCTGCCCTGATGAGCACACTTAGTAACATTATTTGGGTTTCTCCAATAGTCTTACCACTGTGAGTGTGTATACACATGTGTTTAGAAAATTAGGACCTTGTCGCCAGAGTTTCAGCTGCCAATAACTTCTAACAAAAGTGTGTTTGCACTGGACAAAGTGAACACCCAAGTGTCTGTGGCCTTTGACTGCTAGAAGTGCAGGGGTGCTCTGCATAACTGCTTCCCGCTCACCACCACCACCACTACTACCACCATCATCATCATCATCAAGGTAGGTAGTTCTAGGAAAACATCACCTAATCTCTAGTAACTAATGGATAGTTTTCTCTGGGCTTGAATAGGAATTACTAGTATGAACATGGGAAAAAAGGAAGCTCAAAAAAAATAAAATAAAGTAAGCATGGCCCATTTTCAAGGTATTGTGAAAAATGCTAATGCTGAGGGGGAGACATTTGGACCTCATTTACTGGGTAAATGAATGCATCATCAGGAGGATTTTTTAATCTCATCATGACTGACATTTGGGACTAGATAATTTTTTGTTGTAGGCAACTGTTCTGTGCACTGTAGGATGTTTAAGCACCAGCCCTGGCCTTTATCTACTTTATCCACAGTGCCCTGTCCAGTTGTGACCATCAAAAATATCTCTAGATACAGCTAAATGTCCTCTGATGGAGATCCAAATCACCCCTGGTTGAAAACCCTAGAGGAAAGCCAAAGAAGATCTGTAAGCAGGAGAAGAAAATCAGTCTGAAAGTGGCTTGTGCAGGGAGAAAGACACAGTCCTCTGGAGAAAAGAGCCATCAAGAAAAGCAGGCCCCAGAAGCAAGACTCCAGGGGCAGCCAGCATAGTCGACCTGGTTTCAGAGCAGTCTCAGCACCTGTCATCCTGTCTGGCTGCAGTGGACCCCACTCACCAGGTGGGCTGCACCTGCAGTCACCTTCCCCAGCCAGAGAGATGCAGTCACACTCTTGGAACCCTTTCATTTGAATAGCGTCTTTTTCAAAGTGTCCTCCAGGAAGCCTGGATTCCTCCTTAGCAACTCTCTGTGACTTTTTTTCTGGTATTGTTCATACAGGATGTGCTGAGAGAGCAGAGGCAAGGGACAAGTCCTAGTAGCAGAGCCAGCCTCTGAGCTGGAAGTGTAACCCTGAAGTGCAATCGCTGCCATTGACCCTCAACCCTCCTCTTCCTGTAGGGACTGCAGAAGCCTCTGCGTTACAAGAAATGAAGTATGATCTCGGGCTCTGCAACTCATCATCCCTGCTTAACTTGCATGCACATCTGAGGACAGCAGCCCCTGGAGCTGGCAATGACTCAGCCTCCTTCTCCTGAAACTGGACTGATAGGGCAGCCTCACTCATCATTCTGAAGCAGACAGCTAGGTGTCTAGCTCAGACTCAGGAGCAGAGCAAATGACTCACCAGGATGAATCCCATCACCGCACTGAGGAGGTAATTTGGGGGCTCAGATTTGACACCAGTTTGGCTTTTCACAAGCTATATGTTCTCCAGGGACTGAAATCATCTCCTAGCTTATGGGATCCCAGCTGTGGTCCTCGGAGATAAAGCTCAGGGAGCAGTAGGAAGGGCCAGGCTACCTCTTTGGGTGTCAGAGCAGAATTCCCCAGCAGAGGTTAACTCCTTGGTGTGCTGAGGGCATTCTGAAGCATCTGATTCAAAGAGAAAAATAATCTCTGAATGAGTACAGCCAGACAGATGAGTAGGAAATAGGGGACAGAAGTGATGCACTGACAGGCTCATAGGAAGTGGAGAGTGATTTCTAAGGTCTGAAAGCCCCAGGGTAGCCCCTAGGGCCCCAAGCCAATTTAGACACCCCAGCAAGTCCCTGATACCCAACAACTTTAGTGTCTTCAAATGAAAAACAAGGATGAGGAGGTTTACTCCATAGATGTCATGAGAAAGAGCTTCATGGACCCCAAAGTGTGATGTGAATGTTATTTATTATTGGCCCAATTCTACATACTTTACAAATGGCACTTTTATAATAAAACATCCATTATAATAAAATAAAGATAAAGGCTTTACAAATGTCACTTTTATAATATAACTTTCTGTAAGAGAAGTTATAGGGTTACTTTAACTCCTGATGAGAAAATGCTCACTCGAGCTTGACCCTAAGGCATTCAAACAGTTTGCAAAAAGCCTGAGTTCCTTGCCGAGCAACTGAGCGCCATGCCAACCCTCCTGTGAAAAGTTAACAGTCCCTATGGGCTAGGCAAACACCTAACTAATCTTCTATGCTGGGAACAACTATGGGAAGAAAGTTACATCCTGTATACACATCAACAAAGGCAAATGGGCTGGAAGACAACTTCTGCCCTTCCTGTTGCATCTGATGGATTCAGAAAGGCCTTGGCAACATTCTAGAAGCATATCTTTTTTAAAAATATAATTTTTATTGATTTCAGAGAGGAAAGGAGAGAGAGAGAGAGAGAGAGAGAGAGAGAGAGAGAGAGAGAGAAAGATAGGAACATCAATAATGAGAGGGAATCATTAGTTGGCTACCTCCTGCATGCCTCCTCCTGAGGAACAAGCCAGCAACTCAGGCATATGCCCTTGATGGGAATCAAACCTGGAACACTTGAGTTTGTAGGCTAAGGCTCTATACACTGAGCCAAACTGGTTAGGGCTAGGAGCATATCTTTTAATGGTAAATCCTTTGCCAAAATGGCTACAACAACCCTCCCATCGGCAAGGTAAGCGTTCCTCTCCTCTCCTCCTGAGAGAACTGGGGTGGCTCTGTGAGCCCCATGACCTGCGCAGTGCAGCAGAAGTGGTGTGGCATACCTTCCAAGCTTAGGCATTTTTTTTTTTATTCTTTAAAGTATTACATAGAGTAGTACATATATCATACTCCTTTTTTTTTTTCCCAATTGACCTTCCCTACCCCTGTCCCATGCCTTCATCCTCCCCTACACCTCCCCGCAGAGTGTTTTGTGTCCATTGGTGTGCTTATTATATGCATGCATACAAGTCCTTTGGTTGATCTCTTTCCCCACCCCTACACAATACTCCCCCATCTTCCCGCTGTAATTTGACAGTCTGTTCAGTACTTTACTGCCTCTGTATCTACCTTTTTGTTCTTCAGGTTATACTGTTCTTTATTTTCCATAAATGAGTGAGATCATGTGGTATTTTTCTTTCACTGACTGGTTTATTTCTCTTAACATAATGCTCTCCAAGTCCATCCATGCTGCTGCAAATGGTAAGAATTTCTTCTTCTTTTTTTTTTTTTTGGTGACTTAAAACAAGATATAATTTAGATAATTACTTTACCTTTTCAAATAAAACTGCATACATATAATGGACTAGTAGTTTAAGCACAGGTTACTCTGCTTAACTGATTTAGGTTTATGCGAACTTGAAACAATACCACTAAGTTTTCAGCTGTCTTAGCAATAACACCAAAGAGAACGAACTAGTTAAATGCCAACTTTGCTTCTAAACTATCACAAGCTGAGACACATACAAATTTTATAGCAAGTAATCTAAAACTCTTCTAAAAATGATTAACTGTTATTCTATCCAACAAGAAAACAAATACAACAGATCTAATTAGTTAAGACACCAGATACTTGTCATGCAGTTTCAGTGTCTAGTAACAAACCTCTAAACTTTAAAATTGTTTCACAACTTCCAAATACTAATGACACATTTTAAAGGCCAGCAGCCACTTTAAACTACATGTAGAAGTACCACAGTACAAAACCACCAAGTAAATGTGCATATACACCAAAGATTCTCAAGTCTAGTTTTGGAGCTCACCCTCGAAGTCTCCAAAGATTTCAGTATATACTAGTACATGTAAAACAAAGTCATTAGCATAACTTTTAAAAATAGAATTTTACATGAATTGGGAGAAATATCAAATATCTGAATATTCTACCTCTAGAGAAAGGTGACAGGCATTAATCTATATGTTTCATGTCAAAATGTAATTGACTTGAGATGGCACAAAGGACAAGTTATACTTTTCTCTTAACAAGATTAAGAATGCAAAATGTAACCATCAGAATTTAAAATAAAAACAAATGAACATTTTAGAATAGTTTTTTTCAGTAACTTCAAATTCTAACAAAATACAGTATATTAAAAAAAATTAAGTATATGAATTTTGTTTAGTGCTATTAGGCATTTAAAAATTTCCATTTATTTTTTTGTCCAGATTCAGTAAATAATAAGATTAAACTCATTTTTTATATTTGGCCTAATTGCTCTAGGGCATTTCTACAAAAACACAAATAATGAAATCGGAAATTTAAAAATGTCCTGATAGTTAAAAGTAACAAAGCTAATGATGATCTTGCCAACCTACATTTTAAAGTTTCCCTTAATGAGTGTGTCTCAATAGATTTTTTTTTTTTAGTTGTTGTTAACAACTCCATCTACCCCAAACACACCCACAAACTATTGAATTCAAGAAAATATCCTAAAAGGTTGGTCACAATGCCAGATATGGCCAGACTAAAATAAAATAAATGCTGATAAAAATGGCCTTCTTTATGTTCTCAACTATTTTTGTTATACTTATGTGCATTTTGAAATTCATTTTTAAAAAGAAGGACTTTTAATATATATATATATTGAATTTCAAAGTTAATTCAAAAGAAATGTATAATGTTTCATTTGAAAATAATAGTTTCAGCAGATATATGCAAGATTCCTATATGATTTGAAAATTTGTCATCAAAACCATCACATTTTAAGAATTTAAAAGGGGAACTCAAGGTAGAGGTTTTTTGTTTTTTGTGTTTTTTTTTACTGCAGTAAGCAATTGATCAAGATATTACTTACATATGTAAAAATAATTTACACTAAAAAACGCATGTGCAAAGTGATACTTTATCAAAATAACAAGAACAAAATGAGCAATGAAAAAATAGCAAAAGCCATTACAAAAAATAGTTAATTCCTATTTAAATTGCTGTGTTCACAGATTTAAAATGTTTGTCAATTAACTATATCACACAGATTGTAGAATATTTTAAACTATAATATAGAAAGATAACATGGGATATTTGAAATTCAAGCTACACTTATCAAAATAGTTTTAACCTGAGCCTTAGACATCTTCAGAAATGTAGTTGGCAATAATATATGATAAAGTACAGTTATTTAGTATAATTCAAGATTATTCTTTGAATTACTGCTTCTCCTTAAATATTTACGTAAAATTATAAATATTTATTCCATTTTGGAGTTTTCTGGACACAAGGGAATTTATGAATTTAAAAAGCTGTTTTTTTCCCCTGCTATACAAGCACATAAAGATGTCTTTCTTGTTCAAAATGCCTTAAGAGTTCATCTTACTTTCATATTTCAAGTTATTTTAGAACAAATGCAAAAGGTCAAAAAATTATCATAGATACTTGAATATTCCCATGAAATATGTCACACACACTGAGGAATTTATACAAATTCACTAAAGAATATCAAATTAATCATGTCCTCCTATAAATATTTATTTATTTTGTGTTTAGAAGTTGCAGTTTTCAATATTATTAACAGAAAATATATAACAAAAGCTTCCTAACAAGTGAAAAAAAATGCTGGAAAAATTGGCCTCATGAACATATTTACAGACTAACTTAATACATACTCCATTGGAAATTAATTATATGACATTTATACAAGCATTAACATTTTCAAACCACTCTGAGTAGTGAGCACTTCAGTTCTTTACTGTCTGTACCCAAAGATGAAAGTCACTGTTTCTCAGGACAACACAGACAAGAATCAGAAGTGGTCAATCTGAGATACTGTCGATACTTTGTTCTGTTCCCTCATCCAAAGAATTTCTTCTTTTTTATAGCAGCATAGTATGTCATTGTGTAGATGTACCATAGTTTTCTAATCCATTCATCTGCTGATGGGCATTTAAGCTGTTTCCAAATCTTAGCTATGGTGAATTGTGCTGCTATGAATATAGGGGTGCACATATCCTTTCTGATTGGTATTTCTAGTTTCTTAGGATATATTCCTAGAAGTGGGATTGCTGGGTCAAACGGAAGCTCCATTTTTAGTTTTTTGAGGAAACTCCATACTGTTCTCCAAAGTGGCTGCACCAGTCTGCATTCCCACCAGGAGTGCACAAGGGTTCCTTTTTCTCTGCATCCTCACCAGCAGTTGTTGTTTGTTGATTGGTAGATGATTCCCAAATTGACAGGTCTGAGATGGTACCATATTGTCATTTTGATTTGCATCTCTCTTAGTGAGTTAATTAATTAGTGACTTTGAGCATGTTTTCATGTGTTTCTTGGTCTTCCTTCTGTCTTCTTTCGAAAAGATTCTATTTAAGTCCGTTGCCCATGTTTTTATTGGATCATTTACCTTCCTTTTTTGTTAAATGTTTTTATTGTGTTACATGTATACATATCTCCCCATTACCTCTCTCCCCAGGGACACCCCAACCCCCCAGTGTCTTGTGTACATTGGTTATGCTTATATGCATGCATACAAGTCCTTTGGTTGATCTCTTATCTACGCCACCTCTCCTTAATCTTCCTGCTGTAATTTGACAGTCTGTTTGATGCTTTACTGCCTCTGTATCTATCCTTTTGTTCATCAGTTTATAATGTTCTTTATTATCTACAAATGAGTGATAACATGTGGTGTTTCTCCTTCATTGACTGGCTTATTTCACTTAGCATAAGGCTCTCCAGTACTATCCAGGTTGCTGCAAATGTTAAGAATTCCTTCTTTTTAATGGCAGCATAGAATTCCATTGTGTAGATGTACCATAGTTTTCTGCTGACTGGCACCTAGGCTGTTTCCAAATTGTAGTTATTGTAAATTGTGCTGCTATGAACATAGGGGTGCATAAATCCTTTCTGATTGGTGTTTCTACTTTCTTAGGATATATTCCTAAGAGTGGGATTGCTGGGTCAAATGGGAGTTCCATTTTTACTTTTTGAGGAAACTCCATACTGTTCTCCACAGTGGCTGAACCAGTCTGCATTTCCACCAACAGAGCACAAGGGTTCTTTTCTCTCTGCATCCTCGCCAACACTTGTCCTTTGTTGATTTGTTCATGATTGCCATTCTGAGAGGTGTGAAATGGTATCACGTTGCTTTGATTTGCATCTCTTGAATAATTAGTGACTTTGAACATGTTTTCATGTGTCTCTTGGCCTTCCTTCTGTTGTCTTTCAAAAAGGTTCTATTTAGGTCCGTTGCCCATTTTTTTATTGGATCATTTATCTTACTTTTATTAGGTTGTATAAGTTGGCTGTAGATGTTGGAGATTAAACCTTTATCAGTGATAACATTTGCAAATATGTTCTCCCATACAGTGGTCTTTCTTGTTGTTTTGTTGATGGTGTCTTTTGCTGTGCAAAAGCTTTTTATTTTGATGTAGTCCTATTTGTTTATTTTCTCTTTAGCTTCCATTGCCCTTGGAGCAGTATCAGTGAAGAAGTTCTTTCGGCATATGTCTGAGATTGTGCTGCCAGTGGACTCCTCTAGTATTTTCATGGTTTCCCGTCTAATGTTTAAGTCCTGTATCCATTTTGAGTTTATTTTTCTATTTGGTGTAAGTTGGTGGTCCAGTTTCATTTTTTTGCATGTATCTGTCCAATTTTCCCAACACCATTTATTGAAGAGGCTATCTTGGCTCCATTGTATGTTCATGCCTTCTTTGTCAAATATTAATTGAGCATAGTGGTTTGGGTGGATATCTGGATTCTCTATTCTATTCCTTTGGTCTATACGTCTGTTCTTGTGCCAGTACCAGGCTGTTTTGAGAACAGTTGCTTTGTAATATAGCTTGAAATCTGGTACTGAGATTCCACCTACTTTGTTCTTCTCTCAGGATTGCTGTGGCTATTCGCAGTCTTTTTTTGTTCCAGATGAATCTTTGAAGAGTTTTTTCTAGGACTGTGGAATACATCATTGGTATTTTAATGGGTAGTGCATTGAATCTATAAATTGCTTTGGGTAGTATGGACATTTTAATGATGTTGATTCTCCCAATCCATGAGCATGGTATGCTCTTCCATCTGTTAACATCTTCCTCTATCTCCTTTTTCAGTGTCTTGTAGTTTTCTACATATAGGTCTTTTACCCCCTTAGGTTTATTCCTAGGTATCTTATTTATTTTTTTTTGGTGCAATGGTAAATGGGATTGCTTTTTTAGTCTCTCTTTCTGTAATTTCACTATTAGTGTACAGAAATGCCACAGATTTCTTGGCATTAATTTTGTACCCTGGTACATTGCCAAATTCATTTATTAAGTCAATTAGTTTTGGGATGGAGTCCTTTGGCTTTTCTATGTGCAGTGTCATGTCATCTGCAAATAAGGACAGCTTTACTTCTTCTTTTCCAATTTGGATGCCTTTTATTCCTTCTTCCTGTCTAATTGCATTGGCTAATACTTCCAGAACTATGTTGAACAGGAGAGGTGAGAGTGGGCATCCCTGTCTTGTTCCTGTTTTAAGGGGCAATGGTTTTAGTTTTTGCCCATTGAGTATGATGTAAGCTGTGGGTTTATCATATATGGCTTTTATGATGTTGAAGTGTGATCCTTCTATTCCCACCTTGCTGAGAGTTTTTATCAAGAAAGGGTGTTGGATTTTATCAAATGCTTTTTTTGCATCAATTGATATGACTATGTGATTTTTATCACATTTTCTTTATGTGATGTATCATATTTATTGATTTGCGGATATTGTACCATCCTTGCATTCCTGGGATGAATCCTACTTGGTCATGGTGTATGATCTTTCTGATGTACTGCTAGATCTGATTTGCTAGAATTTTGTTGAGGATTTTGGTATCTATGTTCATGAAAGATATTGGCCTATAATTCTCTTTCATTGTGTTGTCGTTATCTGGTTTTGGTTTTAGGGTAATGCTGGCTTCATAGAAGGTGTTTGAAAGTGTTCCTTCTTCTTGAATATTTTTGAATAGTCTGAGGAGGATAGGTTTTAATTCTTCCTTGAATGTTTGGTAAAACTCTCCTGTGTGGCCATCTGGTCCTGGGCTTTTATTTGCTGGAAGCTTTTTGATGACTGCTTCAATTTCTTCCATAGTTATTGGACTATTGAGATGTTTAGTTTCTTCCTGATTGAGTTTTGGAAGGCAATATTTTTCTAGGAATATGTCCATTTTTTGCAGGTTGTCCAATTTGTTGGAATATGTTGTTCATAGTATTTTTTTTAACAATCCTTTGTATTTCGGCAGAGTCTGTTGTTATTTCTCCTCTTTCATTTCTGATTTTGTTTATTTGGGTCTTCTCTCTTTGCTTCTTGGTGAGCTTGGCTAGAGGTCCATCAATCTTGTTTATCCTTTCAAAGAACCAGCTCTTGGTTTTGTTGATCTTTTGAATTGTTTCTTTGGTCTCCATGTTGTTTATCTCCGCTCTGATCTTTACTATTTCCTTCCTTCTGCTTACACTGGGGTTTTCTTGTTGCTCTGTTTCTAGCTCTTTGAGTTGTAGGGTTAGGAAATTTATTGCCATTGTTTCTTGTTTTTTGCAGTAGGCTTGTAGGGCTATGAACTTCCCTCTCAAGACTACTTTCACTGTGTCCCATAAATTTTGTATTGTTGTGTTGTCATTGTTTTTTGTTACCATGATGTTTTTTATTTCTTCCTTGATCTCTCTGGTTACCCAGTCATTTAATAGCATGCTGTTTAGTCTCCATGTGTTTGATTTCTTTGTATTGTTTTTTTTTTTTAAATATATTTTATTGATTTTTTACAGAGAGGAAGGGAGAGGGATAGAAAGTCAGAAACATCGATGAGAGAGAGTCATCGATCAGCCGCCTCCTGCACGCCCCACAGTGGAGATGTGCCCGAAAGCAAGGTACATGCCCCTGACCGGAATCGAACCTGGGACCTTTCAGTCCGCAGGCCGACGCTCTATCCACTGAGCCAAACCGGTCTCGGCACTTTGTATTGTTTTTATTATAGTTGATTTCCAGTGTTATGCCACTGAGATCTGAGAAAATGCTTGATATGATTTCTATCTTCTTTAATTTGAAGAGACTTCTTATAACCCAGCATATGGTCTATCTTTGACAATGACCCATGTGCACTGGAGAAGAATGTATATTTTGTAGCTATGGCGTGAAATGATCTGAAGATGTCAATTAATTCCATCTGGTCTAATGAGTCACTTAGGATTGATATTTCTTTGCTGATTTTTTTGTTTAGAGGATTTGTCCAGTAGTGACAGTGGGGTATTAAAGTCTCCTACTATTATTGTATTGCTGTCAATCTCTCCCTTAATATCCTCAAGGAGGTTTTTTTTTTTAATGTATTTAGGTGCTCCTTTATTGGGTGCGCATATGTTTACTAGAGTTATTTCTTCTTGTTGAATTGTTCCCTTTAGTATTATGAAGTGGCCTTCTTTATCTCTTCTTATGTTCTTCACTTTGAGATCTAATTTGTCAGATATAAGTATTGCAACCCCAGCTTTTCTTCATTAACATTTGTCTGAAATACCATCTTCCATCCCTTCACCCTCAATCTGTGTGCATCTCTTTTTCTGAGGTGGGTTTCTTGAAGATAGCAGATATATGGATCTTGTTTTCTTATCCAATCGGTTATCCTATGTCTTTTGAGTGGAACATTTAATCTGTTTACATTTAAAGTTATTATTGATAGATACTTATCTGTTGCCATTTTTAGTCCTTACCCCCGAGTTCCTTCTTTGCTTCCTCTTTCTTTTTATTACAGCAGACCCGTAAACATTTCTTGCATTTCTGGTTGGTGGTAATATACTCCCATAGTCCTTTTTTTTGTCTGTGAAGCTCCTGGTTTCGCCTTCAATTCTGATTGAAAGCCTTGCTGGGTACAGAATTCTTGGATTCAGATCCTTCCTTTGCATCACTTTGTATATTTTATTCCATTCCCTTCTGGCCTGATGAGTTTCTGTTGAGAAATCAGTAGCTAGTCTTATGCGGGTTCCTTTGTAAGTAACTTTCTGTGTCTCTCTGGCTGCTTTTAAGATTCTTACTTTGTCATTGGTGTTTGCCAATTTAATTATAATGTGCCTTGGTGTCGGTTTTTTGGGGTTCATTTTGCTTGGGACTCTGTGAGCTTCTTGGATTTGTGTGGGTTTTTTCTTTCCTATATTGAGTAAGTTTTCTGTCATTATTTCTTCAATAGGTTTTCTAATCTTTGCTCAGTTTCCACTCTTTCTGGAACCCCCATTATGCAGATGTTGTTTTCTTTCGTGTAATCCCAAAGTTCCCTTAGACTCTCCTCTTGCTTTTTAACTTTTTTTTTTCTAGAAGCTGCTGTACTTGGGTATTTCTTCCTACCATGTCTTCTAGCTCACTGATGCGGTCCTCTGCTTCTTCTAGTCTACTCTTGATGCTTTCTATTGAGTTCTTTACAACAGTAATGTCATTTTTCATTTCTTCTTGGTTCTTCTGCATTTTTTTTAAGCTCTTACACATATTGTAGAATTTGTCTTTCATTCTTTTCAGCCACCTTATGACCATTTCACTGAATTCTTTCTCTGGCAGGTTGCTTGCCTCCATTTTATTTACTTCCTTTTCTGGTGATGCCTGCTTTTTTTTCATAAGCGGGCTGTTTCTTCATCTGCCCATGGTCTTTCTTCTCTGGGTATCTAGTTATGTACTTCTTTCTCTCTGGTGTTGATTTAAATGCACAAAATACAACACAACCAGGTACAATACACAAGACACTACAGAAATGTATTCAAAATATTAATAATCCCAAATAAAGGTGACCACCAAAAAAAAGCAAATTAGAGGATAGGAGAGAAAGAAGAGAAAAAAAAGGAGTGCAAAAATTAAATTGTGGAAAGGAAAAAAAGTAAGAGAGAAAAGGAAGAGAATAAGAAATAAAAGGGGAACAAACTATATATATGGGGAGAAAACTCCAATAGAACAGCCACTAATCCCAACAAATACAGCAACAAATACTTGGAGATAAATACAAACTATGAACAACAACTAATGTCAAGCGAGGTGAGGGAAAACAGAAGCAAAAAAACTAAAATATAACAAACAAACAAAGAAAAAGAATAAGCAAATCAATCTCACAAACATGCTGAAAAATCGATATAATCAACAATCAAGTAAACAACAACCAAAGGACAGAGAGAAAAACAATTTTTTGGATAGCGAAGACAGAGAAGAGAGAGGTGTGTATGGACTTGGAGTAGGAGATTGGAAATTAGATATATAAGTAGGGTAAAATTTTAACAGGGTTAAAAAGAAAGAATAGGGAAAATTTAAAGCAGGAAAAGGTTAAGAGAAATAGGATAACAAAGAAGCAGAAAACAATCAACTGGAAAAGCAAAAAGAAAAAACTAATCCAAAAATTTGAAGATAAGTGTAAGGACCCTCTGGGACAACTTCAAGCATACCAACATCAGAATTATGGGGTGCCAGAAGAAGAGAGAGAACAAGTTACTGAAAACCTATTTGAAGAAATAATGTCTGAAAAATTCCCAGACCTGGTGAAAGAAATAGACTTACAAGTCCAGGAAGCACACAGAACCACAAACAAAAGGAATCCAAAGAGGACCACACCAAGATACATCATAATTAAAATACCAAGAGCAAAAGACAAAGAGAGGATATTAAAAGCAGCATGAGAAAAACAGTTCATTACCTACAAGGGAGCACCCATACAATTATCAGCTAATTTCTCAACAGAAACTCTGCAGGCCAGATGGGAGTGGCAAGAAATATTCAAAGTGATGAAGAGCAAGAACCTACAACCAAGATTACTCTACTCAGCAACGCCATCATTCAGAATTGAAGGGTGGATAAAGAGCTTCACTGATAAGAAAAAGCTAAAGGAGTTCATCAACTCCAAACCAGTATTATATAAAATATGAAAGGTATTATTTAAGAAGAGGAAGAAGAAGATAAAGGTAAAAATAAAAATTATGAACAATAAATACATATCTATAGCAAGTGAATCTAAAAATTAAGTGAATAAAAAATCTGATGAACAGAATACACTGGTGAATATAATAGAATCAGGGGCATAGAAAGGGACTGGACTGACAATGCTCAGGGGGGCAGGGAGAGACTGGACAAAAATCATACACCTATGGATGAGGACAAGGTGGGGGGAGGTAAGGGCAGAGGGTGGAGTGGGAGCCAGGTGGAGGGGAGCTATTGGGGAGAGGGAGGGAAAGAGAAAGAAATGTAATAATCTACACAATAAAGATTTCTTAAGTAAAAATAAATAAATAAAAACGATTTTTTTCTTTTTTCTCACTTGATTTTGCCTTTTTAATTATTACATTTTTATTTTCAATCAGTATTATTACTACTACTATTTTACCTTTTGGGGGAAAAATCATTTTATTTTTTCTTTACTTTACTTTGGGATTAGAGTTCTACATTCTATTTCCATCTTTCCTTTAGCATCATTTTACTCTATCTCAACCCTACCTTTATGCCATAACTCTCTTCCTAACTTTTTCCCTTTTGTTGTCCTGTTTCTTTTACCCTTTTCCTAATTTAGGTTTTCCATATTCTTTCTTTTTACTCCCTGTTAAAATTTCAACCCACTTATATATCTAATTTCCAATCCCCTGATTCCAAGTCCATACACACCTCTCTCTTCTCAGTCATTATCCCAGAAATTGTTTTTCTCTCTGTCCTTTTGTTATTGTTTGCTTGAATGTTGATTATACTGATTTTTTTATACATTTTTTTGAGATTATTTGCCTTTCTTCCTGTTTTGTTTTGCTTTATGTTTGCTTTATTTTTGTTTGTTTTTTACTTCTGTTTTTCCTCACCTCCCTTGATGTTATTGTTTGTAGTTTGTATCAATCTCCAGGCACTTGTTGCCAGCATTTGTTGGGATTAGTGGCTGTTCTATTAGAGTTTTCTCCCCATATATATAATTTGTTCCCCTTTCTTTCTTTCTTTCTTTCTTTCTCTCTCTCTCTTCTTTCTTTCTCTCTCTCTCTCTCTTTCTTTCTTTCTTTCTTTCTTTCTTTCTTTCTTTCTTTCTTTCTTTCTTCTTTTCTTCTTTTCTTTCTTTCTTCCAAAGCCCAGGCAATTTCTATTATTCTTTGCTGCCCCCAAATATGTCCCAGGCTTGACTTGCTTTCTCCAGGATGCTGGGTCCATGGTCTTTATCAAGGAGGATTGAAGCCAAGCTCTGATAGGCCCTCTAAACTCAAGAGGATCTGTATGGGTGACTATGGCATGGGCAGGTATGTTCACCACAATGTTCATTCCTGGTTTACCTAATCTGATTTTGTTGTGCCTGGACAGGAGCCACTGACCCTTGAACTCTCTGCTCACCCTCCATTGTAAACCCCAGTTGAAATCTGTAGATGCTTCCATGGTCCTACCCAGTGATCTTGTGCTCACATCTGAGACAATGTGAGAGGACATGTAGAAGGACCAAGGATGGCTATTAGATGAAATAGGAAAGATACAGACAAGATGGTTGTCACAGGAAGTAAGAAGTGATGAATGTGTAAAGCAATGAGCCCTTGGTGGGAGAAGGTGGCCTGGGAGGTGTCCTAAGGGAGGTGGCTTTGAAATCAGGCTTTAGCAGATTTGGGAAGACAAAGCTGAAAAGGTAAATGGGATTGAGGTCAGGAAGACACTGGACTGTTAGTTAAGAACTTCCATAGGCAGTGGAGACCCTGGAGAAAAGCCAGTCCTAATTCCTTTCTCTCCATCTCTGTTCAGCCTTCCATGGACACTGACCTTTGGACCTCACACAGTTTTCTAGAAATAGGCAGGTGTCACTGGCCAGAAGGGGTGGTGTCCTGTGTCCATTCTCTATTTTGAGGGCAGAGTCCCTGGTCTGGCCAGTCTCTCTTCTCTGTCTCAAAGAGAACTCTAGATTTCCTAGCCTTCTTTTGAAATGGACATGCTTTCTTTGGAGCTGAGGTTTGACCTCCAATGGATGTTCTCGGCTTTGCAGTGGTGCAGAGGTGAAAGCACTGACCAAGTTCCTTTTCTGTGACCACCACTCACTGCCATACTTACATGATTGTGAGCAAATCATTTAAATTCTTAGTTTATATGTTTCCAACTCTAAAACCCTAAACTATATCTGTTAGGATGGACAGGAGTGGGAAAAGGTAGGTTTATTATTGTGAATACATGAAACAGTTTATTCTTGTATTATTGATTAATTATTGCATTATTTTCCATACAAATGATAAACCTACTTTTGCTCACCTTGTATATTTTTTTGGCCTGGAGGCAGCAAAACTAAATAAGTAAATAACTCTAAAAGACTAAAACCAGCACGTTCCATAGAAATATAATGTATGTAGGCTATGTATGTAATTTAAAATTTTCTAGTAGCCAGATTTAAAAAGGTAAAATTAATTTTGATAATATATTTTATTTAATGCTATCCAAACTATTATCATTGCTAAATATTATCATTATGACATGTCATTATAAGTGAGATATTTTACATTCTTTTTTGTACTGATTCTTTAAAATTCAGTGCTCAGTAAACACATGTGTCTAGTGACTACCATATTGGACAACACAAAGTTAAACAATAGGGATATTTATAGTCTCACATAAACAAGAATCCAGGAATAGAGGCTAATGGAAGCTCAGCAGTATAAACAAGGACTCAGGTTCCTGCCACCTTTTGCTCTGCCATCCATACAGTGTCACCATTGTTCTCAGCTACCTCCCTGCATCTTATTCTCTTTCTTTTCTCTCTTACTTTCTACTTCTTCTTTTCTTTTATCTTTTTTCTCCCATCTCCCAATCCCACTGTGGTACTCATTTCTTTTTTTGTCTTTCTTTTTCTCTTATTTTTTCTCTTCTTTCTTTCTTTCCTAACCTCTAACTTGCTTTTCTCTGGTGGTCACCTTCAATTGTGGCTATTAATATAATGAATACATTCCTGTTCAGTGCCTTGTGTGTTGTACCTGGTTGTGTTGTATTTTGTGCCTTTAAATCAACGCAGGAGAGAGAGAACTACATAACCAGACACCCAGGAAGAGAGACCATGGGCAGACAAAGAAATAGCCCGCATATGAAAGAAAAAGGCCTCATCAGAAAAGGAAATAATTGAAATGGAGGCATGCAACCTGCCAGGGAAATAATTCAGAGAAATGGTCATAAGGTGGCTGAAAATAATGGAAGACAAATTTGACAACATGAGTAAGAACCAAGAGAAAATAAAGAAGAACCAAGAAGAAATTAAAAATAATATTGCTATTGTAAAGAATTCAATAGAAATCCTCAAAAATATACTAAAATAAGCAGAAGACTGCATCAGTGAGTTAGAAAACACGGTAAGAAAAAATTCCCCAGGAAAATGGCTTCTAGAAAAAAATTAAATAAAAAGCAGGAGGAACACCTAAGTGAACTTTGGGACAACACAAAACAAAACAAGATCCACATAATAAAGATGCCAGAAGAAGAAAACTGAGCAAGAAATAAAAAACCTGTTTGAAGAAATAATGACAGAAAACTTTCCTGATATAGGGAAGAACCCACACAAATCCAAAAAGCTGACGGAGTCCCAAGCAAAATGAACCCCAAAAGACTGACACCAAGGCACATTATAGTTAAATTGGCAAACACCAACGACAAAGTAAGAATCTTAAAAGTGGCCAAAGAGACATAAAGTTACCTACAAATAAATCCCCATCAGACTAGCAACTGATTTCTCAACAGAAACTCATCAGGCCAGAAGGGAATGGAATGAAACATACAAAGTCATGCAAAGGAAGGGTCTGAATCCAAGAATACTGTACCCAGCAAGGCTTTCAATCAAAATTCAAGGTGAAACCAGGAGCTTCACAGACAAAAAAGGACTAAGGGAATTTATTACCAACAAACCAGCACTGCAAGAAATGCTAAAGGATCTGCTGAAAAAGAAAGAAAGAAAGAAAGAAAGAAAGAAAGAAAGAAAGAAAGAAAGAAAGAAAGAAA